>CP136068.1:160001464-160540902 GCA_032622095.1 Siphonodentalium dalli | reverse complement strand
TTGATTGACCAATATTTTTCAACTTTCTTGAGGAATTAAAAAGTGACTTTCCAAAACTTTTGCCAAATGAAAATATTTTTTGCCAAATGTGAATTATTTTTGGCAAGTGGCAACACGAACCCTGCTTATGGACCTTAGTTTGTAAATCTTTCTTAATTTTTGTTCCACCCACCCATGTTTGAATTTACACAGTGGGTGTATGCCAGCACTGGCAGTGCAACCTATTGTTTTTTTCTGACTTTTAGCTCCAAACAGATATTTATTTTTCTTTGCCCATGATTATAATTTATAGCCCTTTGACTTGGAGGTGCACAATAGTGCATGCACACCTGGAACTGAAAAGTAGGGAACAAAGTGTGCAGCTCCCAGTCCTTAAATCGTGTAGTGCACAGTAGTGTTGGCATGCCTGCACATCGCGAGATTGAGGTTCCCAGAGGGTGAATTTGGTGATGCTAGCCTGCTGTGCGATATAACTTCACTAAATTCACCCTCTGGGGTCCTCATTCTGCAAATGTCCGCCACACTATTTCCAGACTTGAATATACATGTAATAACTTCCTGCCTGGAAATCAAGTCTGAGTTTAGTGTGCCTGTCATTTGCAGAATGAGGTCCCCAGAGGGTGAATTTAGTGACTCTATCCCGCATAGCGTTTAGCATCACCAAATTCACCCTCTGGGGACCTCATTCTGCCTGGCCTCATCTTCTATGGGAGACAAAGACTCAGATTGAAGTTCCCAAATGGTGAATATTTTGTTGTACACCCATTGGGAACCTCGATTATGCAATGTGTCGTCTGCCAATTTGGGGATACAGAGAAAGTAAACTAAAAAAGAAATAGAATCTGTGCGAAGTTTCTATATAAATTTGATAATAAAGACACTTTCCAGAGAAGATGAGGCCTAAGCAGAATGAGGTCCCCAGAGGGGGAATTTAGTGATGATACACTTCTATGCAGGATAGCATCACTAAATTCACCCTCAGATGACCTCATTCTGCAAATGACAGTCACCTTATTCTCAGGCCTGCTAGAAATGAACAAAATAACTACTAAGTGCATGTTTCCTTGTACATTTACAGTAATGCTCTAATTAATCGACTCCTTAACCACAGCAGAATTATGGGTAAATTTTCAGGATTTTGTCGGAAATATGGCTTGTTGCCATTCATCGGAAAGCTCTCCCCGAGAGCTTTCCGATGAATGGCAACAAGCCATATTTCCAACTAAATCCTGAAAAGTTACTCATAATTCTGCTGTGGTTAAGGGGTCGATTACTTAGGGCTTTACTGTAACTGCCATTATGTCCGGTGCTCTTTTATCTGTTATGCACCTGTATGCACTGATAAAATGCTGCATTTTTTGTTAATTCAATGTGAGTAAGATAATAAAAATGTTACTTGTAACTGCATGTTTATAAAACTACCTATTTTCAATGCATTGATACATGTCGCTTGTGAAAACAAACAACATTGCAATCTTTATTCCATCATGTTCATGAGCCAAGGTTTGACACTTTCCACTAAATGCCCAATATCGCAGTGCAGTTATATATAGAATACACCCATAGTAGCCGAGAATACCAAATTTTCACCACGAGTGGAATTGTGGTTTTAACCACGAGCCTTTTGGCGAGTGGTTAAAACCACAATACCACGAGTGGTGAAAATTTTGTACTCTCGGGTACTATGCGTGTATTTTATTTATGCCATAATTTTTATTTTTGTAATTTTGTTTGCGAATTCAACTACCCCGCTGTTTACTTTGAATGTGTATCATCTCACCCAGAGACACAAGCACAACGCTATAAGGAATGTGCGTCACGCGTAGTGATGCTTACATTAACGTCATGACGTCATCCTATTTCTGAGCGATCAGTCACTTGGAATTATCATTCATATGTTTCCTAGTTAGTATAGCACAAGCAAGCTACATTTGATTGAAATTCATGATATTTTCCTCATATCTAATTGATATCATGACAACTTCCAATTTCAAATGAATGTGACATATAGGAACTATTTTGCTAACTACGATGTAGTTCTACTATGGGTATACACGTTTAACACATGAAATTACGTTTGCAAATTTACACCCACAGTAGAAATTTATACCCACAGTAGGAAGCTGTATAGCCACAGTAGGGTGTAAAGATGAAATTTACAAAATACATGTAGGTGTTATACACACAATAGAACAGGCAATTATGGTATAAAACAGGTATGTTAGGTTGTATCAAAGTTGAGAAAAATCAACTACACATACATATGTACATGTATATAATTTTTTGCAAAATTTTATGCAACTAATTGATTTATTGACCTCAAGTGTCCTGTCAATCTCTTTGAAAAGCCGACAAAAATCCTATATCAGATGTACGTCTCTAGAACTCTCTATTAAAATCCTATATCAGATGTACGTCTCTAGAACTCTCTATTAAAATCCTATATCAGATGTACGTCTCTAGAACTCTCTATTAAAATCCTATATCAGATGTACGTCTCTAGAACTCTCTATTAAAATCCTATATCGGATGTACGTCTCTAGAACTCTCTATTAAAATCCTATATCGGATGTACGTCTCTAGAACTCTCTATTAAAATCCTATATCAGATGTACGTCTCTAGAACTCTCTATTAAAATCCTATATCGGATGTGTACGTCTCTAGAACTCTATTAAAATCCTATATCAGATGTACGTCTCTAGAACTCTCTATTAAAATCCTATATCAGATGTACGTCTCTAGAACTCTCTATTAAAATCCTATATCGATGTACGTCTCTAGAACTCTCTATTAAAATTAGGATCAGTTTTGTAGGGATTCCCTCCATTTCATTGGAGAGTGGCGCAGACTACACACGATTTCTTTGGTTTATGGCATAACATATCACTTCACAGATCTGAGGTCAATGACACGTTGACAATTTTCCCAGGCATTGTCAAACTCAACTATTGTTGGAAAACTGAATTCAAGCGATATATCCATAATTCATTTTACTCATCGCAATATAGGAGACATCATCTTCGAGTTTTTATCAGTCAACGATATTCATGACTGATTATGCTTTCGCATATTTGATAGTCTGAGAGGTTAACTGTTTATATCTTGTCTTATTGCGTGTAAGATGATAAGAGTGCAGTGAGGTGTTATGGAGGATTATTGTATTGAGTAAGTGTATGCTGTAGTGTGAATGAGTAGTGCTAATGAATAAGTGAACTGAATATCTGAGGAGTCAAAGGACAGGGACTTGTGTGTTAACTGCCAGAGATATAAGTAAAATTTTCATCATGTTGTATTTATAACGTTTTCTAAATACTACGATTCTCAGTAACATTTACTATGCCAGGAATGCACTCCATATTTGGAAATAGTTTATTACATCATGTTGGGAATGCCGCATTGTCGTAGGAATGAAATATAATGAACGATGTTTTCTATGGAATGGTATGGTCGATTTCTTTGAAATTTGCCATGATGTTAGTAGAATGCTATATTTCCCAGGTTGATGTAACGCCTTTGTACTAACTTATCAGTTTCACACACCCGAACAAGTCCATAATATATCTTTAATGTAAATCAGTGGAACAATAAGTCGAATGACTTGTTTCGAAATAAAAGGTTTAGATTGATTAAATATATCCATTCTTTTCTCCCCCAGGAATACATCGATCAGTTACAAGTAGATGAAAATGGAGATAAGCCAGACATACGACGACCGATGAATGCATTCCTTATCTTCTGTAAGCGACATCGAAGCATCGTACGAGAGAAGAACCCAGACCTCGACAACCGAAGCGTGACTCGTATTCTTGGTGACCTCTGGGCTAACCTTAAGGAAGATGAGAAGACAGTTTACACAGATTTAGCTAAACAGGTCCATAGCCTCATATTAGTCCTAATAATGCTCGATGGTATCATTTTATTTTACGATGATCAAAGTACCCAGCTGGACAAAACAAGTGTCCATTGGCACTGCGGTGTATTTGCCGTTCGGCCGCGGTGTCAGAGTTTGTAACTGCAGTTGAGCACCGTGGCCGAACAGCAAGTACACTGCGGCAAGTTCATTGCGGCCGAACGGCAACTACCCTTGCGGCCGAATGACATGTACACCGTGGTTAGATTTCTTGTTTGTATCGTCTTTTTTCAGTTTAATGAAAGTACACCGCGGCAACTACACCATGCCAAATAGCAAGTAAACCGCGGCCCAAACTGTAGTTAGCCGGTGGAGCCGCGGTGTATTTGCATTTCGGCCGCGGTGGGAACGCTAACCGCACCGCAGTTAACCCTTTACCCAACAAACCGGCCAAAACCGGCCAAATAAAGCCTAAAATATCTTCGGTCTGTCTCAATAGAACCATACAAATATGGATATCATTGGAACGGCTCCTTGACCACATTGTGATAGTTACAGTTATGCCCTGTGCCAATGCATTCTCTTATATATGCGAGTCGACCATAGGTCGCCTCGCATATATAAGAGAATGCATTGGCCTAAAAGAATTCTTTTTTTAACACTTTTTACCATTTTTTCTTACATTCTTTAACAATTTTATAATTTTTAATGTGTTAAGCCAATGCATTCTCTTATATATGCGAGGCGACCTATGGTCGACTCGCATATATAAGAGAATGCATTGGCACAGGGCCGTCCAGCAGGGTAGGTTGATATGTATAAGTGAAAGACTTTTCCAACCATTTCTGATGGAGTTATACCCATTTCTGATGGAGTTATAATACCCATTGCTGATGGAGTTATACCCATTTCTGATGGAGTTATACCCATTCTGATGGAGTTATACCCATTTCTGATGGAGTTATACCCATTTCTGATTGAGTTATACCCATTTCTGATGGAGTTATACCCATTTCTGATGGAGTTAAACCCATTTCTGATGGAGTTATACCCATTTCTGATGGAGTTATACCCATTTCGACTTTAAACCCATTTCGACTTTAAATTTTCTTATTATTTTGGTGTCTTGATGTTTAATCACGTTAGAATTTTTTCTAATTGTTTTCAAATTTGGTATATGGGTTGCTCACAGCCTCACATGCAAGTCAAGTTTGAATATGGGTGATGTCTGCCCATTTTAAGCTCAACTTCTAGATGGGAGCTGTCAAATTTCTCAAAAATATATTCATAAAAAAACATGGCTGCCAGCAGCCATCTTGGATTTCACACCCAGTAGCTCACATTTAATGGAGATATGTTAGAAAAGAAAATAATTTCATATACACAATACAATCCATTTACTGAAAATTTCCATTTTCCTTCTTCTTGATCCTTCTATTGACTGCTCAGCATAAATTTATTATCACCTGCCCAAGTTGAGCTACAGTGTCATTGAAACTGTCATTACCGGAGTTATGGGTCATTTCGACTTACCATAGAATTTGCTGATTAATTTTGTTTCCCAATGATAACTTTAGTTATAGTTTTCAGATTGTTTTCAATTTGGTATATGGATGACTCACATGAAAATGTCAAGTTAAGCTATTGCCATGGGTTGGCGTCTGCCACCTGTCCATGGGGGCAGACATCCCTCTGTCCGTCAACAATTTCCTTTAGCACACCCTACAGGTCACTTTTGTTGCATGACTAAATCCTGTGGCACACCCTACAGGCCACAATCCTCATCCAATTGTCACTGAATACTTCATATGGATATTCGGGGTGACCACTAGATGGAACCATCAAAGTTTTCCAAATTTAAATTTTTTTTTTTTTTTAAATTTTCCCCCTGGAAACATCATTCTGAAAAGTCGGTCAGTCAATATATCCAGCCTTGAATCTTCATGGATATAAACTTCATATAAAATGTTCACAATTTATATTTTTGGGATTTTCATGCAATCGGCGGTGGGCTTCTAAAAAGCTGTATCCTCCAAAAATCAAATAATACATGTACAGTAATGCCCTAAGTAATCGACTCCTTAACCACAGCAAAATTATGGGTAACTTTTCAGGATTTAGTCGGAAATATGGCTTGTTGCCATTCATCGGAAAGCTTTCGCCATATTTCCGACTAAATCCTGAAAAACTACCCATAATTCTGCTGTGGTTAAGGAGTCGATTATTTAGAGCATTACTGTAGCATTGGTAATTCTTTATATCACAGTTGTTACAACAAATAAACTGGTTGATGAAAAAGACATTATTTTATACAACATTTTAGAATTAAGAGTAAAAATTACTAAGATATTTTAGTTTTGGTGATTTCTGCAGTTTTGAATAATCTTTGTCACCCTGGATAAGGACATTTGAAATTTTAGAATTAAGGATGTAAGGATCTTATGTAAAGAATATTTTAGAAGTGCAACAGTGAAATGAAGATTATAATTTAATAATTTATAGATATTGTGTTCTTGTTTCAGTATAAAGATGCATTTATGAAGACGTATCCAGATTATAAATGGCACAACTCTGAGAAAGCACAACCCATCGTCAAACCTAACACCCGGCCAACTAATGCCCGTGTGGTCAAATCAGAGGCACTGCTCAATATAAATGGAGGGATAATTCCAGGGAAACTAGCTGGTGAGTTCACTGTTACCATAGCAACCAGAGAAACTAGCTGGTGAGTTCACTGTTACCATAGCAACCAGAGAAACTAGCTGGTGAGTTCACTGTTACCATAGTTACCAGAGAAACTAGCTGGTGAGTTCAGTGTTACTACAGTAACCAGGGAAATTATCTGGTGAGTTCACTGTTACCATAGTAACCAGGCAAGCTAGCTGGTGAGTTCACTGTTACCACAGTAATCAGGGAAAATATCTGTTGAGTTCAGTGTTACTATAGTAACCTGGAAAACTAGCTGGTGAGTTCACTGATCCCATAGTAACCTGGGAAACTATATGTTGACTTCACTGTTACTATAGTAACCTGAGAAACTAGCTGGTGAGTTCACTGTTACTATAGTAACCAAACATGGGTAGACTAAGTTTGTGTTTATTCCTGATGCATCAAACATGGACGGACTTAATTCGTGTTTATTTTTAGATCCAATGAGCAATGCACATGGCCGGCCTAAGTTTACGTTTATTTTTAGATCCATCCAACATGTGCGGACTAAGTTTACATTTATTTTTAGATCCATCCAGTTGACATGGCCGGCCTAAGTTTTATGTTTATTTTTAGATCCATCCAACATGGGCGGACTAAGTTTACTCCTGATGGCTGGACAGCAACAGACAGCAGGACAAATGTCAACCGGGCAACACTTGACAAGTCAAATGTCGTCTGGGCAACACTTGACAGCTGGGCAACACTTGACAGGTCAAATGTCAACAGGTCCGCAGGCTGCAGTCCAATTATCATCAGGGCATCAAATGACTGTGCAGCTGCCATCCAGACAAACAATGGGACAACCAACGATGGTTCAACTCGCATCTCACCAGCCCTCGATGGTATGACATTAATTATATGTGACCCGCCATATCAAATCCAGTTGGAAGTCGGGATTTTTTTACCCTGTGCCAATGCATTCTCTTATATATGCGAGTCGACCATAGGTCGCCTCGCATATATAAGAGAATGCATTGGCCTAAACACTTTTTTACTATTTTAATAATTTTTTCTTGTATTCTTTAACAATTTTATAATTTCACCCACACAGAGCCCCAGACAAACATGAGCAGACCACACTCTTCTATATGCTTCTATTTATGTGTGGGGCTCCCTGCAGGGTAATGGATGTTTTTTTGTTTTATGTCATAAAAATTGTCAGAAACATTTATTTAAAAAAAATGATAAAAACGTTGTTAGGCCAATGCATTCTCTTATATATGTGAGGCGCCCTATGGTCGACTCGCATATATAAGAGAATGCATTGGCACATGGTAAAAATAATCCTGACTTCCGACTGGATTTGATATGTCAAGTCGCATAACTTTGTCTTGTATGAATTTGACCCTTCCATGACTGGAGCATCCTGAAATTTTGCATAAAACCCTGTGCCAATGCATTCTCTTATATATGCCAGTCTCCCTTATATAAGAGAATACATTGGCCTAACAATATTTACCTTGACCTTGTAAGCTAGTGTATTATCTTATATATGCGAGGCTCTGTATGGGAGACTTGCATATATAAGAGTATGCACTGGCACAGGATCTGTAATGCTGCACCAGCACAGCTGAGTTAACCAATTTGCATGACTTTTCGTTCATCGCCTTCTAAGATACACTGCAGCACGTGATCCAAATTTGGTCTAAATTGGACGTATGGGTGAAATATTATAAACATGCAAATATTGTCAGAATTACAGACTGACATCATGTTTTTAGCTCAACTTTACTAAAGTAGTTTAGCTATTGCCATGGGTTGGCGTCCGTCATCCATCTGTCTGTGCTTATATTTGGATACTTATGTGGCTATTTAAAAAAAAATGGATAGTTTTGTGTCTAATTTCTGTTACGTGGCTAGCACTGAGATGAACCCTCAAAAATGATCTATTTGGCCCAATCAACATATTTAATTTTGTAGTCACTCAATAGTTGGAAACAAAAAGTCCATAGATTTAGACATCAATGATCTGTCAATAGGAGGTGTTCGGACAGTTATGTGGTGTTGCAGAACTCCGTATGTTGGAGATACAGAATTCTGTCCGGGCTTCACGTTGTGTACTGTTTTGGGTGACGACAACTCATGGAACCGTTGAGATCTGTTGTAACTTCATTTATTTCTAGAACATAGTTTCGCTTCAAGATCGACAGCCGATGCTGGCTTTCTTCTCAGGTCTTTTGGATCAGTCAGTCATTCCCAGGGCGGTACTCATAGGAGGACTCAGTCAACTGAACACTGATGGATAATATCTCAGTACTTATATTTAAAATTGGTAACCTACTTTTCAAAATCATGTGACGATGTTACTGGCCAAGTTTGACAACTGCTTGTCAACGGCTCGTCACTAAAGGTAGTTTTCATATAGCTTTCGTATATCATGACCAGTGCAGTGTACCAAAACATCTAATAACCTTTATACCTCTGCACTGGTTCGACTGGGGACTTTCCTGAGAATTAGCGAGAATCAGCATCGTGTGATCTCGTCATCATGCTCAGTACGGCTGTCTGACTAACATTCCCATGCCTGTTGTTCGTGCATCGTAATAGTTGACAAGATAACTGATGCATTAGTACACAGGGGGCGTGATCAGACAGGGGCGCACATCATTCTGTTACAGTGGCTAGTCTCCCAATCATGTTAGTTTCTCCTACTCCACTGTCCTAGTTGCTGTATACAAGTTTTTGAGTTTCAATCAGCACTTCTGCTATAATGCCTACATGTTTTGATTCCATAATCTGAAATCTTATCACTATAAACTACTTGATAGCTACATTACATTTTATCAACTACTTGATAGCCACATATATTTTGTAGACACATAAGTATTTTAGCCACATAACTCAATAGCCACATATCTAACCAAATTTTGGTACATCTGTGCGTCCGTCCATGAATAATTTCCGTTAGCACACCCTACAGGTCACATCTCTCATCCGATCATCACCAAACTTCATTTGGATCTTCAGGGTGACCTCTAGATGGGAGCCTCCTATTTTGACCAAAATGTTTTTAAAAACATGGCCGCTAGCAGCCATCTTGGAATTTACTCTTTGGATGACTAAATCCTCTTTGAAGATGAGGCCTACGCAGAATGAGATCCCCAGAGGGTGAAATTAGTGATGCCAGCCCGCTCACACTGTAACTGTTTTTTTCCAATAAACACATTTGAGTTTGAGTTTGTTGTGTATATTTATCAGGTATCACGACAAACGAATGTAGTACAGATACCTACTGCTAAACAAACCGTTATTCAAGTACAGAGCAGCGGACCCACTGCTAAACAGACGGTTATACAAGTACCACCCACTAGACTGACGGCTAAACCGACTGTTATACAGGTACCGTCCACCAGACTCACTGCTAAACAGACAGTTATACAAGTACCGAGCATTGCACCCACTACTAAACAGACGGTTATACAAGTACCAAGCAACGTACCCACTATTAAACAGACGGTTATTCAAGTACCAAGCAACGTACCCACTACTAAACAGACGGTTATTCAAGTACCAAGCAACGTACCCACTACTAAACAGACGGTTATTCGAGTACCAGCCACCATTCAGTACTCTGAGAAGAAGGAACAGATTACACAATCACATCTATTAGTTCCCGGTTCACAGCTCGCCATCTCTGATCCCCGCCCACAGGTGGAGAGATCTGTCATCGTGAGTCCGCCCACTCGGATGCAACTGGCAGAAACAACAACGACAACGGTTTGTATTTATGATGAGGATGAATATTTTATAATGCTCACTTAAAGTGATGTGAAACGTAAATTGAACCTCACAATTGAGTTCCCTGCGTTATTCTGTGGAAAGACTGAATAAAATAACCCCCATACACGAAATGCCCCAACCAGATATCAGTTTGTACTAATTATACGGCCACGTAACTAACTATTTACTTTCCATCAATCGGGACGAATAATTCCACTGTAAACGCGAAATAAATACACTAACGAGTTGTCGTGTGCAGTCGCGGAAACACCCGAACACTTCCGACTTGGTCGGGATTGAGTCGGCTTTCGTTCTCAGAAAATAGCTTCCGTGGAGGGAGGCCGTTTGCTGGAATAGCGTAACATCAGCTTAATAAAACGAAAAACAAGCGGTATAGTCAATTCGAATGGGAGGGATATAAAAGGAATTATTGCCTGAAATCACCAACGGAAGAACATTGACCGAGTTATGAAAGAATTATAATCAAAGTGGTCATGATCGAGCAATGAACAACGGTAACAGTTGAAAATGTTACTATTTATAGAAATTTGTTATCGTTGCAGATCGTTGACCGATTTTATGATCGATCTACAGCAGGTACAGTTTCGTGCAGAAAGAGTTGTCTTACATGTGTATTTCAAACTGTTTAATTACCTGTGCAATGATACATGTGTGCCATATTGCTATTCACTATTCTAGTTTGTTTGGGACAGCGATGGTGATATAGATATCCATATGGAATTATGTTTTCTTCAATTTTTGAGTTTATATAGGCCCAAATAAATATACCATAAGATGGACTCAATCATTGACAGTTAAAATTAGATGGAAGTAAAGAAGTGTTGTGTATTTGCACCAAGTAAGCGCAATTGCTTTATGCTTAAGCGCAAATATTTGTATGCAAATAAATAATAAATGTAAAAAAGACTCCCATGTGATTTGCTCTAAACTCAAATTAACTCAGGCCATAAAACATTACTCAAACATAGGTGAGGACTCCACCCAGATCCCATACTAAGATGGATATTCAGACTGAGGAAACCAGTTGGAGATAGGTACATGTATTTGCTTAAGCATTATTCATTTCAATTGCGCTTAAGTGTAAATGAAATCCACTTAAGCGTAAATGAGTTGCGCTTAACCGTAATTCATATACACTCCCATTGAACTCCACATACTCAAGCTGAAATGGATGCAACCACATTACTAATGCCAGTAAGATAACATACATCAGATTATACAAATATACATATAAGGTAAGACAGCCGATGAAATTATTGCTCTTAATATAATTCCAATGTATTATGATAACACATAAGTCAATTATGCTTAAGCGTAAATGATTACATTAAGCGTAACTGATTTATGCTTAAGCGTAAATTATTTACGCTTAAATGCAATTAGTTAATATAAAATGTGAAAATGAATCATTTGCGCTTAAGTGCAAGTATATGTCTATCAATATATTTGCGCTTAAGCGCAAATACCTAACACTCCCTTACTTCCCTCTGATTGTGAATGATAGAGTCCATCTCATACTATATTATCATGGACCCATAGTAGTAGCCCCATATAATACTGAAACATTGAAGAAAAAATATTTCCATATGCATATATCAGCATCTCTGTCCCTGGTGTCCCAAGAATTGGTGCCTCACTCCCAGAGCTCTAGTATATTTTATTAAAGGGACATCTCCTACACAGATATATACCATTTCCATGGCCATAAATATGGAATTCGGGGTTACTGGGGACTCGCTTCCCTCATATGGTGTACTTATTGACTTGAAATTGGGGAAAACCCCAATTTTCATATTATCAGCATCCCTGTCCCCAAGAATTTGTGTCTCCATCCCAGAGATCTAGTATATTTTATAAAAGAGATATATCCTGCACATATCTCTACCATTTCCATGGTCATAAAAGAGATATTGGGGTTACTGGGGGTGCTTCCCTCATATGGTGGGTCTGTGCCATTTAAAATTAATTCAGGGGGGTGATATCAATGCATATTAATTTTTATTTGCGCAAATGATTTACACTGAAGCGCAAATGATAGATGTTATTTTGCGAAATATTTGCGCTTGATCGTAAATGAATAATAAATGTGAAATGGGTATCCCATACATGAAATGCCGTATCTATATGCTATAGCGCGTATATCCTACAGGTCTGGGTGAACCACCGATCAATCAATAACAGCCCGATCGGGCTAAAGTAGACCGATCAGGCTAAAATAGACCGATCGTTCTTTCACAGCCAGCTTGAATCTTGGATAAAGGGAGTAGGCCTACTCTAAATTGTTTTTTTAAGTGAAATAGGCCTCCCATACATGAAACGCCTTATCTATATACTATAGCGCGCATACCCTACAGGTCTGGGTGAACCACCGATCAAT
Organism: Siphonodentalium dalli; assembly: GCA_032622095.1. NCBI lineage: Eukaryota > Metazoa > Mollusca > Scaphopoda > Gadilida > Siphonodentaliidae > Siphonodentalium > Siphonodentalium dalli. The sequence continues at coordinate 160,528,221 of CP136068.1, read as the reverse complement.
CAATAATAGCCCGATCGGGCTAAAATAGAACGATCGGGCTAAAATAGACCGATCGTTCTTTCACAGCCAGCTTGAATCTTGGATAAAGGGAGTAGGCCTACTCTAAATTGTTCTTTCAAGTGAAATAGGCCTCCCATACATGAAACGCCTTATCTATATACTATAGCGCGCATACCCTACAGGTCTGGGTGAACCACCGATCAATCAATAATAGCCCGATCGGGCTAAAATAGACCGATCGGGCTAAAATAGACCGGTCGGTCTTTCACAGCCAGCCTGAATCTTGGATAAAGGGAGTAGGCCTACTATAAATTGTTCTTTCAAGTGAAATAGGCCTCCCATACATTAAACTGCCTTATCTATATCCTATAGTGCGCATATATATCCTACAGGTCTGGGTGAACCACCGATCAATCAATAATAGCCCGATCGGGGTAAAATATACCGATCGGGCTAAAATAATCCCATCGGTCTTTCACAGCCAGCATGAATCTTGTATAAAGGGAGAAGGCCTACTCTAAATTGTTCTTTCAAGTTACAACCATTTTTTTGTAAAAAAATTATTCTGATTAATTTTGAAACTAATGCAAGACAATTTTGAAACTAATGAAAGACAATGTATAATTGTTTTCTGGTATATTCATCATAAATTTGAACAAATCTTCAAGCAAACAAAATTTCAATATTCAAGAAATCTCTTACAACAGTGTCAGTAAGACCAATCGATCTAGCTCAGCACGATTGGTCTATTGTGATGTCAAATATTATTGAAATATTGCTTATAATTTACATTTACAGAAGTCAATAATTCGCATGCAGATAACTTCACCTTGTATTCGGCCAAATATGTTGACGTTAGATTAGAAGGCAGAATTCCCAGATTTGTTTATTATTGGTGAACCTGGATAATTTCGGAGGTGTGCCAATCGTCTTTTGCACACTGTGAATACGTACTCATTCTCTCCTAAATTTGCAAAAATTCCATATATATATAAATATATATACAGATTGTGAAAACTTTGTTAGTTGCCAAATAATTGTCGACATTTTACTTAGAAAACTTGAATGCAAAAACTATGATAGGCCCCCTATTATTTTATTTTTTTTCTCTTTGTTGAATCTACTTTCGTTATGGACATGCCGGCCTTTGTTTTGGCTGTTCTCCCAGTCGTGCGGGCCAGCCGATCGTCGTTATTCGGGTGGTTCCGATTTCCTCCGAATATAATTCCATGAGACTCCGCGCGCTGATTCGCTCCGAAAATGTGTTAGTATCTGAGAAGATTTCTTACTCTGATCGCAGTTTTCAACAATTTAATACAGGGCGAGTACCGCACTAATAATATGCCACATTGGGGTTTTCTTTCTAGTTTGTTATGACCTTTCTTGTGGTATATCGGGCACAGTTCTGTCTGACATCAAATATATGCCCACCGGGAGTGAAGCTAATGACTTTAACCCTTCCATGGCTGAAATGTTGCGAAAACCCTGTGCTGATGCATTCTCTTATATATGGAGCCTCGCATATATAAGAGAATACATTGGCCTAACAATATTTATCTTGACCTTGTAAGCTAGTGTATTATTAGCTCAACTTACTTTTGTAAGTTTGAGCTATTGCCATGGCTTGGCGTCCGTTGTCCGTGTGTTCGTGTGTCCGTGTGTCCATGTGTCCGTCAACAATTTCCTTTGGCGCGGGCTACAGGTCGTACCTTTGATCTGATCTTTATGAAATTTTGCATGAATGTTGACATTGACATGTAGATGGGAACGAGTCATTTTGGGGTCATTCGGCCAAAAAACATGGCCACTGGTGGCCATCTTGGATTACAAAATTCAATCCATTGGCGCGGGCTACAGGTCGTACTGTTCGTTTGATCATCATGAAATTTGTCATGGATGTTAACAATGACATGTAGATGGGAACGAAGCATTTTGGGGTCGTTCGGCCAAAAAACATGGCCGTCAGCAGCCATCTTGGATTTTACTCTTTGCATGACTAAATCCTTTGGCGCGGGCTACAGGTCGTACCTATGGTCTGATCTTTATGAATTTGGTCATGAATGTTGACATTGACATGTAGATGGGAACGAGTCATTTTGGGGTCATTCGGCCAAAAAACATGGCCACTGGTGGCCATTTTGGATTTCAAAATTCAATCCATTGGCATGGGCTACAGGTCGTGCTGTTCGTCTGATCATCATGAAATTTGTCATGGATGTTAATATTGACATGTAGATGGGAACGAGTGATTTTGGGGTTGTTCGGCCAAAAAAACATGGCCACCAGCAGCCATCATGGATTTTACTCTTTGCATGACTAAATTCTTTGGCGCGGGATACAGGTCGTACCTAAGGTCTGATCTTTATGAATTTTGTCATGAATGTTGACATTGACATGTAGAATTTTGGGGTCGTTCAGCCAAAAAACATAGCCGCCAGCAGCCATCTTGGATTTTACTCTTTGCATGACTAAATCCTTTGGCGCGGGCTACAGGTCGTACCTATGGTCTGATCTTTATGAATTTTGTCATGAATGTTGACATTGACATGTAGATGGGAACGAGTCATTTTGGGGTCATTCGGCCAAAAAACATGGCCACTGGTGGCCATTTTGGATTTCAAAATTCAATCCATTGGCATGGGCTACAGGTCGTGCTGTTCGTCTGATCATCATGAAATTTGTCATGGATGTTAATATTGACATGTAGATGGGAACGAGTGATTTTGGGGTTGTTCGGCCAAAAAAACATGGCCACCAGCAGCCATCATGGATTTTACTCTTTGCATGACTAAATTCTTTGGCGCGGGATACAGGTCGTACCTAAGGTCTGATCTTTATGAATTTTGTCATGAATGTTGACATTGACATGTAGATTGGAACGAGTCATTTTGGGGTCATTCGCCCACCAAACATGGCCGCTGGTGGCCATTTTGGATTTCAAAATTCAATCCATTGGCGTGGGCTACAGGTCGTGCTGTTTGTCTGATCATCATGAAATTTGTCATGGATGTTAATATTGACATGTAGATGGGAACGAGTAATTTTGGGGTCGTTCAGCCAAAAAACATAGCCGCCAGCAGCCATCTTGGATTTTTGCTCTTTGCATGACTAAATTCTTTGGTGCGGGCTACAGGTTGTAGCTTTGGTCAGAACTTCATGAAATTTGTCATGGATGTTAACAATGACATGTCGATGGGAACGAGTGATTTTGGGGTCGTTCGGCCAAAAAACATGGCCGCCAGCAGCCATCTTGGACTTTACTCTTTGCATGACTAAATCCTTTGGCGCGGGTTACAGGTAGTACCTTTGGTCTGACCTTTATGAAATTTGTCATGAATATTGATATTGACATGTATATGGGAACGAGTCATTTTGGGGTCATACGGCCAAAAAACATGGCTGCTGGCAGCCATCTTGGATTTCACAATTCAATCCATTGGCACAGGCTACAGGTCGTACTGTTTGTCTGATCATCATGATATTTATCATGGATGTTAATATTAATATGTAGATGGGAACGAGTCATTTTGGGGTCGTTTGGCTAAAAAACATGTCCGCCAGCAGCCATATTGGATTTTACTCTTTGCATGAATAAATCCTTTGGTGCGGGCTACAGGTCGTAGCTTTGGTCGGAACTTCATGAAATTTGTCATGTATGTTAACAATGACATGTAGATGGGAAACGAGTCATTTTGGGGTCGTTCAGCCGAAAAACATGGCCACCAGCAGCCATCTTGGATTTTACTCTTTGCATGACTAAATCCATTGGCACAGGCTACAGGTCATACCTTTGATCAGATCATTATGAGATTTGTAAAGGCTGTAGATGGGAACAAGTCATTTTGGGGTAATTCGGAAAAAAACATGGCTGCCGGTGGCCATTTTAGAATTTACTCTTTGCATCAATAAATCCTTTGGCACACCATAATCACCACATCCCTGATCCGATCATTATGAAACCTGTTATGAATGTTGATATTGACATGTACGTCTAGTCTTACTAAGACATTTCAATTAGCACTTTTCCTATTCCTCCATTTACTGTCGACCATTAAATTATTCCCCTACCTAATTTGAGCTACAGTGTCATTGACACTTTCATCTACTATATATTTTGAGAGAACTCCCTATATATGTAAAACGGCTCCACAGATTGAGCCCAAACTTCCTATCTAAGGGTAAAAAACCACGGGTAGTGTCGTCGCACCGCTTTTGAGAAGGTCCGAGCACTCCTTCAACCTTCCCCCTGTCACCGTCCTTGGCAGGGAGTGGTTAACGCAATAACGCTCCTTAATTTTCCATATTTGGTTTTGTTAACCGAATAATGCTCTTTATTGCCTTGGGTTTTCGCCTATGGCTGTTTGCAAGTTAATTTTCCATATTTGGTTTTGTTAACCGAATAACGCTCTTTATTGCCTTGTGTTTTCGCCTACGGCTGTTTGCAAGCTTTCCGGAAATTATCTGTTCTCCGCATTCTGAACGTTACATCGGAAATATGCATACTTTTCCATTGCATAGAACTCGCTTCTGCGAATCTTCGTATTCTAGGACCACCGGGTTCGAGATATTTTATTCTTTCCGACATCGTCATTTTTGTCACTCGAAATCACTCAATTTGGCATCAATTCATCCCTTGTGAGGCCTTCTAAAATTATGTCTTCACTTCCCAGTTATGCCCCAGGGTGTGGACTATGAGGAGAGATTTATTGGAAATCATAAGATATTTTGTATTGCCCGGGAACAATACTTTTGAGTTGATTCCATCGATCGTCTTATGTTTCCGTTTTTGATGCATCGCGTAAATAACGTACTTGCACTATAAGCTAAATCGTTCCAGCTCTGCGTGTGTTTTCTGAGCGGTGACATCGATGTGAAATTTGTTATGTATGGTCAACTCGGGACGGGAAATATTTTTGTCAGGTTATTTTGTCCACCCAACAGACGGGCGATATTTCGGGCATCAGCGACTTGAAATTTGTTATGTATGGTCAATGGATCGACCAAAGCCATGGGACCAATGCTGCCAGTGGCGGGCTAATCTGCTAGTATCTTATATATTGAAACTTCCTATGGGAGACTCGCATATATAAAAGAACGCATTGGCCTAACAATATTTATCTTGACCCTGTAAGCCAGTGCATTCTATTATATATGCGAGACTTCCTATGGTAGACTAGCATATATAAAAGAATGCACTGGGACAAGATCTTTAATGCTTCACCAGTGCAGCTCCCATCATGAAAGGGGTAAAGACATGGATGGCCTTCATGATTGGTATTACTGTTAAATAAGTCACATCCAGTAAAACCATCATAAACACAAAGCATATTAAAATATTGACAGATTTTGTTCTTATACCAATCATAAATATTGCATAAATGGCATGTCATTGTCATGATCGTATGCCTTGTTAGTGAACGAAAGCCATATTATGATACAGTTCAGTGCATAAACAGTGTCCGATACGCAAAATACTGATTAGGCTAAAACAAAAAACTTGTCTGTTTCCGATAACACAAAGGGAAAATTTCCAGACAGGCAAGCAGGGATTTTTTTTTTTTAAACCTTTCAGTTGTAAGCGATATAATAGTGTAGTTACAGTCCTATGGAATATGGTAGATCCATGTGTATTGAAACTGACGCCAAGCGTTGGATAAAAACATGTTGTCCCTTGAATTCATTCATTCTGCAGTAAGATCTTTACCAACATTGAACTTAATACCAACTTTTTTTTGCTTTTGGATCTAACAGGTAACTTTTGACTAGCCTTCTAGAGAAAATAAAACAAAAAATTGAGGCAGGCAAGGAAATCTTAGCCAGGTAGGGTATCGGAAACAAAGAGGTTTTTTTTTTGGCCTTATTCAACACCAGGGAGTCACCGATTTTTTTTTTTTTACTTTGATATACGGTTTTAATAACAATAGATCATCACTGTCTGGGCTAGACAAGGTTGGCGCAGGTTCAAACCCCGGCATGGATGAAAATCGGGACCGATTTTCAATCTTGATTTGGTTTGAGGGACATCTCAGTGTACCATTCCGATCGACACATGGCCATTTTTATCAGAAATAAATTTTTTAGCAAATATGAAGCAATGAACACTCATACTGAGTCCGTGCCTCCATAACCCTGACATAAAATAAGATTAAAATAATATAATTCATCACCATTTGGAACATCTGTGTCTCCGAAGGTGCCTATAGAGTAATCGAAAATAGCTGAAATCATAGAAACATTTCCTTGGTTTCGCTCCCAGAACGCAACAGAATACAAATTATGATATAGAGTTATTCCCCTTCCATTCATAATAATAGACTTTGCAGCACAGCCCAAATGAAACTAAGCACAGAAAACATGTTGGTACCTCAATAAAAACTAAATGTTCAGTTTATTACACCAGATAAGTTGATAATGCAATGTTTTGGAGCTTCCTTTTTCAAATGGTATATAATATGGCATATATTTATATAATGAGATCTGGGGGTTCATGGTATATAATATGGCATATATTTATATAATGAGATCTGGGGGTTCATGGTATATAATATGGCATATATTTATATAATGAGATCTGGGGGTTCATGGTATATACTATGGCATATATTTATATAATGAGATCTGGGGGTTCATGGTATATAATATGGCATATATTTATATAATGAGATCTGGGGGTTCATGGTATATAATATGGCATATATTTTATATAATGAGATCTGGGGGTTCATGGTATATAATATGGCATATATTTATATAATGAGATCTGGGGGTTCATGGTATATACTATGGCATATATTTATATAATGAGATCTGGGGGTTCATGGTATATAATATGGCATATATTTATATAATGAGATTTGGGGGTTCATGGTATATAATATGTCATATATTTATATAATGAGATCTGGGGGTTCATGGTATATAATATGGCATATATTTTATATAATGAGATCTGGGGGTTCATGGTATATAATATGGCATATATTTATATAATGAGATCTGGGGGTTCATGGTATATAATATGGCATATATTTATATAATGAGATCTGGGGGTTCATGGTATATAATATGGCATATATTTATATAATGAGATCTGGGGGTTCATGGTATATAATATGGCATATATTTATATAATGAGATCTGGGGGTTCATGGTATATAATATGGCATATATTTATATAATGAGATCTGGGGGTTCATGGTATATACTATGGCATATATTTATATAATGAGATCTGGGGGTTCATGGTATATAATGTGGCATATATTTATATAATGAGATCTGGGGGTTCATGGTATATAATATGGCATATATTTATATAATGAGATCTGGGGGTTCATGGTATATAATGTGGCATATATTTATATAATGAGATCTGGGGGTTCATGGTATATACTATGGCATATATTTATATAATGAGATCTGGGTGTTCATGGTATATAATGTGGCATATATTTATATAATGAGATCTGGGGGTTCATGGTATATAATATGGCATATATTTTATATAATGAGATCTGGGGGTTCATGGTATATAATATGGCATATATTTTATATAATGAGATCTGGGGGTTCATGGTATATAATATGTCATATATTTATATAATGAGATCTGGGGGTTCATGGTATATACTATGACATATATTTTATATAATGTGATCTGGGGGTTCATGGTATATAATATGGCATATATTTTATATAATGTGATCTGGGGGTTCGATGGTATATAATATGGCATATATTTTATATAAAGTGATCTGGGGGTTCATGGTATATAATATGGCATATATTTTTTATAATGTGATGTGGGGGTTCATGGTATATAATATGACATATATTTTATATAATGTGATCTGGGGGTTCATGGTATATAATATGGCATATATTTATATAATGTGATCTGGGGGTTCATGGTATATAATATGACATATATTTTATATAATGTAATCTGGGGGTTCATGGTATATAATATGGCATATATTTTTTATAATGTGATGTGGGGGTTCATGGTATATAATATGACATATATTTTATATAATGTGATCTGGGGGTTCATGGTATATAATATGGCATATATTTATATAATGAGATCTGGGGGTTCATGGTATATACTATGGCATATATTTATATGATGAGATCTGGGGGTTCATGGTATATAATGTGGCATATATTTATATAATGAGATCTGGGGGTTCATGGTATATAATATGGCATATATTTATATAATGAGATCTGGGGGTTCATGGTATATAATATGGCATATATTTATATAATGAGATCTGGGGGTTCATGGTATATAATATGGCATATATTTATATAATGAGATCTGGGGGTTCATGGTATATAATATGGCATATATTTATATAATGAGATCTGGGGGTTCATGGTATATAATATGGCATATATTTATATAATGAGATCTGGGGGTTCATGGTATATAATATGGCATATATTTATATAATGAGATCTGGGGGTTCATGGTATATAATATGGCATATATTTATATAATGAGATCTGGGGGTTCATGGTATATAATATGGCATATATTTATATAATGAGATCTGGGGGTTCATGGTATATAATATGGCATATATTTATATAATGAGATCTGGGGGTTCATGGTATATAATATGGCATATATTTATATAATGAGATCTGGGGGTTCATGGTATATAATATGGCATATATTTATATAATGAGATCTGGGGGTTCATGGTATATAATATGGCATATATTTATATAATGAGATCTGGGGGTTCATGGTATATAATATGGCATATATTTATATGAGATCTGGGGGTTCATGGTATATAATATGGCATATATTTATATAATGAGATCTGGGGGTTCGTGGTATATAATGTGGCATATATTTTATATAATGAGATCTGGGGGTTCATGGTATATACTATGGCATATATTTATATAATGAGATCTGGGGGTTCATGGTATATAATATGGCATATATTTATATAATGAGATCTGGGGGTTCATGGTATATAATATGGCATATATTTATATAATGAGATATGGGGGTTCATGGTATATACTATGGCATATATTTATATAATGAGATCTGGGGGTTCATGGTATATAATATGGCATATATTTATATAATGAGATATGGGGGTTCATGGTATATACTATGGCATATATTTATATAATGAGATATGGGGGTTCATGGTATATACTATGGCATATATTTATATAATGAGATCTGGGGGTTCGAAAATGAATTGGGCCTTTAAATCTCACTTCCATAAAGGTTAGTCCAACAATTCACTTCTTTAAAAAATAATCGGGAGTGAGTTTGAAGGCTGATTTCATCACAATTGATGTACAGTAATGCCTAATTAATCGACTACTCAACCACAGCAGAATTATGGGTAACTTTTCAGGATTTCGTCGGAAATATGGCTTGTTGCCATTCATCGGAAAGCTCTCGGCGAGAGCTTTCCGATGAATGCCAACAAGTCATATTTCCGACTAAATCCTGAAAAGTTACCCATAATTATGCTGTGGTTAAGAAGTCGATTAATTAGGGCATTACTGTACTCGATATTAGCATAAAGGCTGTCAACTGAAATGGATGAAAATAAATAACTTTCCTCTAGCGGTGTAACATCTCATTGTTATATGAAGAGTAATCACTTGATTGAACTGGTGACGTGAAATAATTCATGAGAGTCTGGGATAGGCCCTGCCTCGAATGAACTATTTCACATCACCAGTTCAATCAAGTGATTACTCTTTATTAGCTCACCTGAGACAAAGTCTCCGGTGGAGCTATAGTCATCACTCATCGTCCGTCGTCCGTCCGTCCGTCTGTCTGTCCGTCTGTCCGTCTGTCCGTCTGTCCGTCTGTCCGTCCGTCAACTTTTTAAAAAACATCTTCTCCTCTGAAACCATCATACCAAATTGGTTCATATTTGGTGTGGATCTTCCCTAGGTGACTCTCATTCAGATTTGTTCAAATGAGGTCACCAAGTCAAATAGTTTTGATGTCAGGACCATAACTATTTTTCCACATAGTAATTCTTAAAACGACTTCTTTTCTGAAGTTGTCAGGCCGAATGGGTTCATATTTGGTATGAGGGTACCTTGGGTGACTGTGGTTCAGATTTGTTCAAATGAGGTCACTGGGTCAAATGTGGGTGGGGCTATGGACATAAATCTGAATTTTTTAAAAAAAATTTCAATTTAACTTATTTCTCAATTTAACCAAAAAAAATATATATATATATATATTTTATTTTTAATAAATAATTTTTTTTTATTAAATAAAATAAAAAAAAACTCATTAAAATTTTGAAGAACCTATGACTACATCTTTGGGAGGGGAGGGGAGGTACCTCTAGTCACTCCACTATATTTGGTTGAAATCAGGGGTTTGGGAGAAATCAGGAACAGACAGATGTACAGAAATGTTCAGTAAATTGCTTTAATCATATGTATTCTCTACTACACCAAGCCACCCATGTGCTCTGATGGACCCATGTGTATACAACTGGCAGATGGGTAGATAACATCTGCTGTGCTTTCCATCCCCAGAGAGTGTAATTCATGTCATTTGTAATTTAAATGAGATTAATGGTGTTATCAATGAAGCACCCTTGTTGTTTACATTATCACTCAGTGGTCATTAAAATCAGATTATTTTCATTTTCTCCAAGTTTGAATTAAGAGAGTCTGGCATTAGCAGAATGAGGTTCCCAGAGGGTGATTTATGTTGCTCCACACAGCAGGCTAGCATAACCAAATACACCCTCTGAGAACCTTATTCTGCTTAGGCCTCATCTTCTGGAAAGTATCTAGAGTCTCAAGATCTCATTCTGCTTAGGCCTCATCTTCTGTGAAGTATCTATAGTATCAAATTTACTTTGTTGTTAGTTAAATTTCCCTTCTAGGAAGTTTATATATCCCCTAATTTGCAGAAGATAAAATTCATGATTGAGGTGCTCAATGGGTGAACATCACCAACTTCAACTGGGGAACTTCAATCTTATTCTAGGTCTTCCATAGCAGTTGAGGGCCTTATCAGAATGAGGTCCCCAGAGGGTGAATTTAGTGATACTAGCCCGCTGTGCAGGATAGCGTCACTAAATTCACCCTCTGGGGACCTCATTCTGCAAATAACAGACAGACTATTTCAAGGCTTGATTGTATAATACATTGTGTTGCTTGAGGCCAGACATGCACAATGTAGGAACAGACATGCTTTTAGTGATGCTATCCCACACAGCGGGCTAGCGTCACCAAATTCACCATCTGGAGACCTCATTCTGCTTAGGCCTCATCTTCTGGGAAGTATCTATAGTATCAAATTTACATTGTTGTTAGTTAAATTTCCCTTCTAGGAAGTTTCTATATCCCCTAATTTGCAGAAGATAAAATTCATAATTGAGGGGCCCAATGGGTGAACATCACCAACTTCAACTGGGGAAATTCAATTTTATTCTAGATCTTCCATAGCAGTTGAGGGCCTTATCAGAATGAGGTCCCCCAGAGGGTGAATTTAGCGTCACTAAATTCACCCTCTGGGGACCTCATTCTGCAAATGACAGACACACTATCACACTATTTCAAGGCTTGATTGTATAATACATTGTGTTGCTTGAGGCCAGGCATGCACAATGTAGAAACAGACACGCTTTTTGTGATGCTATCCCGCACAGCAGGCTAGCATCACCAAATTCACCCTCTGGAGACCTCATTCTGCTTAGGCCTCATCTTCTGGGAAGTATCTATAGTATCAAATTTACATTGTTAGTTAAATTTCCCTTCTAGGAAGTTTCTATATCCCCTAATTTGCAGAAGATAAAATTCATAAATGAGGTGCCCAATGGGTGAATATCACCAACTTCAACTGGGGAAGTTAATTCTTGTCCTTATCAGATTTGTGAAAATGGGATCACAAAGTCAAATAAGGGCAGAGCAAGAGACTTAACTATTTCACTACATAGTAATTCTTAAAATATGTTTGCAAGAACTAGTTGGCTTATATAGAATGGAATGTTCTTCCTTGACTGCAATTCAGATTTTTTTTAATGGGGTCACCTGGTCAAATAGGGGCCAAGCGAAGGACAGTTTCCCTCTTAATATGCTTCCTTCACAAGGACCATCAGGTCTATTTTACTGATATTTATGATATGTATGAAGGGTTCTTTGGTGTCTGGGATTCAAATTTATTCAGATGGGGTCACCAGGTTAAATAGGGTGGGACCAGGGACATAACTATATGTCTCTATAGTAATTCTTAAAATGTCTTCTCAAGAGAGTTTGGACTATTTAGCTTTAATACATATAGTATGGAGGAATCAGGAGGATCCTTTAGTGACTGAGATTCAGATTTGTTAAAATGAGGTCAACCTGTCAAGAAATGGCAGGCTATGGGGAGTTAACACTTTTGTGTCCAATAAAATCATCGAAATACCAAATTCATTAAAACATCTACCTTGGAACCACCTGACTGATTGGTCTGACATACATGTATTGTGTTTTGGGTCCATGGATAATTGGGCTTCAAACATGTTTAAATGGTTTTAGAAAAAGGCGCTTGTGAGTTTGGAAATTTCCAACAATTGAGAAAGTTTGAGGTGTCGGTTGTGAAATTCGAACCTAAGACTTGGGAGTCTGGAGCCCGGTCGGGAGGGGACTTGTTGAGCTGGAGGAGGGGGGTGATCAGTAGTGTACAGTTGGCAATTTCAAGGTGGATTTTCACCAAGCTACATACTTGAAGTCTCTCTAGCCACATATCCTGTTTAAATCTACTTCTTTTAAAGTGATTATGAAAAGAGCTGACTGTTTTGGTCTCCAGAGTCCCAGTCTTATCAGTCTTTGCAGTCTGGTGAGCGACCCCACAGTCATTGACTGTCTTGTTATATTCCACTATAAATGTCTGATTTACCAGAAACTCAAGTAATACTGCCGTTATACCCATGACACATATATTTTGATATCGCATATTAATACATAATGTGCTAGTTAAAGTGACCTAATTCACTACTAAAATTATTATTTATAATCATTCTAGAAATCAAGGTAAATGACACATAGGAATGTAATAATACTAAGTAAATGTATATCACTTCATTTTACTGCAGATGGTGCCTACGATTCAACCGCTCGACACAACAAACCTCTCTCACAAGTCAATGCTGCAGAAAAACGCATCAGTCACCGAAAATCAGGAAAGGAAGTCGTTAGATGATCAAAAAACAACGGGTGCTCAGGATCATTTGTTACGCCAAGCCTTATTTGGTCATCAACCATCCACAAAACCATTCATGTTCACCAAGACAGAACCAGTTATAATGACGCCAGTTACTACCACGTCAACTTCTTCGGCACCCTTTATGACGCCTGTTAGTAAAGCCGAGAATAGGTCTCGCGATACAAGTGCTTTTGATTTTAATGAGCAGGACGATGGTGAGAATGGTGTTTGTGGCTCTGACGGAAAAGAAACGATGGGCCAGTTTTTAGAGAAACTGTATAAATCAAACAAACAGATCAAAATCGAGAAATATTCACCTCCATCTAGCGGAGGTCGTAAAAAAAGCGCATCGGAGTCAAACAGTTTAGAGCAGCTTAACCAGATTCTATGTGAGAAGAAATCGACAGTTAAAAAGCGAACGGCAAGCGTCCTTGAAACGCCCTTGCCAGCTGCAAAAAAGACACCACAGTCATACGTTGAAAAAGTAATTGATGAGACGTATCACTTACCTGTGAAATCTGAGCAGACGACAGCAGCGCCTAGAGCTGTCAATCAAACAAAACCAGCCAATCAGCAGTCGTTTCTGAAAAGCTTGTGCATGGCTCCTAAAAAAAGATACTGTAGTTTGAGTGAAGATTTCGGAGCTACATCGAGTTCGCATTTAACTCCGCAAGCTCTTCATTCACAGAGTAGCATCCCCGGCATGACCTCTAAAACGTGCGAGGTCAATAATCGGGAATCGGGAGTTAAGCAGGAGAACAGTGAGTTTGAGATAGACTCGAGCGAGTATAGACGGAGAGCTTCGTTTAATGTGAGGATTTATGATGGTAATTCACCGCCACAGATTGACGATGACGATAGTCAGCCCCTCAGGAAATCGCGGCGACGGAATCGAGGTCAGCGTTACCAAGAACTCATACACGAAGGCATAATTCAGCCGTCCAAAGAGAGACTCGCAGTCTGGAAGAATGAATGGCAATCTAAGCAGACAAGGTGCGTAAATCAGAGGCTATAATGAATATATTGTTTGTTTCCCCAAAGCCTGGATGTACCCATAGAGAGCCCCACATAGACTGGAGCAGACGACGCAACATAGTACATGCTTAAATCTGTGTGAGGCTCCCTATGGGTTAAACATATAAATAATTAACCATGGATTTAGTGTGTCTGATATTTGCAGAATGAGGTCCCTAAAGGGTGAATTTAGTCACACTACCCTGCACCTGGGCTAGCGTCACCAAATTCATCCGCTGGGAAACTCCTTCTGCTTAGTCCTCAACTGCTACGGAAGACCCAGGATTGAAGTTCCCCAATTGAAATTGATGTTCACCCATTAGCCACCTCAGTTATGCAATTTATGTTCTGCAAATTAGGGGATATAGAAACTAAAAATAAGGGTAAAAGTAACTAAAACAATGTTAATTTGATACTATATACTTTCCAAAAGATGAGGCCTAAGCAGAATGAGGGTGAATTTGGTGATGCTAGCCCACTGTGTGGGGTAGCATCACTAAGTTCACCCACTGGGGACCTCATTCTGCTTAGGCCTCATCTTTTGGAAAGTATATAGTCTCAAATTAACATTGTTTTAGTTACTTTTACCCTTATTTTCCACAAATGTCAGACACACTATATTCACTATATTCAGCTTTGGGTTTTTCCTATGTTTAGGAATTCTGTTTAATATTCACCATTAAGTCAAGGAAACCATAAATGCTCTTTGTTACGTTTGTAATACATTCCTGGCAGTGCTTTATTTGGCCTGGTTGTTCAACTGCACTTGTATGGCACATTCCAAGCACGAGGCACTTGGGTGGTGGGAATTAATATAATTTTACTTTCTGTAGTCTATATAGAATACAGTGAGATCCTGTACATTATTCTCTCAGTTTTTGCGTGTGTGTGGGGCTTTCTATGTGTCTTTTCCAGTTCATCCCAATTTAACAATGACATGAAACATGCTAAAGTGAAAGTATACGCACTGTGCACAGTATACTGGAATATTCCATTGCAATAATACAGTCGGTGTTCACTTGTATAGCAAAATCCTGCATATAATAATGCCTTTTTGGCTCACCTGAGACGAAGTCTCCGGTGGAGCTAGTCATCACTCCTCATCTGTCCGTCCGTCCGTCCGTCCGTCAACAATTCTTTAAACATCTTCTTCGGAAACATAAGACCGAATGGGTTCATATTTGGTGTGGATGTTCCCTAGGTGACTCACATTCAGATTTGTTCAAATGAAAAATGAAATTTTTTTTTTTTTAGATTGAACTCCTTGCTCAATTTAAAAACAAAAACAAAACCAAAAAAATGGATTTAAAAAAAAAAACATTTTTTTTTCAAATTAATTTTTTGTTATTTTAATTGAGATGAATTTCTTGCTCAATTTAATTTTTTTTTTACTTTTAAATTAAAAAAAAAATAACTCCATTACCGTATAACATCCACCAGGGTGACTCAACCAAATTTGGTTTAAATCAGTCTAAAATCAAGAACATGCAAACAGCAGATATTTAGAGCTCTATGAGATATGAGGAAGGTGCCTGAGATCACAGAATGTTTACTTAACACCATATAGAAGTCACATTGATTATAAAGTAATAAATGAAATGGCAGTGTTAACAAAATCTGATTGGAGTGACAGCTCCTTTGATTAATAGCATAAAATTATCTGCCTGTTAGAGAGTTTGTATATAAATGACCTGTGGCTTATGATAACAAATCCCAAGGCCAAGTGTGAATGATGAATCTGACAGTTAGGCCAGTAAAACTAAATACCTGTTTTCTCAGGCAATTACATATGGGAAAATGGATGAGAAAGAAGGAGGCATTTTTCTTAGCTTACCTGAGATGAAGAATTGAGTCATATTTTGTGTGGATGGTCCCTTGGTGGCTGGGATTCAGTTCTGTTCAAATAGGTCAAAAAAGTGGCATAGCTAGTGACCTACCTCATTGCATCCATAGTAATTCTTAAAACATATTCTCAAGAATCATCAGGGCTATTTACCGGTAGCTTATAATTGGTATGGAAGGTCCTTGGGTGACAGGGATACTGATGTGTTAAAATGTGGTCACCGGGTCAAATAATGGAAGAGCCAGGGACATAACTTGTCCATCCATTGTAATTCTTAAAATTTCATCCTATCAAGAACCATCAGGCCTATTCAGCTTATATTTGGTATGGGTGACTAGGATTCAGATTTGATTCAGAATTGGATTACTGGGTCAAATAGGGTCGGAGCTAGGGACATAATTCTTTCCCTCAATAGTTATTCTTAAAACATCTTCTCAAGAACCATATGACATATTTAGCATACATTTTGGTGTAGAGAGTTCTTGGGTGACTGGGATTCAGATATGTTGAAATGGGTTCACCAGGTCAAATAGGGGTGCGACCAGGGACATAACTCTTCCCCCATAGTAATTCTTAAAATGGCTCCTCCTCAAGAGCCATCAGGCCTATTTAGCTTATATGTAGTAACTATTATGGAGGCTCCTTGTGTTACTTGGGACTGGGTTACAGATTTGTTAAAATGGGTTCGACCAATCAAGTAATGGCATTTGGTGTATATGGCCTATGGAGAGTTGGGATCAAAATTTGTTTGAATGGGGTCCACCATTAAAAAAGGGGGGGGCATGTCAGGTTGGAACTTTGCAACAGTTAGGAAAGCTTGAGGTATCAGTTGTAAAATTCCAACATGTGCAAAGGAATTTTACAAACTTGGGAGTGTGTTTGCTTCAGTCGGGAGGGAGCAGATTATGGACTATGTGGGGTGGGGTGGCGATCCGGACCAAATTTCAAGGTGGACACCCCACTGTTCAACGGAGACTCTCTAGGCTACGTCCCTCTGTAGGACTACTTGTTTTCAAGTTATTTTGACAAGTACTAACTCTTATGGTCTTCCGAGTCCCAGTCTTCTCAGTCTTTACAGTCTGGTGATCGTCTCCACATTCATTGACTGTCTTGTTGTACACGATATACCTGCAAGCCTGATTATTGTTTGTCTTGTCATTTGCTGAATGAGGTCCCCAGATGGTGAATTTAGTGACGCTATCCTGCAGGGTGGGCTAGTGCCACCAAATTCACCCTCTGGGGACCTCATTCTGCTTATGCCTCAACTGCTATGGGAGACCAATGATCAGACTGAAGTTCCCCAGTTGAAGTTGTTGATGTTCACCTATTAGTCACCAAGATTATGCATTTTATCTTCTGCAAATTAGGGGATATAGAAACTTCTCAGAAGGGAAAAAGTCTCTAAAAACAATGTTAATTTGAGACTATAGATACTTCCCAGAAGATGAGGCCTAAGCAGAATGAGGTTCCCAGAGGGTGAATTTTGTGTGATGCTAGCCCACTGCTGGATAGCATCACTATATTCACCCTCTGGGGACCTCATTCTTCAAATGACTGACACACTGAATTTAGGCTTGATATTGCGGTGACAGTTTCAAACAATTGCGATAAGTTTAAATTTCACTAAAAAAAATCTGGAAAACACTCCAATTACGTTGAGAATGTCTTTGCGGACGATGTCAACTGTAACCGAAAAGGTCTTCACTATTGTGTGGTGTACTCTAAGTAAATGACTATAGCTGCAACAATTCATCGTGATATCAAGGCATCACGTTTTTTCTATACATCGCATCGTCAATGTCTGATGCGATACATCATGATTGATGAAAAGCATACTTTTGCATCCAAAACTCATCAAATTCTTGATATTTTCAGGGATTTAAATGAAGCTTATAGGCAGATGGACATCAAATTTGAAACAGGAATCCGGAATGTGAGGAAACGAACTGTGTCAGAGAATGACAAGTGTGTGGACGACAGCAAGCGATACAAAACGAGGTACGTTTCACTGTGTCCGAGTCCGAAAAGTGTGTGGATAACAGCAAAAAAAGCGATAGAAAACGTATTATCTTCATCTTCACTATTATTACCTGATGCAATGATTCGATTTGAGATTCAATGCGATTCGGAATCTTTTGGCTGATTCGATTCAAAATGAAAATCCCGATTCGCAGGGGCCTGCCTACCGAATGAACAGGGCTGAAAACCAACAGTTAATGCCAACAAAATGTTTTTTTTTTATTTTCAGGCAATGCCGCATTGAAATAAATAGCCTGCATTGGTTGTTTTGTTTCAATTTTTTATATTTCAATTTTGTTTGGGTATGTTCTTGAGCATTATCATATCTCTAATGTGTGAAGAGTAACTATCGTGTATATGCATATTGACAGAGAACATGAAGTAGATGACTACGTTGAAGAAAATGATTAGCTGATCCTCATAGTCTGGTGTACTATTTATAACTCCAGAATAATTGAAAGGCAATGGAGGAAATTTAGGATTACATGCTATAATTGAGAGTTGTCAATTTATAGACAACAATAACAAGCATGAATAGTCAGGGGCATTATAACATAGGTATTCCGTGTGTCATATACTGTAAGTACAATGCAATTTTTATATCGGAGTAAATAAGTGTATATGCATAACAAAGTTCCCTCTACATTTTCGGACTATTACTGGACAAGGGAAGGTATCATATTCCATGCTTTGTATGCGCACACAAGAAGTTAGAAATAAAACTAAAACCCTGCCTGAGAAGCAATCTATTTTTTTGTTGGCCAACTAACTCTTAATCAGTTTTAAAGGTACTCAATCCGAATTAACGCTCGCAAATTACTATTTCCTTGGCTTGGGGGGTAAAAAATATTTGATTCGAGTCGAGGAACCCACTCATCAAAGCTAGGAGTGATCAGATACCGATGTTTGAAATCTATTATTTTAATTTTAAGTGGCCCAGTAAACTGTCGACGAGAAGAACTTATCTGACCAGATAGCGGATGAAGATCGATAACTCTAAAATCCAGTCGCTTTTTTGTGTCAGATATTTGACAACTGGCAAAATTTCGTTGAACAATACATTGATAAATAACAGGTTTTGGGCAATTTTATACTATAGTTTGTGGTTAGCATTATTTTTGAGCAATTAATCGATTCTGATAACTGAAGTGGCATTTCAAAAAACGTAGTTGTTGTTGGAATCGGATGATATGGGGACCGTCGAATCGGATTGAGTACCTTTAAACACTTTTTATGGAAAAATAATTCTCCTCAAAGATTCTCATATCGGCAAATAGTGCCTTATATTCTGAAAGATATGTAAGTGGACATCATTTTTAGGGTCGGCGCACACGATCACGGTTGTCCCCGGAAAATCGGGCCTGATAAAATCGGGGGGTCAGCGCACACGAGTCCGATTTTCACTCCGGTCATATGCATGCTATGGTCACTGCAGTATATAGCCAACTGGTGTGGTCAGCCTATCTAGCCAGTTACTATAGCTAGTCATGGTGATTTATATTAATATGTATTTCTAAAGACTAATATGTATTAATAATAAACTAAATTATAAATATATTAATAATATATTGATGTCACGAGCAATAGCCGTAAATTGGCGTAATAGACCTTTCCACAGCTGCCGCCCTCTTGTTGCGATTATTATACAGGCATGCACTCATTTTCTGCCCACAGGTCTACCAGCCGTTGTTCCTTGTGATCGATCAGAATTCTTTATTTCATTTCGAATAGCGGTCGCCGCTAACTATTCCAACATTTTGAATGAGGTTTTGGTCATGTGACAAGCAAAACACGCGCGTTGCCATCGTCACGAGCCGGATTTTCCTGATGAAATCAAACTCAGTTTGATCGATCCGATTAAATCGGATCCGACAAAAATCGCTCCAAAGTTAGGTGCACACGATCCCGGTTGTCCCCGATTTATCCGGCAGCCGGATTTTCTGGGGACAACCGTGATCGTGTGCGCCGACACTTAAGCTATGTATTTGAATCTGCCTGGATGGGGATGGCTCTGAATAAAGTTTCAGCTAGTTTTCTATATATTACTTTATTGAAGTTCAACAAAGAATTATTTGGAGATTAGGGTGTTAATGATAAATATTAGATCGATGTGGGTTAATCGATGGGGCATATCTGGGTGATTGGTTCACATGTGACAATCATTGATTGTGATTCAGCACAGGTTTCTTGATTGTTCTAAAGTGTGCTTGGCAAACAAAGATTTTAGTTCTCATTCTACGTTCAGCTTCTAAGGTGCATGGTTGGTCCACCATCCCACCCAAATTTAGTCACATAGATAATTATTTGATTATATTGTCTTTTGATCATCAATACAATGAGAATATATATATTGCTAAAGTTGGTTTCATTGTATGATACATGTTTATAGGATTACACGTCTTTTTGTGATTAAATTATGATCACTATATATATATGATGAGCTCAATTTATTTGAAGCAAATGACGTTAACCTGAATTTCTAGATTAAAAACTTGGTTTCTATAATTCGTAGTTGTTATTCTATAAATAATTTATGTTTGTTCGAGTGAAATGAGTTAATTGCGTTATTGTAATCATTGGCCTGGAAATCCTGAATACAAATTTTTTTTTCAGTAATTTAGACTCAGAGGCATGTTCTTCAAATTAAAGTTTAGAGAGTTTAAAGTGATGTAATGGTGATGGTAGGATGATCAAATAGAAGTTGAGAATAATCTTGCTCAAAGTAGTTATTTTTTACGAATATTAATCCAAATTTATGACACACAGCGTCATTCTTATATATTATTTTAATGCAATCACTCTTGATGACAAAATCATTTGTGTTAGTTTATAGCCGATAGTTGCACCCCAAATCGAGAAGTAAATATTTACAACTGAGCATTGTTTAGGTGATGTTTTCTATGGAGTGGTATGGTCGATTTCTTTGAAATTTTCGGCAATGTCAGTAGAATGCTACATTCCCCAGGTTAGCATAGCGCCTGCATACTAACTTGGCAATTTCAATTGCCCATAGTATATCTTTAACTTTGATGCAGGTGTTTTTCGGTTATTTTTTCAGTGACTTTGATTTGGAGGCACAAATTGCCACTCTTCCTGCGTGTTCGTTGGAACCAGTGAGCAGAGGTCATCGGAAAGCGATAATGTCCAGATATCGACAAGAGACAGAACATCTCAAGGACCTAGAAGCTACGACTGGCTCCACTAATGAAAATCATCCCCCGGGTAAAGGTGAATACAGATTTGTCCAATTTGACACCGAAATAGACCAAATTTCTGAAGCCAATATTGAAGGTTTTACTATTTTGTTTTGGTGATGGTTTTGGTTTCATGTGCGAGGATAGTGAGCACTGTGAACGTAATATATATTAATTGGACCCATGACACGTGTAGTGGATTAATGTGCAAAGAATTTAAATGTCTGTAAAAACATCTCCACTAAGAAGAACATGGAGAAATAGATAAACTTTGATCTTATGTTCATTATTGATAGTTCTCCAATTAACCCTTTACCCAACAAACCGGCCAAATAAAGCTTCAACAGCCTAAAATATCTTCGGTCTGTCTCATGAACACATGTACTTATCTACCTGGAGTTTGTAGGTCAACAAAACGGAAACACATGTTATTTAGTTTGCCTTATCTTATTTTATATTATCTGTGATTAAACTAGTGCGTGTATATGTAACATATTATAACATAATGTTTCCTAATTAACTATCCTGACAACGTTGTTATTCTGTATTGTACGCGTTTCAATAAACATCCCATCGAGATCCCCCGGCCCTTGTATATGATCAAGCGACAAGCACAAGTTCATTATCACAGAGTCAAAGGCTGCGTGAAATATGCGGAAAGGAAGATTATATGTAGAAACCGATAATTGTCAATAGTTTTCAAATATGTTGGTCCGAATATGATTTTCAGAATATTTTTCAAATCATTTAACTTTTTCCAATGTTTACCATCTAGTTTGGTATCTTATTGGACTAATTGGACTTTTGTCAGTAATGCCACTGTAACACTAATGTCTACATAACAAAAGTTTTAAAACGTGATGGTTATATCTTATAAAAATAGAAAAAATTTCTATCTATTTTTCCATGTTCCTAGTGTCGATGGTTGTAAAAACTTTTATGATTATTAAATTTTACCCGCTGCGATTGCCCTTTAATGGATCCGTATAGAAGTAACATTATGATGACCTTTAACCTCCCATCTTGATTATGATTTCAGAAGCAAAGGTGACCTCCCAACCAAGTTCAGACCTCCACCATCAATCTCCGTCTCACGAGAAACTAAGTAAGGTTCCATCATCGAGTCCTACGAGCGACAATGAAATTACCCAGCACCCATCAGGGAGTCAGAAAAGGAAGGCAAGGAAAAAATCAATCACGCATCTTATATCCGTCGGCAAAACAGGTGAGAGTAGCAATGCTCACAATCTTATATATTACCCCCTAGGCCAAAAAATACAAATTCTGTGTTCTCAGGCACCTCCCTCATCACTGAATTTTTTTTTTAACCCTTTCATGACGGGAGCGTCCTGAATTTTTGCTAAAACCCTGTGCCAATGCATTCTCTTATATATGCGAGTCGACCATAGGTCACCTCGCATATATAAGAGAATGCATTGGCCTAACAAAGTTTATATTATTTTTAATAATTGTTAAAGAATATAAGAAATAGAGGATCTCACATGAGTTTCTATTTTATACGGAATTTATCAACCGAGTTCACTAAATTCGATTTGAGCCGAGGTTTACCGAGGCTCAAATAGAATTTAGAGGACGAGGTTGATAAATTACGTATAAAATAGGACGAGTGTGAGATACCTTTTATCACATGATCAAATAAACCTGAAGCAACGCGAAATATTCATCGAAAACAACAATCATAAACTACAGCGATCGCAAGTTATTTGAAGAACGCTGTGACGTCATCGCACGCGCTGATATTAAACGTGTCTATTACCGATAATTATGAAACTGCTTTTATGGCCAAATTATGTGATAAAAAATGATAGAACATGATAAAAAAAATGTTAAGGCACGGGCGGCGTTCATTGCAGAAATATTCATATTTGTTCAAATCGCCATCAACAGAAGGAATATTAAAATATATATAGTTTTGTTCATATGCCAATCATTATCAGCGCTTAAATAGTATATTGTCGTCAAGACGTACGATAGTGTACGTAAACAAGAGCCTTCTGTTTACATATCACAGCGCAATTCTATTGGTTAATCACACACAAATGATATAAACGCTCTTTATTATTTCCATATCAGGAAAACATTAACAAATAACGCTCTTTATGTTTACCATATCTGGATCTCAACAAAAGCCAGGTAACGTAACCTTTTTTGCTTTTGTTTACATAACAAAGGAAAAAAATTGACAATAACATACTGTTTATGCCATATTTCTGATTGGTATAAGAACAAGGTCTGTCTATATTTTACTATTCTTTCTGTTTATGGCGGTTTTTGATGGAGGTGAATATTTTAACACCATATCCATTGCCAACACTGCCCATATCTTTAAGGAATGTAAGAAAAATTTATAAAAAATTGTTAGGCCCATGCATTCTCTAAAATATGCGAGGTGACCTATACTCTCATATACAGTATAAGAGAATGGCACAGGGTCTTTAATGTTGCACCAGTGCAGCTCCCATCATGAAAGGGTTAAAGGCCAGATCACATTATTCACAACATATTCCATATTATATACCGTTTGGAAGGGGAACCAAAAATATATATATTCCACCAGTATACGGAACAGCTGTGGCCTAGGAGTGTCCACCAAGTGATAGAGATTTGTAGATGCATTCCAAGACTTCCCCGGAACGTTGTCAACCCAGAATGCATCAGAATTCAAACTAATAGATATAGTTATTCCCCTTCCATGAGAATAATAGATTTTAATGATAGTTCAGTCCAGATCAAAATTAAGCAGAGAACACACCTCGGTACCTTGACAAAAACATGTTCCCAGTTTAATCGACCGAAAAAATTGATAATACAATGTTTTGGAGCTTACTCTTTCAAGTAGTACAATTTCTGGAGTATGTTTTTCCACATTTGGAGAACAAAATATACACATATTGATTATATAGAGTTACCTCCCTTCAAGCGGAATGCATTATTACAAGTATCCCATATATATTGATATGCATGCCATTGTTTATAATACAGCATACATCAGCCCTGAAATCCTTTGAATCCATGATAGTCATTGACGACTATCAAATTAATTAATAAACACTATTATACATATATGTTAGTCATTGACGACTATCAAATTAATTAATAAACACTATTATGCATATATGTATACACTACTAGAGTAGTCAAGTAGTGTATCATCAGTAGTATTTATTCATTTTATAGTGGTCAAGGTCTGTGCTCAGATGACATATATGTTAGTCCAGGAGATATTGGTAGACCTCTGCACCCCCCCCCCAGGACTTAACTTCACCCCACTAATTTTCTTCCTTAAGGTCTCCTCTAATTTTTTTCACTTGTTA
Organism: Siphonodentalium dalli; assembly: GCA_032622095.1. Taxonomy (NCBI): domain Eukaryota; kingdom Metazoa; phylum Mollusca; class Scaphopoda; order Gadilida; family Siphonodentaliidae; genus Siphonodentalium; species Siphonodentalium dalli. The sequence continues at coordinate 160,503,606 of CP136068.1, read as the reverse complement.
ACAAGAAAAAAAAGTGGCCGCAGAGACTCCAGACAAGATGGCGTCCATCATGGCGGCCATTTTTTTTATATGCACCAGGTCTCTTTGATCGCCGTTATAGTAAAGATGATGTCACATGCGGTCTTGTTTTCCGTTCGATTCGTTATGGTAATATACAACCCTTACAAATTAGCCAAAAATCCGACACAAAAGTCCAATATGGCGGCCAAGTTGGCCGCCGAAACGTGAAAATTTCTATTTTTCAGACATTTCACCACCTTTCGTTTGTCTCTGTGGGAAAATATTGGCACCTTGACCCGATTTTATACATGTATCGTCTAGAAGAGTCATTGGCGAACACACGGGGACCATAATATATATTCCTTGACGGATATTTTTGTCCGATATCACGTTTTCCCAAATGCCGGTATAATCCGGTCAAAGCCAAAACGACGCTAATAACGCAATGTCTGTTTCGAATCAATGAGTGTTATTGCTATTATTACTCCAGCCATGATTATATATGTGCAGGAGATACTCGGGCTAGGATTCCTCTTGTACCTGAGTTGAGGAATATTCACCCAAATCCAAGATGGCGGCCAAAATGGCCACCAGAAATAGAAAAATCACCGAAAATCGTTGATTTTAACATCAGTGAGAGTTATTGTCACGACAACTCCACACCTGCTTACTATTGTGAGTTGGGAACACTTAGTTGAATAACTTTCCTTATATTGCATCCAAATAAAAGTCCCCCAAATCCAAAATGGCGCCCACAATGGCCGACAAATTTTGAAAAATTACCGAAATTCCCTCATGTTCACATCATTGGGCATTATTGTCGAGAAAACTCCACACATGCTGACAGTTAAGTTGTAAATACTGAGGTGAAGTAATTACCTTTCATCCCATGCAAGAAATGGTTTTCCAAATCTAAGATGGCGGCCAAAATGGCATCCGAACTTTGAAAACAAGCTTACATTCCTTTACTTTCTTACTATGGGCGTTATTGTTACGCGAATTCTACCTATATGGAACATTGATATGAAGTATTCATATGGAACATTGATATGAAGTATTCATTTGTGTTTGGCCAACTCTGACAATCAAGATGACTGCCAAACTGGCGGCCAGAAATTGAAAAGAAGTCGAAATTGTCACATACTAATTTCAACTTTTTGTCATAATATCAATATGTATGCATTGGATGCATTAGTTCCAACATAGGTCGTCGCCTTCTGGAAGGATGAAAACCCACAATAATCGCGATGTGGCATTTAGAAATCCATTCTCCACAAAGCGCCCATAATGGCCGTAACCGTATATGGGTGCGCCGAATAGTCATATTATGACTTCTAAGAATCAAAACAACAGTACCTGAGCTTATTCTGATTTGCCACATTCAGCATTATCTGGATCAGCATCCGTCTCGTCACATTAATCTATCTCGCTCACTCCAACATAGTTTTCTACACTTCTTGGTAGAAGGGTCCCACTAATCGGAATGTTTCTAATAACACATATGCCGGTGTCAAGCTCACGTGTTTGTCTCGAAAGCTGGGAATTCTTATCCTTATTCTTGGCGAGCTTCATTCGTGGTAGTTTATGGTATAATTCAGATGCTACATATGGGATCTGAGCGTCATCTTGCGTGATAAACTACAAAGGTATGCGGTCGATGCGTATACTAGCTTTCAGAAGGATCTCTCTATCTGCGTATTTTTCAGATTTGGTTATCTAATGTGGATAACAAACTGTACGTCTGGTGATCTTTCCCATCCAGCCACTTCTCAATATATGGTTCATCAATTCACATATTCACGTACTGACGTAGCCGGACAACTTCTGTATATGGCTTCGAATGTTGAAAGCCTAACATTTGACGGATGCCTTTCTGCTAAGGCGTAGAAGACCATAATGCATAATATACCCACACTTCTTGACCATGATCATAAGAATAGTCCTGGTGGCGTCCATCAATCGTCTCACCGTACAGATCCAAGTAGATACTAACAACACATGCGGTGCTAGTTTGTGGGCATGTGTCATGATAGTGGAAATGAAATTGGACCATGACTGCACCGCCCCTTCTTTGGGTATGTTTTAGATTCAGACATGATCTCATGTGGCTTTGCTTTCCTTGTATGCTAAGATTGTATCTTTCAATCCGCTTGGAAGCCGTTCTTAATCAACGAACCAGACGTGTACCATTGGCTACTACTATATAAGCCCCACCAGACTGGGATGTAGTCTTCAGGACGATGCATTTGATAGTTACCAATAATATGTCATACTCACGCTGGGTGGTGGTCGTTATGGTTCAAGAAAGTACAATGCCATCAACACAAGGGTGAAATGTTCAATTCGAAGAACATCTAGAGGAATGTTACTTTGATGAGATCTTGCATTCAGTTTAACCTACGTTGGGTACACCAAGTGATTTATTGGTAACATCACCATTCAAAAACATTGTCCTGCATGAGACATCTTAACTACTATATTCTAAAGTTATATAATATAAAGCTATATGATCATAAAGGTCACGTTCACCAACGTCCACATCCATTGCCATCGAGACTATAAATTGTTCTTTAAACACACAGTGAAATAAATGCACCACAGTTCCTGACATTTTCTTGAATAATACCGTCCACATCTGACATTAACCCTGAGAGATCATAACAACAATGCATACCTTCATTCCATAAAGACATTATCCTTTAGCCCATCCGACTGGCTAGGATAGTATTATCCAGACAAAATTATACGTCTGGTCATGTTGATTCAGAACGGCCTTGAAACGGATGTGGAAATACAATCTTACCACACCAAAAAGACCAACACGCATGACATTCTATATTGAAACATGCACCTGGATTAGGGTTGTATACCGTGGCCCATTTCATTCCCACTGTCATGGCGCATGTCCACAAACTAGCACCGCAAGTATTGTTCTTCTCTGCTGGGAGCTATTCGACGAGACGACTGCGGGACGTCACACAGTTTGCTTAGGATCATGATCAAGAAGTTTGGGTAGTCGGTACATTATGGTCTTCTCCTTAGCAGATAGGCATCTGTCCAAGGGAATGAGACAGCTAGCTACCTCCGAAACACTGCCGAAGTTGTCCACGTATGCCAATACGTTCGCTAAGTTTGTGAGTTGAACCATCTATTGAGAAGTGACTAGTTAACTGGGAAGTTCGCCATGTATACATGTCATTATCCCCACGGGGTATGAGAAAGACATACATAGAGATGACCTTCTATAAGCTTGTATACTTATCGACCATATGCCTTTCTAGTTCAAGATGGCGAACAAATCCCATATTTAGCAAGCATCTAAAATCTTAAGCCAGACACCGGGAAATTAATTGTTTGAAACGTTATGATTAAAGGGACCCTTCTCACAGGAAGTGTTGAATACTTTGTCGGTGTGAGCGACCTAGATTTATCAGGCAAAGAAATGGAATAACCCAGATCATTAAGGACGTGGCAAATCAGAATCTTTTACCAGGTAATTGTTCTAATGTGGCTATTCGGCGCACCTACGGTTACGGCCATTAGAAGTGTCAAATGGATTTCGAAATGACACATCGCTATATTAAGTGTGGGTTTTCGTACTTCCAGAAGGACCCGATCAATGTTATGCGTTTTGATACGTTTTAAGTTGAACTAATATATGGTTTGTGTATAGTTTCGTCCATACATATCGATACTATGACAAAAAGTTGAAATTTGTATGTGAATATATCGATTTCTTTTCAATTTCTGGCCTCCAGTTTAGCTGCCATTTTGACCTTGAGTATCAATTGACAAACTCAAATGAATACTTCATACCAATATTCCAAATCAACATGTGATGGGTAGAATTCGCGAAACAATAACGCCCATCGTAAGAAAGTAAAGGAATGTAGGCGTGTTTTCAATTATCGGTCGCCATTTTGGCCGCCATCTTAGATTTGGAAAACCATTTCTTGCATGGGATGAAAGGTAATTACTTCACCTCAGTATTTACAACTCAACTGTCAGCATGTGTGGAGTTTTCTCGACAATAATGCCCAATGATGTGAACATGAGGGAATTTCGGTGATTTTTCAAAATTTGTCGGCCATTGTGGGCGCCATTTTGGATTTGGGGGACTTTTATTTGGATGCAATATAAGGAAAGTTATTCAACTAAGTGTTCCCAACTCACAATAGTAAGCAGGTGTGGAGTTGTCGTGACAATAAATCTCACTGATGTTAAAATCAACGATTTTCGGTGATTTTTCTATTTCTGGTGGCCATTTTGGCCGCCATCTTGGATTTGGGTGAATATTCCTCAACTCAGGTACAAGAGGAATCCTAGCCCGAGTATCTCCTGCACATATATAATCATGGCTGGAGTAATAATAGCAATAACACTCATTGATTCGAAACAGACATTGCGTTATTAGCGTCGGAATATATATTATGGTCCCCGTGTGTTCGCCAATGACTCTTCTAGACGATTCATGTATAAAATTGCGTCAAGGTGCCAATATTTTCCCACAGAGACAAACGAAGGTGGTGAAATGTCTGAAAAATAGCAATTTGTCACATTTCGGTGGCCATCTTGGCCGCCATATTGGATTTTTGTGTCGGATTTTTGGCTAATTTGTAAGGGTTGTATATTACTGCATGTGACATCATCTTTACTATAACGGCGATCAAAGAGACCTGGTGCATATAAAAAAAATGGCCGCCATGATGGACGCCATCTTGTCTGGAGTCTCTGCGGCCACTTTTTTTTCTTGTTAACAAGTGAAAAAAATTAGAGGAGACCTTAAGGAAGAAAATTAGTGGGGTGAAGTTAAGTCCTGGGGTGGGGTGCAGAGGTCTACCAATATCTCCTGGACTATGTCACATGTTATATTAAGTGATACATAGTTTCAATTTTCGTTTAAATATAAAATTGTGAATGATGTCTGCGAACTCTGTCTTGGTTCTATGTTTGAACTCTGTCTTGGTTCTTTGTTTGAACTCTGTCTTGGTTCTTTGTTTGAACTCTGTCTTGGTTCTTTGTTTGAACTCTGTCTTGGTTCTTTGTTTGAACTCTGTCTTGGTTCTTTGTTTGAACTCTGTCTTGGTTCTTTGTTTCATATTTGAAAAAAAGTCTGAGCTTTTATGGCAAATAAGTGAACAATAATTAAAAGGATATCCGATGGTTAGCCATTATTATGCCCCCGACTTGAAGTCGGCGGGTATATAGTCGACGTCTCTGTACGTCCGTCCGTACAAACATTTTGCGTTATTGTTCAGCAACCGCTGGGCAGATTTAGCTGATATTTGGTATGGTGATAGAGCAGCATGGGGGAACAGCTACATGCATAGCGCGGGTTTCGTCCACCCATTTTCACCAGAGTTATGGCCCTTTTTTTTACTTAGAAAATTCAATTTTTATCTTGTTTTTTTTGTTTCCAGATGATAGCGTGAGCTTTGGTGGTACGATTGCAAATCCCGTATTTTTGTGGATCAGTTATATGAAACACATGTCAAGTGTGATGCCTCCTGACTTTAGTCAGTGGGTTTTTAGTCAACATTTCTGTACGAACTTCTTTTGGAATGGTCATATAGACCTCCTCGGATATCCGCAGTTTCGTCCATGCTTAATCCGAATTGCTACGGTCGGGGGCAAATGCCACGCGACAGCGTACCTCTTGTTTTTTCTTTCCAGTGCTTGTCCAGATTCTATTCGGATTTGATGTTGATGTCAACATCGGACACCCGATTCGATTTGAGATTCGAGGTTCTGAATTTCCGATTTGCATGGCCCTATTCCAAATGACTGCTTTTCATATAAAAACCACTTCAATGGAATGTCAAATTACTATTAAGAATCAGACAAGGGCAAACACAGCTTCCCTTGGTTCTTATAGTGTTAAACAAAGAATATCTTGGGAAGTGACCCCATTATTTCACCCATGTACTATTATTTAATTTTGAGGAAATTCTCCCTGTAATATTATTCCGCCCCCTATGTTTATTTGGAACCCATAGTAGTAGCTTATTGTAAGCCATGTTATATAAGCTACAGTGGCTTCAGCATGGGACGTTCAAATACGGCCATAGTATTCTTCTTATTTTCTCTCTAAAAATAAAAGTAAATCATGCTTTAACCTTTTCTATACTAAATACCTATTAATGAGTAGTTATCCTGTGTGAAATGTTCAGATAATAAGTTCAACCCTCTCTATACTAAATACCTATTAATGAGTAGTTATCCTGTGTGAAATGTTCAGAAATAAGTTCAACCCTCTCTATACTAAACATCTATATTGATGAGTAGTTATCCTGTGTGAAATGTTCAGAAATAAGTTCAACCCTCTCTAAACTAAAAACCTATTGACGAGTAGTTATCCCATAGGAAATGTTCAGATAATAAGTTTAACCCTTTCTATGGTAAATACATAATGATGAGTAATTATCCCATAGGAAATGTTCAGATAATATGTTTAACCCTTTCTATACTAAATACATAATGATGAGTAGTTACCCCATAAGAAATGTTCAGATAATAAGTTTAACACTTTCTATGCTAAATACATATTGATGAGTAGTTACCCCATAGGAAATGTTCAGATAATAAGTTTAACCTTTTCTATACTAAATACATATTGATGAGTAGTTATCCCATAGGAAATGTTCAGATAATAAGTTCAACAAATGACCATAGGTCAACTACTATAGTTCGTTTGTTGAACTTATCTGAACAGTTTCGTCCTATAAATAAGACTCCTTCTGAACTTTTATCTGTCGTCTGCTTATATGACCTGTACATCCCTCCAAATCAATAATAGACCATTCTGATATACACGTTTATAACTTGTTGGGAGAATCCATTTAGTATAGAAAGCGTTAAATTTAAAGTTATAAAAGTTTTCTTTTGTTTTCAGATTCGAAACTTGTCAGTCGCGGAGAATATTCAAGTTTTAGGACATCCGTGTCTGATACAATTCCAGAAGCTACATCATCCCAGGAAATCATCCCTCACTCTGAAGAACGAGATCATTCTAAGATGGAAGGAATAACAACATCTCAAGAGCACCGTCCATCTGTTGAAGCTAAAAATAGCATAAAAGATAACCTCGCTGAAGCTAAAAATAGCATAAAAGATAACCTCGCTGAAGCTAAAAATAGCATAAAAGATAACCTCGCTGAAGCTAAAAATAGCATAAAAGATAACATCAGTGAATCTAGAAATTGCATAAAAGATAACATCAGTGAATCTAAAAATAGCATCATAGATAACCTCAGTGACCATTGCGATGCGATATTCGAACCTGTCGAGGACATTAAGCTATCGTCAGAATGTATTAATGACTCATCATCTACTGGCATGACGGAGCAGTTTGCGCATTGTGTTGTTGCTGACAACATGGACATGGATGAACCGAATAATGTTGCAGACAGATTAAATAACGAAGCAGTTGATAGATTAAATATAAACGATGCAGAAGACAGGTTAAATAACGAAGCAGTTGATAAATTGATTGGAGATGAATCAGTTGTTTTGAGTAGTTGTGAAAAATCCGAAATAAATAAACATTCAGAGAGTGAGGAAACCGATTCAGGTATCGAGGACGAACTCTCTCTTCACAGCATCGAGAAACTCAAGGACTTGGCAAGTAGATGCTTAAATGAAAAAGCTGAACTCGGAGCTGGAAAACACAATGGACTAGATTCTGGCAGAAATAGTGGAGAAGTTGAACTCGGTGGTGGAGCACAAATTGGACTTCAATCAAGAAGAAATTATTTAACAGATGCAGGAGAAGTTCATTTGTCAGCTGACAGTACGATGGAAGTCAATTTGGGGGAAAAGAAAACTGAGTGTCATGTGATTAAAGCAAATGATGAAAATGATGCCCTCCCGAAGGAAAATAACAACACAATTGATTTTTGTGTGACGGCTGATGAGTCTAGATTCATTGAACAGGGTCATACGTGCATATGTGAATCGTTCAAGGATAAAATGGAATCATGTGTTACGCCTCGGAACAAGAATGTTTCCCGAGATATTGAGGTTTCTACGATGATTTGTTCAAATCAGGTTAAAAATGAACATGAGAGTGATGGACTTATTCCATCGGAAAGCAGAATAATGCAGCCTGATAAAGGACAAAGCATCTATATCATATCACCAAATGGACATGTTTCACCATGTAATGGACAGCTTTCACCACATAATGGGCAGCATTCACCACAAACTGACCAGAGTTCACCACATAATGGCCAGAGTTCACCACATACTGGCCAGAGTGCAACATATACTACATCTATTTCCGCCTGTGAATCTGCGACACCAGACAACAGACTGCCCTCATCAGGACATACTTCAATGGAAAATAGATGTCTTGTCTCTTCAAAACTTGTGAAAGAGGTGGGGTATGCAACTGATTTGTTTACAACACGTGGCACCAACTCCCGTGGTGGTGATGAGAATAGAGAGTTATCTTCATCGAAAACAAATTCAGATGGGTGCATTCACAAATCATCAGCAGACAAAAACTCAAGTTCATTTGGGCTAATTTTGAACCCAGTTGGGCTAACTTCTAGTGCGTTTGGGTTAGCTTTCAATGCAGATGGGACATCAGCAATCAATACCAAAGACACACAATTCACATTATCATTCAATAAAGGAGAAGATAACTCTAATCATGGGGAAATTCCTCTGGAAAGAGTTTCCTCCCTTGATGGTGAGAATGTTGGTAAAGCAGACGACCGAAGTGCATTTGTTCAGTTGCCTCTTGAAACTGTTGACTCTGAGGCAACATCCATCTATACAGTTTCGTCCAAAACTAGTGCTAGTCAGACACATGACGCATTGTATATTGATGAGAGGGGAGATAACACACATGTGTCTCCGGGAGACAGTCCAGCAGCTGTGATGAGTTAGTCTCCTGCTGATGAGTCGGCTGCCGATTTACCACCGTCGACGAGACCGACCACCGTTTTGCATGCTTAATAAGTATATCTTTAAGTTTCATTTGTTTAATTATACACCAAGCCTGAGTTAGTGCACCTGTCATTTGCAGAATGAGGTCCCCAGAGGGTGAATTTAGTGATGCTATCCCAGGAATCCCGGTCATCGAGCTAGCATCACCAAATTCGCCCTCTGCTGGACCTCATTCTGCATGGCCTCATCTGCTATGGGAGACATAGACTCAGATTGAAGTTCCAAAATGGTGAATATTTTGATATACCCCTATTGGGAACCTCGATTATGCAATGTGTCGTCTGCCAATTTGGTGATATAGAGAAACTAAACTAAAAAGTTTCTATAGAAATTTGATAATAAAACACTTTCCAGAGAAGATAAGGCCTAAGCAGAATGAGGTGCGTAGAAGGTGTATTTAGTGATGCTAGCCCACTATGTGGGATAGCGGCATCACTACATTCACCCTCTGGTGACCTCATTCTGCAAATGACAGACACGCTATAATCAGGCTTGATTTTATCTGGAGACTGTTCATTTGCTGCAATATTGTTACACTAAATTCGGCCATTTGTGAGACCATCTCCTTTTATACTCAACAGAATATATGCAACAAATGAATGAATTTGAGCCACGGATGAGTGCAAAATACCCCAATGTAAAACAAGATGGTAATTATAATGAAAAAGAATTTATGGCTGGAGTTATAAATTCATTTTCATTCTAATTACCATCTTGTTTGTACAAGCCTTGAAATAAGATGTCTGTCATTTGCAGAATGAGTCCCCAGATGGTGAATTTAGTGATGCTACTCCGCATAGTGGGCTAGCATCACCAAATTCACCCTCCAAATTCACCCTCTGGGGACCTCATTCTGCTTACACCTCGGCAGAATGAGGTTCCCAGAGGGTGAATTTGGTGATGCTAGCCCGCTATGCGGGGTAGCATCACTAAATTCACCCTCTGGGGACCTCATTCTGCAAATGACAGACACCCTATTTCAAGGCTTGTGTTTGTATCGTTCATAGAGCACAAGATCATATTTTTCACTAATCCATGGCTCAAATTCATTCATTTGTTGCATATATTCCGTTGAATATAAAAGGAGATGTTCCCATAAATGGCCGGATTTAGTGTACAGCACCCCTTTAAAGAGTGCAATTTGGCGATCACAAAGTTTTTACAAAAAAATGGAAATTGTTGATTTGACACCGTAAAAATCAGCTATAATAGTGCGACACGACCAGAATTCAGTCACGTGTACAGTAATGCCCTAATTAATCGACTCCTTAAACACAGCAGAATTATGGGTAACTTTTCAGGAAATATGGCTTGTTGCCATTCATCGGAAAGCTCTCGGGGAGAGCTTTCCGATGAATGGCAACAAGCCATATTTCCGACTAAATCCTGAAAAGTTACCCATAATTCTTCTGTGTTTAAGGAGTCGATTACTTAGGGCATTACTGTATCTCAACCATTGTTAATAATGTTCATAATGTTTTTATATCATTTAAATTTTGACATATTATAATATTTAGTTGTAGAATCTCGTTCGCCATTGAGTCAGGAACGATCACATCACTTTTATGATAAACACATCATGTCACTTTAAGGTATAAACACATCACATCACTTTAAGTGATAAACACATCATGCCACTTTAAGGTATAATCACATCATGCCACTTTAAGGGATAATCACATATTTATCCCTTTTAGGGATAAACACATCACTTTAAGGTATAAACACATGTCACTTTAAGGTATAAACACATCACGTCACTTTAAGTGATAAACACGTCATAAAAGTGCGCTTTGGAATGGTCTATTATTCATTTGGAGGGGCGTTCACAATAAATTAGCAGACAACTGTCAGACGAAAGGATAATACAAGGACTGAAGGATTCACTTTCATTGGTAGGAAATGTTCAGATAATAAGTTCAACAAATGACCTATTGTTGAACTTATTATCTGAACATTTTCTATGGGAACTACTCTGCATTATTCAATTATTATAGAAACGGTACCTCTTGGATTTAGAAAATAATATAATAAATTTCCATCCATACAAATATTTATTTCTCTAAATTGAGCGTCGGGGAGCTCCGAGCAGCCATATGCCATGCTCGCTGTTGCACATTTACGATTATTTTGTTGTTTCAATCCTTTAGAGGAACAAAATGATTTTCTTTGGCCTAGTTTATATGTCATCAGGGTCCGCGCTGGACCGAAATTAACTTTTGCCAAATGTAAATATTTTTTGCCAAATTCGTTTTAGAATTTGCCAAATATTATCACTGATAGTATATTTTCTGCAACCTTGATTGAGTTTTATATTTCGACACTCGCGGTTTGAACGACGTTTGATATCGATAGGAAAGCAGTTAGTTAATAATTATGCTCGCATATTTATTGTGGTTTATCATACAACAATAAACCAATCACCGAACAATACAATGGTAGAAGCATTGCTTCATCAGAAGGGAACATCGCAAGAGGATTAGCTATGTAAACACCACCATCACACTAAATACTGGTAATCCCTCCACCCATCAATACTAATGCTATCAGATTAACAGTATCTTAATGGAGGTGTTAACTTTTCTGAAACCATATTAAACACAACTAATATAATTCCATTGTAATAATTTCCTAAAATGAAATGTTTTGGCTTGACCGATATTTTTCATCTTTATTGAGGAATTAAAAAGTGACTTGCCAAAACTTTTGCCAAATGACAATTTTTTTTGCCAAATGTGAATTATTTTTGCCATTGGCAAATCTGGCAAGTAGCAGCGCGAACCCTGTTTGTCATATGTGACCCGCCATATCAAATCCAGTCATAAGTCGGGATTTTTTTTACCCTGTGCCAATGCATTCTCTTATATATGCGAGTCGACCATAGGTCGCATATATAAGAGAATGCATTGGCCTAACAATTTTTTATCATTTTTTTTAAATAAATGTTTCTTACAATTTTTAGGACATAAAATAAAAAACATCCATTACCCTGCAGGGAGCCCCACACATAGATAGAAGCATATAGAAGAGTCTCCTCTGCTCATATTTGTCTGGGGCTCTGTATGGGTGAAATTATAAAATTGTTAAAGAATACAAGAAAAAATTATTAAAATTGTAAAAAATTGTTAGGCCAATGCATTCTCTTATATATGCGAGGCGACCTATGGTCAACTCGCATATATAAGAGAATGCATTGGCACAGGGTAAAAAATCCCGACTTACGACTGGTTTGATATGGCGGGTCACATATTTGGTTTTCGATATGTTTTCAGCAGAACAAGCAGAAAGCAATGTTATGTTAATAGATCTTTATGTTGTTTCTGGGGGTATGAAACCCTGAATGCATCGTCAAATAGCGATTTTCAGACCTCAAAATATGGTGCTGGTAATTTTCAGAATAAGGTACCCAGAGGGTGAATTTAGTGACCCTACCTCACGCAGTGGGCTAGCATTACCAAATTCATTATCTGGGGACCTCATTCTGCATGGCCTCATCTCCTATAGGAGACCTAGACTTGGGTTTAAGTTCCCAGATGGTGAAGATGGTGATGTGCACCCATTGGGCACCTCAACTATGCATTGTGTGTTATAGAGAAACTAAACTAAACAAGAAACTTTCTATTAAAGAAGTTTCTAAAAAAAATAAAAAACTAGTTAAATTTATAATAAAGATACTTTCCAGAAAAGATGAGGTCTAAGCAGAACGAGACCCAAGAGGGAGAATTTAGTGATGCTAGCTCGCTGTGCGAGATAGCTTCACTAAATTCACTCTCTGGGGACCTCATTCTGCAAATGACCAGCACCTTATCTTGAAGCCTGGCTATTTTACTGTTCTTGTGTGTAAATCTGTAGCACTAACATGAGAGACATCAGCTAACTCTGGTCCAGGTGAGAATAATATTACTGCGCACCCATTGGCTTATTTTTTGCGAAATACAGAAGATTGCAAAATGTTTAATATAAATATCTGTCTTGTTTTTGAACAAATCAAACCAATGATGTCAACTGTAACAGAAAATGTCTTCACTAAATTATGAGGTTTAGTCTGCATAAATCGCAAGTTGTTCAACAAAATAACGTATTATTGAAGTATACTTTAAGCGAAAATCTTCAGAGTGCGCAATAAACAGAACAAAACAGTTTTTGTCATGCCGCGAGGTAAAACTCGAACCTACGGTTCATATTTTACAATTGCGTCCCAACACACTTATGCAACAATGTTAACTAGTCCACAACTTGTGTCGCTCTATCTATTTCAGCCTTGAGAAGAAATCCTGGCTCTCTTCTTCAATACCATGAGAAGCTTTGTAGATGTCCTGTCCGATTTACATGTAACGCCCCTAAATTACTGTTTCTTCATCGATACCACGAGAAGCTTTGTAGATGTCCTGTCCGATTTACATGTAACGCCCCTAAATTACTGTTTCTTCATCGATACCACGAGAAGCTTTGTAGATGTCCTGTCCGATTTACATGTAACGCCCCTAAATTACTGTTTCTTCATCGATACCACGAGAAGCTTTGTAGATGTCCTGTCCGATTTACATATAACGCCCCTAAATTACTGTTTCTTCATCAATACCACGAGAAGCTTTGTAGATGTCCTGTCCGATTTACATGTAACGCCCCTAAATTACTGTTTCTTCATCAATACCACGAGAAGCTTTGTAGATGTCCTGTCCGATTTACATGTAACGCCCCTAAATTACTGTTTCTTCATCAATACCATGAGAAACTTTGTAGATGTCCTGTCCGATTTACATGTAACGCCCCTAAATTACTGTTTCTTCATCAATACCATGAGAAGCTTTGTAGATGTCCTGTCCGATTTACATGTAACGCCCCTAAATTACTGTTTCTTCATCGATACCACGAGAAGCTTTGTAGATGTCCTGTCCGATTTACATGTAACGCCCCTAAATTACTGTTTCTTCATCGATACCATGAGAAGCTTTGTAGATGTCCTGTCCGATTTACATGTAACGCCCCTAAATTACTGTTTCTTCATCGATACCACGAGAAGCTTTGTAGATGTCCTGTCCGATTTACATGTAACGCCCCTAAATTACTGTTTCTTCATCAATACCACGAGAAGCTTTGTAGATGTCCTGTCCGATTTACATGTAACGCCCCTAAATTACTGTTTCTTCATCGATACCACGAGAAGCTTTGTAGATGTCCTGTCCGATTTACATGTAACGCCCCTAAATTACTGTTTCTTCATCGATACCACGAGAAGCTTTGTAGATGTCCTGTCCGATTTACATGTAACGCCCCTAAATTACTGTTTCTTCATCGATACCACGAGAAGCTTTGTAGATGTCCTGTCCGATTTACATGTAACGCCCCTAAATTACTGTTTCTTCATCGATACCACGAGAAGCTTTGTAGATGTCCTGTCCGATTTACATGTAACGCCCCTAAATTACTGTTTCTTCATCGATACCACGAGAAGCTTTGTAGATGTCCTGTCCGATTTACATGTAACGCCCCTAAATTACTGTTTCTTCATCGATACCACGAGAAGCTTTGTAGATGTCCTGTCCGATTTACATGTAACGCCCCTAAATTACTGTTTCTTCATCAATACCACGAGAAGCTTTGTAGATGTCCTGTCCAATTTAAATGTAACTCCCCTAAATTACTGTTTCTTCATCGATACCACGAGAAGCTTTGTAGATGTCCTGTCCGATTTACATGTAACGCTCCTAAATTACTGTTTCTTCGCCTTCGGGGGTGAACAATATTGGATTAAACTAAAGCTCAAGAGTTATTTTATTTAAATTTTTGAAATCTGTATAATTATTTACTACACGTCAAATTCCATATATGGTGATCCCTGGCTCGAACTGGAATTCCCTAGCATGTGTCATCATTAATGTAAACAACATCTTTCATGTGTGATCGCCGTGGTATTATAACTTGTCTGTCACGATGGGGAATCAATTGGTTTTGAGTTGATGAGTATCATTCATTCAAAATGGCCGAGGTGATCTAAAACGCGACACGAGGAAATAAGGTAATAAACTAAGATATGACATATTACATATTATTTTGACAGCTACGAGCAGATGCTATACTATTTTTCAAACAAGCTGATAACTCATTTATGTACAAATTATTATTTGTTTACTCTAACATTCTGACCAAAGTTGTCAGTCGAAGGATTCTCCAAGATGTATGGACTGGTGTATTCCATGCACCTCCGACTGGCAACTTTGGTCAGAATGTTATAGAAAACCACTAAGTATTTCCGAACAAATGAGGTATCGACTTGTTTCAATAACAAAACTAGCATATGCTCGTAACAGTCAAACTGCTAAGTTTTGTGTCAGTTTCCGTATGTTATGTTTTTATGCGTTTACAAATTTTGAATGCGTGGTACTCGCCAACCTCGAAACCACGTGATTCCCCACCGTGGTCTGTGTTCATGCCTAAAACATGATTACTGACTCAGGAATAAGTATACCTATCTATCCGCATGCCAACTACCACAAAATACTGTCAAGCCTGCAAATAGCGTGTCTGTCATTTGCAAAATGAGGTCCCCAGAGGGTGAATTTAGTGACGCTATCCCGCATAGCGGGCTAGCATCACTAAATTCACCCTCTGGGGACCTCATTCTGCTTAGGCCTCATCTTCTGGGAAGTATCTATGGTATCAAATTAACATTGTTTTTAGTTACGTTTTCCCATCTGGGAAGTTTCTATATCCCCTAATTTGCAGAAAATAAAATCCATAATCGAGGCGCCCAATAGGTGAACATCACCAACTTCAACTGGGGAACTTCAATTTGATCCTAGGTCTGCCATAGCAGTTGAGGGCCTAAGCAGAATGACGTCCCCAGAGGGTGAATTTAGTGATGCTAGCCCGCTATGCGGTGTAGCGTCACTAAATTCACCCTCTGGGGACCTCATTCTGCAAATGACAGACACGCTATTTGCAGGCATGGATACTGTCAATTTTATTTATGGCAATAATTTTCATCATTTATCAGGTCTGTTTGTTGGATTGAGTTATCTCTCCAACCAGATTCATCCATCATCAATAGCCATATGTAGCTACAATATCTACATATGGCTATTATAGCTATATTTGGGAATTGCCAGACCTGTTTATTCTGAGAATCTTTTCCGATCACCACCAAACACGACTCCCAACTCTTGTTAGTGTCCATGCATGTCCATGTAGGGTATAATTCTGGTGGAATTTTTGCTAGGCTGACAACAATTCAAGGTGTAGAAAATAAATAGATTTCAAAAATCAAAATCTAATTGCTCTGAGCTTTGAAGGGTGCGATCCTTGACTCAAATCAAATATTGTTCACCTCCGATGCCGAAGAAATAGTAATTTAGGGGTGTTAAATCTTCCAGGGTATAATTAAGTTGATATTTCACACCATTATTGGAGCATTTCGAGACTT
This sequence comes from Siphonodentalium dalli, assembly GCA_032622095.1. Taxonomy (NCBI): domain Eukaryota; kingdom Metazoa; phylum Mollusca; class Scaphopoda; order Gadilida; family Siphonodentaliidae; genus Siphonodentalium; species Siphonodentalium dalli. The sequence goes on along the minus strand of CP136068.1, from coordinate 160,487,231 downwards.
AGGAAATATTCAGTGTGATCAGTTTCCTACCAAGCCTTGAAATAGGGTGTCTGTCATTTGCAGAATGAGGTCCCAGAGGGTGAATTTAGTGATGCTACCCCACATAGCAGGCTAGCATCACCAAATTCACCCTCTAGGAACCTCATTCTGCTGAGGTATAAGCAGAATGAGGTCCCCAGAGGGTGAATTTGGTGATGCTAGCCCGATATGCGGGGTAGCATAACTAAATTAACCCTCTGGGGACCTCATTCTGCAAATGACAGACACCCTATTTTAAGGCTTGTTTCCTACACCTCTAAGTTTGTGACATTGCACATCGGTACCATAAAATGATTGATTCGTTTGGTTTCCGAATTGTTTGCTAGCTGCAGAGGAGAGAAATTCGTAGATATGCATTAATTTACATTTGTCCTTGAAAAAAAAAAAATTCGATTCTCTGAGAAGAACCAAATAGGTTCTTGACGGAAAACCGATTTGGTTTATAAGGATAAACTTGTTTATCATTAATTTTATTTGCTTATCATGTCCTCCATGTTGATATCACAGTAAACTTTTGGTTGATCAAATTCAAGCCTAGATTTAGTGTGTCTGACATTTTTGCTGAGGCCTCAACTGCTATGGGAGACGAAGGATCAGATTGAAGTTCCCCAGATGAAGTCGGTTATATTCACCCATTAGTCACCTCAATTATGCATTTTATTGTCTGCAAATTAGGGGATATAGAGACTGAACAGAAGGGAAAAAGTAACTAAAAACAGTGTTAATTTGATACTATATGTGACCCGCCATATCAAATCCAGTCGTAAGTCGGGATTTTTTTACCCTGTGCCAATGCATTCTCTTATATATGCGAGTCGACCATAGGTCGCCTCGCATATATAAGAGAATGCATTGGCCTAACAATTTTTTACAATTTTAATAATTTTTTCTTGTATTCTTTAACAATTTTATAATTTCACCCATACAGAGCCCCAGACATACATGAGCAGACGACACTCTTCTATATGCTTCTATATATGTGTGGGGCTCCCTGCAGGGTAATGGATGTTTTTTATTTTATGTTCAAAAAATTGTAAGAAACCTTTATTTTAAAAAAATGATAAAAAATTGTTTGGCCAATGCATTCTCTTATATATGCGAGGCGACCTATGGTCGACTCGCATATATAAGAGAATGCATTGGCACAGGGTAAAAAAATCCCGACTTACAACTGGATTTGATATGGCGGGTCACATATAAACACTTCCCGGAAGATGAGGCCTAAGCAGAATTTGGCAATGCTAGCCAGGCTTGATTAAATGACAGATCAATTTGATATAAGAATAAACCCATTCATTGTTTGTTTGTTAATCATGGTCCTCTTTTTTATGTTTGTCTTTATATTGTTTTGTTCATCACATTATTACTTAGTCTGAGTGATCCCAGAAAACACATTCCATACAGTAATGCCCTAAGTAATCGACCCCTTAACCACAGCAGAATTATGGGTAACTTTTCAGGATTTAGTCGGAAATATGGCTTGTTGCCATTCATCGGAAAGCTCTCACTAAATCCTGAAAAGGTACCCATAATTCTGCTGTGGTTAAGGGGTCGATTACTTAAGGCATTACTGTAGTCTGAAAGATTCTGGTATCGCTGCCAAGGTCCGCACTGATGTTTGCCAAATGCAAAAAATAATTATCTTTTGGCAAAAAATATCTTCATTTGGCTAAACTTTTATAAACTCATTTTCATTATAATTACCATTTTATTTGCATCGTTCATAGAGCACATGAGTGTATTTTGCACTAATCCATGGCTCAAATTCATTCATTTGTTGCATATATTCTGTTGAGTATAAAAGTAGATGGTCCCATAAATGGTCATATTTAGTGTATTGTACCCCTTTAACAGGATTCGCGCTGCTACTTGCCAAATTTGCCAATGGCAAAAATAATTCACATTTGTCAAAAAATATTTTCATTTGGCAAAAGTTTTGGCAAGTCACTTTTTAATTCCTCAAGAAAGTTGAAAGATATTGGACAGTCAATACCATTCATTTCAGGAAACTCTTACAATGTTATAATAGTGGCGTTTTCAGAAACGTTAACACCTTTATTAAGATGCAGTAAATATGATAGCATTAGTATTGATGGGTGAGTGGTTACCCGTCTTTGGTGTGGTGGTGTTTACATAGCTAATCCTCTTGTAATGCACCCTTCTGATGAATCCACCCTTCTACAATTTTATTGTTCGGTGATTGGTTTATTGTTGTATGATAAACCACAAAATAAGACTCAATGTTGAAAAAAAAATTTACTATTAGGCATAGCATTTGGCAAATTCTAAAAGAATTTGGCAACAAATATTTTCATTTGGGAAATTATTTGGCAAAAGTAAATTATGGTCCAGCGCGGACCCTGCCCTTTAACCCTTTACCCAACAGAACGGCCCTGTGCCAATGCATTCTCTTATATATGCGAGTCGACCATAGGTCGCCTCGCATATATAAGAGAATGCATTGGCTTAACACATTAAAAATTATAAAATTGTTAAAGAATGTAAGAAAAAATGGTAAAAAATGTTAAAAAAAGATTTTTTTTAGGCCAATGCATTCTCTTATATATGCGAGGCGACCTATGGTCGACTCGCATATATAAGAGAATGCATTGGCACAGGGCATAACTGTAACCATCACAATGTGGTCAATGAGCCGGTTCCAATGATATCCATATTTGTATGGTTTTATTGAGACAGACCGAAGATAATTTAGGCTGTTGCAGCTTTATTTGGGCGTTTTTGGCCGGTTTGGTGGGTAAAGGGTTAATTAATTGCCATATCTATAAATCTATCAGCACTATGTGAATGTAACCATGTCACAGAATAACGCTATTATTAGCTATGGGCGCGATTCACTGGAATGTGGTCGCTGATTGTGGTCGCTGTTTGAATTCCGTCCTGATTAGGAGATCCCACGCAGCCATCTTCTGATTGGCTCCGATCAAACGTGCTGCGAGCTGTGGTTGGTTAGCACTGATGTTATTTGTTTTAGAATGACTGTAGCGAGGCTCACCCAGACTGTTCATCACTCCACCTATATTCTATTACATTATTATATAAATAAATGAGTATTTAAAAGTGCTGCCTTGATGATAACTCTATTGCTTTATGCACCAGCAATTTAACCCTCCCATGACTGGAACTTCCTGACATATTTGTAAACCCTGTGCCATAGGGAGCCTTGCATATATAAGAGAATACATTGGCCTAATAATATTTACCTTGAACTTGTAAGCCAGTGCACTCTCTTATATGTGCGAGGCTCCCTATATGGATCTTTAATGCTGCACCAGCGCAGCCCCCCATCATGAAAGGATTAAAGACATATTATGGACTTGTTCGGGTGTGTGAAATTGTTATTAAGTTACTCAGGAGTTATGCCAACCTGGAGAATGTAGCATTCTACTAACATTGCCGAAAATTTCAAAGAAATCGACCATACCACTCCATAGAAATCATCGACTGAATTATGCCCAATTGTAACTATTTACATCTTGATTCGGGACGCAACTATTAGCGATAAACACAAATGATTTCGCCATTGCATCTAATTAATATATCAGAATGACATTGTGTGTGTTTGTCAATTTGAATTAATTCTCCATTTCTATTTGATCACCCTGCCAGAGTGTTTCACATCACTTTAATAGCCTGTTTACAATCCCATCCTACATCTCCCCCCCCCCCCCCCCCCCCCATATTGCAAAAACAAAAACAAATTTGTTATATTGATTGGTTTATAATCAAGTTAACTAACGACAGAACTGAGATATCCTGGCGATTCAAAAATAAAAATGATAGAGTTACTTCCCTTAGGCCAACATACAAGTATTGCTAGATTCTCGTCCCCTCAAATATTTTTATTTGTATAATTTTCAGGTAAACTATTTTTCTCATGCTTTATCCATCAAGTACATTGCAATGACCCCATTAATCTGTCTACTTTGATCAAATTGGGCAATTTAAATCAACTTGTATCATATAAGGTAGGACATTGCTTACATTTCTAGAACTGACTGGCCAATAATGTTATAAAATATATATTAAATATAAAAAAAAAAAATTCCCACCCACCCCAATTTTACTAGAAAGTTGAATGAGAATCCAGTAATTTATTAATAGTCTTTTGTTTTCTCCTTCTTTCATTATTTTACCCATTCAACACTAAACAGCTACATATGTCTATTAGTGATGGATGGATCTGATTGAAGAGAGATAACTCAATCCAACAAAAAATCATTTAAATATACAAGAACATGATTTGATTATACTCTTAGTAAATAAATATTGTTTTCCATTTTCATGTCTAATTAACAAAATATTCCAACTACTTTTTCCTGACAACTGTACATAAATAGAAAAACAATACATCCTTATGGATGGATCTAAGTCCCATATCACATAGCATAACCTAAACAGATGCATGTCCTTAGCTATGCTTCGGGGATGTCATCGACAGTGGTTTCATAAGTTGTTACAACATAATACCCTTCTTCCTTAGTTGCAACAGCTCGCGGTAAGGCTTTCATGCATTGCAGATTGGTAGAATATTGTTTTACGATAGTCAAATGTAGCTACATATAGATCATACGGTATTGTAGCTATAATTGGGATATTATTTGATAAATGGATTCTCCCATTTAATTATAAAATTATACATTGGAATGGTCTATTATTCATTTGGAGGGTGTTCAGGAAAACTTAAGCGGACGATAAATATAGAAGTGCAAAAGGAGTTCTATTTATTGGAGGGAAATGTTCAAATAATAACTTATTATCTAAACATTTTGTATGGGACAACTACTTGTCAAGCTGTATTCAGAAAGAGGGGTTAAACTATTTTATGGGGAGAAATAACTTGGTTATAAGTTGAATAAATTCTACCATTTAAAAAAACAAAATAAATATATATTAATGGGCTAACATTGTTTTGATAGTTAGATTTTCCGACCAGTAATTAATGTGTAATTTGTTTCTCGAAGAGAATGGGGGGTATACTGGATTGACCTCGTCCGTCTGTCCGTCCGTCTGTCGGGACGGACATCCGTTTTCCATCTCGTTCCATCCATCCATCTGATCAGATATCTCAAACATCAGTTGTCGGATCTGTATGAAATTTGGTATGGATGTTCACAACACTGAGGGCATTCAACGGAGTATTTAATCATTGTTTCCGGATTTTCTGTTCTAGTCTTATTCATCTTTGTTTATCTGGAAATGTTGTTTTTTTGGGTCCATCTGAGCAGATATCTCCACCACCGGTTGATGAATCTCAATAAAATTTGTTGTTTTTAGATCATAAGTCCCATATTTTCTTACTTTCGGTTAGTCCAAGTTTCCTTCTACGTAAACCATCTAGTGGAATCGGTTGGATAATGCTGTTTTACGTCAAAGCCCCCATGTATACAGTAATGCTCTAAATAATCGACTCCTTAACCACAGTAAAATTATGGGTAACTTTTCAGGATTTAGTCGGAAATATGGCTTGTTGCCATTCATCATTTCCGATGAATGGCAACAAGCTATATTTCCGACTAAATCCTTAAAAGTTACCCATAATTCTGCTGTGGTTAAGGGGTCAATTATTTAGAGCATTACTATATGTCTTTCCATCTCAGAGTTTAGCGTTGTTGAACTGCTCATCTAAAATCCCCATATAACTATAATATGTCACAATTGTGACAGTAAACCGGTTTATTCAATAGAAAATACGTGTATTATAATTGTTCTGAACTCCACAGGAGTTGCCAACTGAAAGTAGTAATGTAATTTGAAAGATATATTTTATCACATGCTTACATAAATAAAACTCATTTGACCTCGTTAATTAAATGTAAACAAACTGAGGTTGAATACTCGCCATTACGTGGCATATTCTATGTGCAATTTAATATGAAAGAGATTATAATACATCATTAGCATTTGATGTCATTCTTTCCGATGTATATGGCATCATGTATTGATTTTTAGGGTAAAATAAATAAAAACTGACAAAAAATCCTGCCACTGGATCTGGGAATAAAGTCTGCTTTAGAAGAACAAATTCAGAGTTGCATAAAATGTACTTTTAACGATTATATGTGTGAACACATTCGGTCAAATGGAAGACCACTTCTCTAAAATGAAACTGGCAGTACTTGCACATTTCGTAACATATAAACAATAGACACTTCAAGAACTAAATAGTTCTACTTTCAAAATATTTGTTCCATTTTCGAAAATTTTAAATATTTGGAATAAATTGTTGTACTTGTCAAACTGACATTTTACTGCCATATAAACATAAACATGTTCGCTTTTCTAATGTAACCAGTATTCCGGCAGGGACATTTCCCATGGAAAACAATCTAGGTAGCTATTCTACCCAGAATGCATCATTCTCCCTATCTATAGACTCATAAAATGGTCTATCTTTAAGCTACAGTAATGCTCTAATTAATAGACTCCTTAACCACAGCAGAATTATGGGTAACTTTTCAGGATTTAGTCGGAAATATGGCTTGTTGCCATTCATCGGAAAGCTCTCCCCGAAAGCTTTCCGATGATGGCAACAAGCCATATTTTTCCGACTAAATCCTGAAAAGTTACCCATAATTCTGCTGTGGTTAAGGAGTCGATTACTTAGAGCATTACTGTAGTGTGGGGTCAAATTGCAAACAACAGATGATATTTTACTGATTATTTATTGAGAAATTTCTAGTGATTGAGATATAGATACGATATGTAACAAAAAGCAATTTTATCACAGATAGGTTTGACATATAAAAATAGTAAACATCCCTGAAATAGTTCGGTATCAACAAATCGGACGATGAGAACAATAATTAGTGGCATGTCCAGCATGCTGAAATATCACAACAGTGGTTCAATTAGTAATCTATATGGGTTGGAAGTCTATTTAAATCATAAATTATATAATACTGTACATGTACTGGAACACAATGTCGATTCAATATTATAGAACAAATTTCAATATTCTATAAAATGCAATTGGATTTCAATATTCCTCAACTAAGTTCGAAATTCTAGAAAAATACAGTCTAAAATACTGACAAAATCACCAATAATATCTAATTTGTTGTACAGTATTATTCGAGTAGAAGACAAAGAAGTTCAACAAATACATGTGTGGGTCTACATTACATGAGCTTAAATTGTGAATGCATGTTCTTCAAATACATGTGTGGGTCTACATTACATGAGCTTAAATTGTGAATACATGTTCTTCACATACATTTGGGCACAACAATATCACTTTGAGCACATGTCCCTTACACAAATTTTATCATACCACTATTAAAAAGCACATACTAGTATATAAACAACCAAGCGTACTTGTGTTTGCTATAAATAAGACAGGCTTCCTAACTCCTGAAATGTCGAATTTCCACAAAAACCGTGGCCAGGAATGCAGCAATATACAAACAAAAAATAAAAATAAAAGAATAATTCCCTTCATTTTGAATCAACAACGTACAGCTTGCAACAGTGGATATCTTCAATGAAAGCATCGGACACCACTGGAGACCGGACCAAAAAATAATGGTCGAACAAGACTGTCTGATCACGTGACAGACCATAATGGCAGTAACATAATAAAATGGAATATATCGATACAACATTCGTATTCCTGAAATATTTCCCTTTATTATGATATATGGATTAACCAAGTACGGCTAGCACCAGCAGAGATATCTCCCATGAAACCATCTGAGACTGGCGAAAGAAAGTGGTCGAATAAGACTCGGTCCGATGTTACGGCCATGAGACCGGACCGAGTCTTGTTCGACCAATTTTTTTTGCCGGTCTCCAAAAAGTTTCAATCTTCACACGGTGGGCTAGCGTCATCAAATTCACCCTTTGGGGACCTCATTCTCCTTTGGTCTCATCTTCTGGGAAGTATCTATTAGTCTCAAAATAACATTGGTTTTAGATACTTCTGTTCAGTTTCTTTTTCCCCCAATTTTCAGAAGATAAAATGCATAATCGAGGTGACTAATGGGTGAACATTACCAACTGCAACTGGGGAACTTCAAAATGTTATCGTAGGTCTCGGATAGCAGTTGAAGCCTGAGCAGAATTAGATCCCCGGAGGGTGAATTTGGTGACACTAACCCGCTTGGGTCAGGGACCTGTGACTGAGCTTTAAATATGACAATTCCTTTGCAATATGAAGTAAATAAAAAACAGTTTGTTGTTCAGTCTTCAAACTGTATAAGGCCATGGTTAATTAAGTTTATGTTAAGCGTCAATCACTCCATTTCCTTTTTTTGCAGAAAATAATAATGAATTTGATTAATTATTGGCACAATTCAATTGTCCCAGAGAAATATCTCCAATGAAACCATCCGAGACTGGCGAAAGAAAGTGGTCGAATAAGACTCGGTCCGGTGTTACGGCCATAAGACCAGAGAGAGTCTTGTTCGACCAAATTTTTTCGTCGGTCTCCACAAGGTTTCAGAGAAGATATCTCTGCTGTTGCTGGCCCAACATGGTTGATCAATATTTCAAAATGTAGGGAATTAATATAGGAATACGATTGTTCTACCATTTTATTTTATATCTATTATGACCATATGCTAAATATCTGCATGTGAATAATAGCAGGGTCAGTTTATCTATATTAGTGATGTAACGATACGGGGGTTATCGGTAAAAGCCGATAGCCGATATTTTCAGTAGAATTATCGGCCGATCCGATACAGATACCGATAAGTCTTGTACGTGAACCAAACTCCATATCAATTTGTCTTTTAAATTACAAAATATTGTCGGCAAAGAACCGATATTGCGATAACCTGGTTGCAAAAAAGTTTAGTTTACGTTCCCCAAAAACCCTGGCAAAACGATTTAATATTTCGTTGCATTCATAAGATTTCCTCAATATTTGTTTGATTCCGTTACCGTGCCTTACGGAATCAGTCCATACTAGTAATCCAATGGCGGCAATTTCAATTTCAATTTGCCAAACTCAACCTTTTTCAGAAGTTGAACTTGCGTTTAATAACACCAACAATGTCCCGCATAAATTGTTGACATTTTCTCTGCCCATGACAGCAGATACAAATCCCGCCCATAGAGCACTCTGATTGGTTCGGATGGTTCTATCAAACAAGTTAGTCACCTCCTCCATCTTCAGTCATCGTATACCAGAATGTCAATCAATTTGAATCAAAAGCACTTTAAACACACACACACACACTTAACTGTTGTTAACACGTGATGTTTCTATTGAGGAATAGCGAGTCACGACTGCGGCGACTTTAATGCAAACTGGTCAAGTGTGACTCGTCTATTTATAAACACTGTGATTTTTAGTTTACTGTGTCATCTGTCAACACGTGGCTTGTTAGTGATTCCTACTCGATGACATAAAATGCATGCAAATAATCGTTTGATCTTACCGCCCGGCGTCCGCCTTGGGAAGATCATAACAATGTGACAACTTACTGTCGCACGTGGTGCATAATTAATTCCACACCCCCATGAATACATCACTAAATGATACCGGTACATCAGTCTGATTCACTCACAGGAAGATTCCATTCTCACGCTAAGGCCAGGGGCGTCAGTTATTCGCTTTCAACATGTGCTACTCGGCACTCACAAGTAATTTTAATTGTATACAGTTTATGTTTTAACTTTAATTATTGAGCGTACCGAACTACGGTACCTTTGGAAATGTTTATTTGGGTCATGAGTGTACCAACAGTCACATGTCGATGTTGTCATCATGATCATGGTATATCACTGTATGTGATGGAGGGCTGACCAGTGCGTAAAATAGTCGCTATTTTTTCTGGAAATTCCCGTCATTTATTTAATATTAAAGTCGGAATTGGTGTAACAACGTTCACAAAGGACGCGACATGTATCGGTTAACGATATCGGTCGGGAGACTAAATTTTACCGATACCGATATCTTGCCGATACCACATATATCGGCCCGAGCCGATACCGATAATCGGTACATCACTAATCTATATAATTTGCAACATCACAAAATCAGATTTATAGCTTACATATGACATAAGGTCGTTATTACACTATTACAGCATTTCTGGCCACATTTTTTGGGACATGTGGAAATTCTCAATTTGAATTGTCTTTTTGTACCTTGAAATATTGTGTCTGTCATTTGCAGAATGAGGTCCCCAGAGGGTGAATTTAGTGATGGTATCCCACACAGCGGGCTAGCATCACAAAAAATCACCTTATGCGGACCTCATTCTGCTTAGGTCTCATCTTCTGGGAAGTATCTATAGTCTGAAAATAACTTTCTTTTTAGATACTTCTGTTCAGTTTCAATATCCCCTAATTTTCAGAAGATAAAATGCATAATCGAGGTGACTAATGGATGAACCGTACCAACTTAAACTGGGGAACTTCAATCTCATAGGTCTCCAACAGCAGTTGAGGCATGAGCAGAATGAGGTCCCCAGAGGGTGAATTTGGTGATATTAGCCCTCTGGGGACCTCATTCTGCAAATGACAGACACACTATTTAAAGACTTGGTCAGGGACCTGTGACTTTGAGCTGTCAGATATGAAGTAAATAAAAAACAGTATGTTGTTCAGTCTTCAAACTGAATAAGGCCATGGTTAATTAAATTTATGTTTAGCGTCAATCACTCCATTTTCTTTGTTTGCAGAAAATAATAATGCATTTGATTAATTATTGGCACAATTCCATTGTCCCAGAGATTGCCTTTATTATGATATATGCTAGCTCCAGTGGAAATATCTCCAATGAAGCCATCTGAGACTGGTGAAAGAAAGTGGTCGAATAAGACTCGGTCCGGTGTTACGGCCATGATACCGGAGAGAGTCTTTTTCGACCAATTTTTTCGTCCCCTTTGAAATTCAGATAGGAACACATAATACACGTTACTATTTATATTCCCAAAACACATGCTTTATTTGCGTAAAATGAATGTATTAACAAGATTGTGACATAATTATAATTAAACTTCAGAAAACTATAATAATTAATAATGAATAATCACTGCATTTTTGCATTTAATTATCAGAATGATGGATGATGCGAACATAATATTAATTAACCATGGCCTAATGTTGATATCTCATTCTCGGAGGAAATGTACTTCACACTAAGAGTCACATTAACCCTTTACCCAACAGAAGGGCCCTGTGCCAATGCATTCTCTTATATATGCGAGTCGACCATAGGTCGCCTCGCATATATAAGAGAATGCATTGGCTTAACACATTAAATATTATAAAATTGTTAAAGAATGTAAGAAAAAATTGTAAAAATTGTTAAAAAAAGATTTTTTTTAGGCCAATGCATTCTCTTATATATGCGAGGCGACCTATGGTCGACTCGCATATATAAGAGAATGCATTGGCACAGGGCATAACTGTAACTATCACAATGTGGTCAAGGAGCCGGTTCCAATGATATCCATATTTGTATGGTTCTATTGAGACAGACCGAAGATATTTTAGGCTGTTGAAGCTTTATTTGGCCGGTTTTGGCCGGTTTGTTGGGTAAAGGGTTAATACTTATGAGATGGTGGGAAATTTGGTTTCTGCGATTTATTTCCCCTTGGGGGCAGCACCTTCCTTGTGATCGTACGACTTGAGCCATTTAGAGCTGGTAGCACGACAGTCTGATAAGTGCGACCATGGTCCCTCTCGTTGTCATGGGGCGTTGGTTCTGTCAATGAACATTTGGATCCGAGTGATGGGAACCTTACACTGTTAGAACTCCCAATACGCTCCTCAATATCGTCAAACTCACTGTCGGTGTTCAATCGGTACTGAACATACGAGAGTGGAGTGTCGTTATCACGTCTTGGCATGTCCTCCTTTAGTACACTCTGAGCATACGCGATTGTGTTTTGTGGCATGTTGTTTTCTTGTTGTAGGGTGTACTCGCTTTGAGGATACGTGATTGTGTTTTGTGGCAGCAAGGGGTACTCGCTTTGAGGATACGTGCTTGTGTTTTGTGGCGTGTCGATATCTTGCCTCGGTGTGTCGTCTTCATCAAAATTATCACTGTAATCTACATCCGAATACCTGCAAAAATGATTTTTTTTTCAGTTGAATTTAGTGATGCTATCCCGCTGTGCTAAGGCCTAAGCAGAATGATGTCCCCAGAGGGTGAATTTGGTGATGCTAGCCCGCTGTGCGGGTTAGCATTACTAAATTCACCCTCTGGGGACCTCATTCTGCAAATGACAGGCTCACTATTTCAAGGCTTGGCCGTAACAGGTGCCCAATTTTTTAGGGGGGGGGGGGCTGAGACTTTTTGCCCAAATTTTTTTTACATAATATCTTCATGATTGTACCATAGTTTTTGTACAATATACCTTGTATACACACAAAAATAAAACACAATAGATTCCAATTAAAAATGTATAATTCGGGCAGAAATGTGAAAAATACTGTAATTTGTCACAACTTTCCCCTGAAATAGCGTTCAATTTGCATGAAAATTGCCTGAATTTGACCAAAATATCTCCAATTTGCCCGAAAATTGACCGAATTTTGAGCTATCAAACATTTTAGTCGGGGGTGCAGCCCTCTTCCTGTATGAACATGATGCCTGGGGGGGGGCTTATTATTATGGTATTCGAACTTGACCTGTATTTTGTGCTGGTAAGCCCACATGCCTAATTTCATTCCATTGAGTTGAGACTCTAGATGGACAGAAGGACAGACCAATAACATAATACATCCCGTTTTTTAAATACGGGCATATAAAAACATGATTTCATATGTGTTCGCTTCATAGAGCTTATTAACAGACATTAGACAGTGGGAGATAAAAATGCTGGGAGAAATCAAGTAAATTGATGCAAGATGTTGTCAGTGAAATTGGAATGTACATATTAAGGGCAGTAACTGAACTCTATAGACAATCTAAGCAAGTGAGATAACTGGTGAAAACAAGTAAGGCCACGCATGGTTTCTTAGGCCAAAACATTTTGAAAAGCATGCAAGTGTGCACTTTTTAATTAATTTTTTAATTTTTGGGTTGGGCACACGTCAATGATTTAAGCATATTCCACCCCTGGATCGGCTAGCTCTGGGTTTAATCCAAATTGACGATACACACCATCATTCTTATATATTAATTGAATGCAATGACTCTCGATGGTGAATTTATCGCCGATAGTTGCTTCCCGAATCAAGATGTAAATATTTACAATTGGGCATAGTTCAGACTATGTTTTCTATGGAGTGGTATGGTCGATTTCTTTGAAATTTTCGGCAATGTTAATAGAATGCTACATTTCCCCATGTTGGCATATACCTCTTGAGTACTAATTTATCAGTTTCACGCACCCGAACAAGTCCATATTATGTCTTTAATCTCCATAAAAGTTAGTTGATAGATTCCATGTACAGTAATGCTCTAATTAATCGACTCCTTAAACACAGCAGAATTATGGGTAACTTTTCAGGATTTAGTCGGAAATATGGCTTGTTGCCATTCATCGGAAAGCTCTCTTGGCCACAACAATAAGCATTGCAATGCAAATTTCGAGGATATATAAAACTTAAAAACTATAATAAAAAGATTGAATGCGGGGGGTTTTGGAACAATGCGCGCAGGTCTGACAAATAGAAAATTTACTTTGTTTTGCCAAATGTGGCATTATGTGGCTGTTGCAGTTAAGAGTGTGTGCTACAAAGATTTATGTATTTACCTGCTGGATACGTTAGATTGACACGTAGCTCTGCCCGTATGTTTGCTCGATATCGTCAGATCACTATCATACCCGCGAGCTGCGATCTGACTGTGGCGACCTTTGGCACTCGATGAAGGAGATCTTCTTCGATTTTTCCGCTCTCTTTTGTCATCATAGATCTGCTCCTCTAATCCCGACAAACCTTCGACCTTTGACATCGAGATTGATTTTCGACCTCCTCTGTGAGACCTCGTAATGGAGGCATCACTTTCGTAACTGACTGGAGGTGTCTGGCCGCCTCGTTCTTCAGTCGCAGTGTTGGCCACTTCACTTCTCTTGAGAGGAGGAGAAACTGGCGTGTTTCCACCACTCCGCTGTAAGTATAATATACAGGTTCAATAGTCATTCATTTAAAGGCCTACAGTAATGCCCTAAATAATCGACTCCTTAAGTGCAGCAGAATTATGGGTTATTTTTCAGGATTTAGTCAGAAAGAGAGCTTTCCAATGAATGGCAACAAGCCATATTGCCGACTAAATCCTGAAAAATTACCCTTAATTCTGCTGCGGTTAAGGAGTTGATTATTTATGGCATTACTGTACTTAATTTTTGAATCTCCAGATCACATTATAATTATATACAACAGTGTATTAATTTGTCAACTTATCCGGTCGATTAAACTGTGAACATGTCGTTTTTTGTCAATTAAGGTACCAACATGTGTAGGGCTGCAACGATACACTTTGTATACGATACATATCACGATACATGACCAACGATACAATACATATCATGATACGCAAAAACCATGTTTTGCGATGATTTTCTACCTAAATTGCTAAAAAAAAACAGTAAATATGGGTTATTTTCGCTTTCAATGACCTAAAATTGTGATATTTGTGTATCGTGATACACTTCACACGATACGATAGGCATATCGTGTGAAAGCGTATCGCAATACATCGAAATCACGATGAATCGTTGCAGCTCTAAACATGTGTTCTGTGCTTAATTTGACCTCGTCTGTACTTCCAAGTCTATTATTCTCTATCTCTTAGTTGTGAATTAGGACACATTCTATTTAAATAACAGTGGAAGTCTTGGGGTGAATCTGAGAATCTCTGTCACTTGGTGGACACTCCTAGGCCACAGCTGTTCCGTATTCTGGTATTGGTTCCTCTTCCAAATGATATAAAATATGGAATATGTTGTATATACCGGTAATGTGATCTGGGCATTCGAAAATTAAGTGAGCCTTTAAGAGATTTGTCAGTGGGTGTGTGTTATTGGGGGATAGGGCGCTGTGATTATCAGGGCACATTTAGTGAACCGCGAAGCAGGTCTCACTAAATGTGCCACCAACGAACACAGTGCCATATCTCCCAATAACACAAACCCACTGCATTCATTTCTTATATTTATATAGCTTTTTGATGATTTATTCCCATAAAAAAGACTGAGTGTATTCTTATTTATTTTTACAAAATCTGCTGAGAATTTGAGACTAGCCCAAGCAGCACATTAAGAATAGACAATCCCGAAGATAGATGATGATGGTATAATTGGTATGACATCAGATCAAACTGTAAATGATCCGATTGTCAGGAAATTATCGCTTTACTTATATATAGTGCTATCTGGGTATTAAGAAATACGATATACACATGTATATAATAAAATATACCTGTCGTTTTCTTTTCTCAGTGAGGAGAGAGTGAGATGGTGAGCTAACAGATGGAGGGACCGGGATACGGCGACGTATTTCCACACCTTCATCTGGAATCGGTGTTGGTTGACGTCTAAGATCCATACCACCTCCCATGGCAGTCACATTTGAAGTATGACGTCTTGTGATTTGAGCTACTCCTTCTGCCATAACACTGGGTTCATGGAATGCTTGTCTGAGGACAGACGTTTCAGGCGCTGATGCCATGTCTGTTGGAGGAATCGTTTGTATCCCATAATTCAACTCCGATATTTCTGTGTCTAATCGATCCAGGTCCTTCTTCAATTTTATGTTCATCTTCAGTATGCTGCTGTGAAAGGCAAAATGTTACATACAGTCCATTGCAGTTAATAATCGCATATAAAATGTTTTGGTTAAATTAGTCTATTAGGCCTATTAAAAATTACCTGTGTTTCTGCTATTTCTAATTCTATTGTTTCAATAATGTACGGTATATATGTATCTAATTAATCAACATTTTTTTTTTTTTTAAATATAATGTCTGTACAGAAACATACGGTAATAAGCCTATATGAAGATGTGTCGAAAAAATTTAATACCTCTGGAGTCTGGATATAGATTTCTATTTAATAAAAACTGTTGACCCAAATAAGTTGTGAACAGTTCAAATAGCATACATGTCTCACATTATCAGGTCAAGAATGTTAATGAAATGAAAACTAGCCAATATATTAACTTGGCTATTTCTAATTCTATTGTTTCAATAATGTATATATGTACCGGTATCTAATTAATCAAAAAGATCATTAGCCTTGGACAACAGGCACATGTTAACTAAATTATTATTTTGAAGGGCAGTACTGGGAATTAAAATATAAACGAAATCAGAAATATTAACAAAACAATATTAATTCCTAACTAGTACCCTGGAGGGTTCCCATTAGCGGAAATACTGATAAAAAAAATTTAGGCCAAATTTTGATGTATCAGACTCTAGTCTGTTTTGATCATCGCTGTATTTGCACTGAATGGGTGGGGGGGGGGGGGGGGTGAAATCTCACTCACCTGTCAAATTTGAATGTGATAACCTCATGTTTATTATGATCATCGCTGTACTGCACAGATTCGGGTGCCGAGGAGTTAGGGGTGAAATTTCTCTAACCTGCCAATTTGGGATGTATTATAGCCTCGAGTTTGTTTTTATCAAAGCTGTACTGCACTTATTTGGGTTGTGGGGGGGGGGGGTTTAGGGGATGAAATCTATCTCACCTGTCAAATTCAAATTTATTAGCCTCCTGTTTATTTTTGATCATTGCTGTACTGCACTGATTGTTAGAAATTTTCTTCTCCACTTCAAACATCTTGGTGCGAGTTTCTATCAATGCCTCATTCTTCCTCTCCGTCTCTCTCTGAATGACTTCCAGGAACCTAAAAGGATGTTAATAATTAATATTAAATATTTATATATATTAACCCTTTACCTAACAAACCGGCCAAAACCGGCCAAATAAAGATTCAACAGCCTAAAATATCTTCGGTCTGTCTCAATAGAACCATACAAATATGGATATCATTGAACCGGTTCCTTGACCACATTGTGATAGTTACAGTTATGCCCTGTGCCAATGCATTCTCTTATATATGCGAGTCGACCATAAGTCGCCTCGCATATATAAGAGAATGCATTGGCCTTTTAACACTTTTTACCATTTTTTCTTACATTCTTTAACAATTTTATAATTTTTAATGTGTTAACCCTTTACCCAACAAACCGGCCAAATAAAGCTTCAACAGCCTAAAATATCTTCGGTCTGTCTCAATAGAACCATACAAATATGGATATCATTGGAACCGGCTCCTTGACCACATTGTGATGGTTACAGTTATGCCCTGTACCAATGCATTCTCTTATATATGCGAGTCGACCATAGGTCGCCTCGCATATATAAGAGAATGCATTGGCCTAAAAAAAATCTTCTTTTAACACTTTTTACCATTTTTTCTTACATTCTTTAACAATTTTATAATTTTTAATGTGTTAAGCCAATGCATTCTCTTATATATGCGAGGCGACCTATGGTCGACTCGCATATATAAGAGAATGCATTGGCACAGGGCCCTTCTGTTGGGTAAAGGGTTAAGCCAATGCATTCTCTTATATATGCGAGGCGACCTATGGTCGACTCGCATATATAAGAGAATGCATTGGCACAGGGCCGTTCTGTTGGGTGAAGGGTTAACCGGTATGCGTTACACTTACTAAATGTTTGTTGATTTGTCAACAGTACTGCCAGTTGGGATAGGCTTACATGTATGTTCCCTAATCAAAAATTCACAGGTAGAACCTATATTGGGATAATACATATATTCTGATATTTAAGTTGAATTCATGGGCAGGGATGTGACCACAGCAGGGGTTAAAGGTACTCAATCCAATCAGTGGTCCCATAACATCAAGATACAACAACATTTCTTCAAAATACGCTTTAAATAGTTATCAGAATCGATTTATTGCAACAAAATAATGCTAACCACTGTCAACTATGGTATCAAATTTCCCAAAACTTGTTATTTATCAACATTTTGTTCAACAAAATATGGCCGTATTACCACTAAAGTATCACAAAATTTGACTGTATTACCACTTGATTTTAGAGTTATCAATCTTCATCCGCAATTTTGTCCGAGACCCTCCGTTTGACCACGTGTTTCTTGGCCGCATATTGTTACACATCTCGAGAAATACTTAAACTTCAAAAATTGATACCTGATCACTCTGAGCTTTGATGGGTGGGTTCCTCGACGCGATTCAAATATTTTTTACCCCCCGAAGCCAAATAATAGTAATTTAGGAGCATCTGATCGGATTGAGTACCTTAATTTCCTATTTTTGCATGAAAAACGCCTGCGTGAATCAAAATTGATTCGCGCAATTGGCAAAATCTGATTTGTGTAGAAATCTTTGTTTACAAATGTAAACAGTAATTTGGTTGAAATGGTCAGAAGATGTCAGTTGACAAATATTTTTGTTTAATTTCAAAAATATTTTTGTTTCCAGAAACGGAAGTGCAGTACGGAAATTCATGGGTTACTCCCTTCCATACTGAGCCCTGCTCGGAGCTGCGGCCCTCGTTACTCCCTTCCATACCCAGCCCCGCTCGGAGCTGCAGCCCTCGTATTAATAAATCTTACTTTGGCACATCATGCTGATAAGAGTGTATTCTGATTCATAACTAACAAAAGATACCTATCGATTTTGATTCTCCTCACTTCCATGGTCAATTGGTCATTATTTCCATTAATACTTGTAACCCCAACCAGACAATTAATTTTCTTTGATATAACATGTTGTTTTTCAGACAAAAAAAAAACTACACAAAAGATAAATATTATCTTCTGTTACAGTAAAATTTAGACTAAAATCAGTTAAATCACCCTTAGTTTGAATGAGTCTGGAATTTGGAAATAACTCAACTTTCCAACCATTTGAGAGGTGTGGTTGTTGGGTAACTTGGGTTTACCGCCATTAGAAATACACCTGGCACGACTTGAATGATAAATTTTCAGATCCAAAGTTAATACAGGCTTCAAGGTCCAGCTGGAACACTGCAACATAATCAACTCTATAGACAAGAATTAAGTTGTTTCACTTACTTTCGGCGTTCTCTGAGAAATTCAGCTCTGTCTTCATCTTCCTTTGGATCTAAAATTGTTAAAAGTTATGTAAACAAATCAATGAAATCATAATTTTTAATGATGATCAGATGGCAACAGTTACAGGGCTTAAAATATGACAAGAATCGGAATCATAGTTCTCAATTTGATTCTCATAAAAGCAGTTGATGATCTATAGAAATGCTATATTTTGAATCTCGCAAAATGTTATGGATTTTATCATTTTAAGGTCTGAGTTAGCAGTTGTTTTAAACACTGTCTCTGTCCATGCTTATTGGGGCAATAAAAAGCTTCTGTGACTGTACCACTGTATATACATGTAGTTTGGAAACTTTGGACACTTCCTATTAAAGGCTAAGCAAACAAATTGATATTTCAACTTCAATTAATTCTGGTGAAATTCTTCCCACCTTAATCCTAATGATATTACTAGTACTAGTAGACTATTATGTATTATTAGATAAATCAAATAATTTTTTCAATATTTTCTAAATATAAACCATTTTTGATCAATGTTGACAGCAGCCTTCTTAAATCAGATTGTTTGGCTTCGGCAATCCACCATGGCAAGTTGGCAACCCTATGCCATTGACCAATTTCTTCAGCAAATTGCTTTGGCATTGCTGATTGCCATTGCCAATTATGTCTTAATTCAAATTGTTTGGCTTCGGCAATCTGCTACAGCAATCCTTTGCCATGGCCCAGTTTGCTTCAACAAATGGTATCAGCATAGCTGATTGCCATAGCCAATTAATTATGATGGCTCATCATGGCTGTGACAGTAATGATGATACTCACTCGTCATTTGATTTGATAACTGTCTGTTAGTCTTCTTCTTGTGAATTCTCTTACCCATCTTCTTCGCACTGAATGTCTGAAGTTAGGAGTTTATATTATACTTTATAGTATTATAGTATATAACTTATAATGAGTTATACTAATAGTAATAACTTATATATTATCACAAATAATAAATGTCCTTATGATATTATTAAATCATATTGGAGAACATTCCAACTTCCAACGTATCTCACACCACAGGTGACAGGAGATTGGAACATCATTACTGAATTCAGACAGCGACCCCACATACACCCACCCCTGGCTGTGCCTGTGGCCCCTTGATTAATTATTTTATACTGTTCATAAAAAAAACTTCAAGGAGTAAGACAAAGTATGGTACACTTAATTAATACTATTACTATTACTAGTCCTTGTACTAGTTGTAGTGGACATAAACTTTGTGATAAACTTAAGTAAAATAAAGTGTCCCCCCCCCCACCCCAATCGCAATCGGCCAATGGGAAAAGGGCAAAAAACAAGGTTTATTACTATTAGTAATATTAGTTTATTACTTTTAAAATTAAATTGAATTCCCATCACAATTCACACTCACAGAGTCACACCATAACTGGCATAAGTGACCATTCGTCCATTGTCACCAAGTTGAAGTTGACCAACCAATAAATGAATAATGCCATTAATGGCAATAGATCTATCTATTGCAATATAATTTTATAAAGGCAATATAAAAGTATGGTTCATGTGAGTGACCTCGATTAAAACCTTGTTTTTAACTATGGAATGGTATAACACAAATTTATTCTGAAGTCAGTGAAGACAAAAGACAATGAAGTTTCATTCAAGAACTTGGAAGTTGAACAGATTTGACATTTTGTTGAACTTGAACATGAAATAAAATTCAGTGTTTTACGTATTAACTGTTAATTATATGCATATTTTGTTATTTAAACACATCGAAGAAAATATCAACACCCACCGGCAATAAGTTCACGAACAATATCCACTAAAATAGAGTCTTCTTGTCCCAACAAGCTTGATAATTTAGCGAGTTCGAATATCAAGACATGGAAACTTTGTAGAAAATCAAAATGACGTCACATCACTACACGTCATGGCAACGAGTCACGTGATTGTCATTGGCGATGAATATTTCACCGGAAATAGTCGACTTGAACTGCGTCCGATTATGAGGGGAGGTGGTCAAAATCGAAATTGCAATGGCGGTTTTCGTCGATTTTTAGAGATGGTGTCCGTAATTGCGACACAAACAGCATCGATCTATATAATATAAATAATATGATTACGTCAGTGCGTATGGTCGTATGGACAACCCACGCAGGGGCGTAGGAACCGGGGTGGGGGGGGGGGGGGGGGGTGGGGTGGGGGGGGGGGGGGGCAAGGGGGGGTATTTACCCCCCCCCCCCAATATTTTCCAAAGGTTAGTAAACATATTTGGCGAACTAATGAAGTATCGCCGACGATCGCGGCAATGCACACCCCCACGATACATACCCACACCATACATACCTCCATGATACATACCCACACTATACATACCCATACTATACATACCAACACTATACATACCCATACTATGGCTGAAGGGGTCACTCTCCCCCAAAAAAAAGTGCTGAAGGGTACACATCCATGGTTTGAAAATGTGCTGAAGGGTGCACAGGATTTGTGATCGGCACGAACACCATTACTTAAATTGTGTTTATGAAAGTCTGGCGCCCATTAGCAGTTTGTTTTCAGTACATTTTAATATTCATTGGAACGTAAACAATTATTCTCTAACAGAAATCATGGCAGATACGAAAACTGAATGCCTTATTAGAACGACATTTCAAACCCCGTGTACCCTTCAGCACATTTTGAAAATCCTGTGTACCCTTCAGCACTTTTTTTGGTGAGAGTGACCCCTTCAGCCATACTATGCATACCCACATTATACATACCCACACTATACATAGCCACACTATACATACCCACACTATACATAGCCACACTATACATACCCACATTATACATACCCACACTATACATAGCCACACTATACATACCCACACTATACATACCCACACGATACATACCCACACAATATATACCACCACTATACATACCCACGCTATACATACCCACACGATACATACCCACACAATATATACCACCACTATACATACCCACACTATACATAACCACGCTATACATACCCCCACTATACATACCCAGGATACATACCCCCACGATACCTACCGACTATACATACCCACTATACATACCCACGATACATACCCACACTATTCATGCCCACACGATAAATACCCCACGATACATACCCATGGTGATGTGTGTATCCATGTTGTCTACTTTCCCATGGTTGTTTGTGACATATTTACTTTCTGAATATCTGATCCCAGTTATGGGAGTAATTTCACATCATTAATGACTAGATAATAACACAACATGAATTCCCATATACCTATTTGTTCATTACACTTTCAATCGGCCTACCATTTTATGAAATTACAATTGATAAATGATAAGAATGTTGATCTAATCTATGATAATGTAGTGGGTGGGAAAACAATGTCAGATGGGTCAGAAGCCACCAGAGAGCCACTTTAAGCTTCCAATGTCAGAAAATTTTCCCCGGGGGAAAACCCCCGGACCCCCCCCCCCCCCATCCAGAGGGGGGCGACCCCCTCTCGTGCTCTCCCCCCACCGACGCCTTCGGAGTCGGGTCATCGCTTCGCGATGAATGGTTATACCCCCCCCCAATAACATTTGCTTGCTACGCCCCTGAACCCACGGCGTTGAGACCAACACGTCTTTGTTAGAGAGAGAGAGAGAGAGAGAGAGAGATTTATGACCTATATTTATTGTTATTTGTATTGTGACATCAGCCCCAAGTGGGTGTATTGTCAATAAACTCATTTTAACTTATCAAGGAATGTCGTCGTATTTATATACTGATCAGAGGCGAAACACTCAAAAGCGGAAGTTATTATAGAGATAGCCGATTCACGCTGTGAACTGCGGCCAGCGAGCGACTTATCAGTTATAAAACAGATTGCATTTTGTGTGGTCAGTCAATAAGACTTTAGTGGTTCCAATAGACACAGAACGTTGAAGGAAGTAGATCCCGTCAGTACGCGAGATTTTCATGACGAGATTACTAAAAAATGCAAAGCAAGAGTTGACAAGAAAACCATAGTCAGAAATGGTAACGCCACCAAGATCATATTATTAGCCATAAATATAAATCATAATTTAAAATATATTGGTTACATGAATGGACCGCCTCCGAATTCCGTTAAGACAAGTAATTCTTCAAATTATTACAATGAACTACGGCTTATAAATTACTGCAGGTTTCTCATTCGCCACACCAGAATGCCTCTAAATGCGGATCAAAGCTAAGAGTGCATGGCACAGCCATTGTTCATAGACATTTTACAGATAGCGAGAATGATGCATGCTGGGAACGAAAGTATCCACAGCAAAGCCATGTGCTTACGGCCGCATGCGTTTATTATAGGGGATTTATGGTGGGCCTATAAAACTAATTATAACTTTGTTATCTGTCATATCTGTTGTATTTGAACACTTGTTGCACGTGCAGGCTGCACGATCATAATAACTTCAACCGATAAGCGCCGACTGATACCCGCGCAACAGTTTGTCTCAAATAAATTGTTATCAAAACGCAGGTTTATGGCCGCGGACATAAGCCGATTAAGTGTAATGTAATTTATCCATGAACTTGACTGAAAAATTGTGATTCTATCACCATTAGCCACGAAAATGGGACCTCTAAACAGGCAACTTTTATTTTCGGGGGACACGAACAAGCGAATTTATTGTCGGCAGTTTCGGCAGTCTGAGGGTTAATTAATCCCGAATTAAACGGAACTACTTTACGATAGTCCGATAGGACTATGTTTACTCTATGCATGTTCTCTGAAAAAATAGTGTGAATATTCCAGATAGAACTCTTTTTATCAGACGTTGTGTAACACCTTAAAACATTGAGCAGTTATAGCGCAAACCGAAATGTGTTGTCTTGCAAGATATCCCACCGCTTTAGCTAAATTTACCTTCCTACAATATCCATAAAGAGGATCATATATTATATACCCACGGTTTTAATTATAGAATATAAAATATATTGGTTTCGCGAATGACCAACTCAGAATTGCGTTAAAATAACAATAACAACCAGCACCTATAACGAACCGTTTTACTGGACTTGGCCTACTGGTCGCGTAGTTCCGTATATATAGGGTGCAAAGGTTTTGGTGAGAAGTTCTCTGGTGACCATGTTGCTTCTGATACTATATATGTGACCCGCCATATCAAATCCAGTCGTAAGTCGGGATTTTTTTTACCCTGTGCCAATGCATTCTCTTATATATGCGAGTCGACCATAGGTCGCCTCGCATATATAAGAGAATGCATTGGCCTAACAATTTTTTATCATTTTGTTTAAATAAATGTTTCTTACAATTTTTAGGACATAAAATAAAAAACATCCATTACCCTGCAGGGAGCCCCACACATATATAGATGCATATAGAAGAGTGTCGTCTGCTCATGTTTGTCTGGGGCTCTGTATGGGTGAAATTATAAAATTGTTAAAGAATACAAGAAAATATTATTAAAATTGTAAAAAATTGTTAGGCCAATGCATTCTCTTATATATGCGAGGCGACCTATGGTCGACTCGCATATATAAGAGAATGCATTGGCACAGGGTAAAAAAAAATCCCGACTTACGACTGGATTTGATATGGCGGGTCACATATCACCAGATATGCAGCGTGCTCAGGTGCTGTTCAGATCTGACAGGGATGCAAGAGGGAACAACGTGGTAATAAAGGACCCCAAATAAGCCCACAAGGAGACGAAGTGTTCTCCTCAGTTGTCGAATATTTGAGGGAAAGCGACGCTGACCAAATTAGTGTGAACGACCTAGATGATATATAGTATATCTCGACCCGGAAGGTAACGAACCATTTAGTGTCAAGCATATGAAACGGAAGCATGTGCCATGTATAATGGCTGAGAATTCCTTGCAAACAAGAACAAAATTAGGCATGCATCAATATGTCATATATTTGTATAAAGGGGAAAATGTGCATGCACTTAAAGGTACTCAATCCGATAAAACTCCTCTCAATTACTATTTCAATGGCTTCGGGGGTCAAAAATATTTGATTCGAGTCGAGGAAGTCACCCATCAAAGCTCAGATTTGTTAGATATCGATTTTAGAAATCTATTATTTTTCATTATCGAGAATACTTTCTGGCCCAGAACTCAGTCAAAATTGCGTTATTATTACCACTTGATTTTAGAGTTATCCATCCTTGTCTGTTTGAATATTGTTTTGGTGTACACATCTCGCGCAGGTTACGAAACTGACGGCAATTATTAGTACTCATCTCGAGAAACTAACAAATTTCAAAAATCAATATCTAATAACTCTGAGCTTTGTTTGATGGGTTCCTCGACTCGAATCAAATATTTTTTACCCCCAAAGCCAAAGAAATAGTAATATAGGACCCTCTGATCGGATTGTTGTTGTTGGAATCTGTTGAGATGGGGACCCTCTGTTCGGATTGAGTACCTTTAATGTTCGTTGAAAATGTGGCCAAATCCTCCAAAGCTATCGACGACCTGAAAATCCTTCCTCCATGATCTGGTGCTGCTAAGTTCCACAGCCTTCGTGTTTATCATCAAACATTCAACGACGAAAAACCATCGGGGTTAAAAAAGTTGCGAGCGTATAGAATGGCGAAAATCAAATACCAGATAGAACCATATTTGAACGTTGTTAAAAATTTCTCCGTCAGATTATCTTTCACAAAGCTTCGGATCAGCAACCATACTTTGGAAATTGAGAAGGGCAGACACAAACGACCTAAAGTAGCCACACTGATGAGATAATTAGCAAAAAGTGTGGAATGGAGGTAGAAACCGAAGAACACTTCATTATGAGATGCCCCATTTATAAAAATCTAAGAAAACGTTTATTCGCCGAAATAAGCGACAATGTTCAGACCTTTAATAATATGGCTGACCAACAGAAATTCTTATTCATCTTGAGAAATGATGAACCCAAAACATGTAATATCATCTGCAACATGGTCCAACTCTTTCTACATAAACGGTGTGAATCACCAAACATTGAACATTAATATATTTATGTTACTGTATTTAAATAAAATGTTATTATAAGTATAGTATAACATAAATATATTAATGTTCAATGTTTGGTGATTCACACCGTTTATGTAGAAAGAGTTTATGTAACTCTATTGACGTTCGGCCTCGAGTGGGCGTATCTGTCAATATATTTATCTTATCTATCTTATCAAATGCAATCATGGGAAGATACCAGATGTAATCTTTGTGAAACGGACTGGGGTTGGAACCACGACTGACAGAAAGCCCCTCCACCCAACTTGCTGAACGTGATCATATGTGGTTGCAAGACTGGTTGTAGAACCGCGAACTATGGTTGCAAAAAGATGTTCTATATATATGGAATACACACCAGCTTGTAAATTATTTAAGTTGTGAGAATACGCAACAAACTTGGATGGAAAATTTAGTATATATATGCATGATATTTCGTTTAATCTTTTATGCCACTCATCTTTAAGTGGTTTCAACATTGCTCAGGGTCGATTCTGCACATCATTGTAGCTCAACCCGACAGCGTCAATTTGAGCTATTGCCATGGGAAGGTCTCTATGATTCTAGCTCCCTGTAAGGTCTCTATGATTCTAGCTCCCTGGAAGGTCTCTATGATTCTAGCTCCCTGTAAGGTCTCTATGATTCTAGCTCCCTGTAAGGTCTCTATGATTCTAGCTCCCTGTAAGGTCTCTATGATTCTAGCTCCCTGTAAGGTCTCTATGATTCTAGCTCCCTGTAAGGTCTCTATGATTCTAGCTCCCTGTAAGGTCTCTATGATTCTAGCTCCCTGTAAGGTCTCTATGATTCTAGCTCCCTGTAAGGTCTCTATGATTCTAGCTCCCTGTAAGGTCTCTATGATTCTAGCTCCCTGTAAGGTCTCTATGATTCTAGCTCCCTGTAAGGTCTCTATGATTCTAGCTCCCTGTAAGGTCTCTATGATTCTAGCTCCCTGTAAGGTCTCTATGATTCTAGCTCCCTGTCATCGTCATGCCATGGGAAGGTCTCTATGATTCTAGCTCCCTGTCATCGTCATGTTTATTCGACCTTGGATGCCTGGCATCCTTCATATCACAGTCATGATGATAATTCTGATATACATCAATGCTCAATTTGTCATCCCTGTACAGTGTACATTGATGACCTGTTTACCTTCCGCAAGCTTGCATATGGCATTTTAACCTTCCGTGATCTTGTGGTTGAGTTATGACGACCCCATTAAGTTTTGAGACGTTATTCTTGCAAGCATATATATATTTCACTATATTTCACACGTTGAATGCGATCAGTGCATTGGAGTTTAACTTGGAAAGGCCAAAACAGTTTGAAACCGCGTGCAAACTATTGGTTAAATCGATGCTATACACCGTCATGAGTTGCATAAATATATATATATATATATATATATATTTCTCGTCCTATATATTGAGGCTGTGTTTGCCACTATAGGTTACACTGGTGTAAATAAGGTTCGGAGAGACCTCTAGCGGATGCGGGAGGAATATATAGGAGAGAATAAAATATACACTGGGCCCTGATTGGTCAATAGCCTCGTGTGCTTTTTGCATAAAAAAATCATCACACCTCTTCCCTATGGTTTCCCACTGGTAAAATAGCCATTGGCACAGGAATTAACCCTCTGTAGTGAAGTTTGAATTTTTTGTTGTGGTCTAAAATATGACAGTATTTTTTTTATGCGGGTCTGACACTAGTTAGGAAAACACAAGATTTAAAGGCGAATTCCCTGCCTGTCGTACCTCATTTTTTTGTGCAAAAAGTTTCCCAAAGTGTCAAATTTTCAGATTTAAAGAAAATTTTGGACCCAATGTTTATATTGCCAATAGTATACGCTAAAACGTTAGCACTGAGGCCTATGTAAAACATTTACACCTGTGTAACCTATA
The DNA here is from genome assembly GCA_032622095.1 of Siphonodentalium dalli. Lineage (NCBI taxonomy): Eukaryota > Metazoa > Mollusca > Scaphopoda > Gadilida > Siphonodentaliidae > Siphonodentalium > Siphonodentalium dalli. The sequence continues at coordinate 160,459,262 of CP136068.1, read as the reverse complement.
CACGATCATACACAATGACGTGAATTGAACCTTTCTCACAGCCTGGTGGCATAATTCGCAAAGGTTAAACAATTAAGATTCCATTTTGCACTCTGTGACCTTTTGACACATGTGACCCCTATAGCAAAATGTCAGCTTCTTAACCTATCACGATGCGACTAACCATTCATTCTTCATTTTGATATATGACATGGCCCCACACTCCAAGCATACTTCATGTTGTGTGTGTGTGTTTTTTTTTTAACTCCTAACCCTATAAAGAGAATCCACCGAAATCTAACATGGCTATTGCGAGAAACATGTCAGTTTACATATTGTGTGCACTGATCTCGCGAAGGATTTTTTTGAAATGTGGTGTGAAAAAGGTCACCGCACCAAATTTGTTCTAGGGTCTGACCACATTTTGACGTACACTAAACATCACGTCCAACAACCTGCTAATTTAACGGAAATGAGTATTTGCGAATTCCTTAATATATATGTTGCCCATGTGACGAACGTGCATGGTAATTACATAAAAGTACCCCTTTTTACGTTTGCGGAAAAACGCACCTGCACTTTGAACCATTATATACGCAGGCAATCATATTAAACACACCTGTAATTAGCTCGGGTATTACCTGAGTTCACAAATAAATCTAAAGCTTCTGTGTGCACACGTCTCTGCTTGGGTACGCATGCGAACATTTATGTCACTCCTACATTTTTTTCTCACACTTAAGTAACGGACACATTTTATTTAGCGAGAGTTGCACTATATATGTCCTTTGAGTTGTGTAAAGTCGTGTGAACTAAATAGTCGCTCACAATGTGCGTTATTGGTGGGGCATTCACGCCGACTAAATATTTGTGAAGTTCTTTGTCCTGTGTCGGATGGTATCGGCGAATTACAATAGATTCAGGTAGCAGTCCGTATAAAAAGATCAACATGCGGACGTGGTTTACACGGTTTAAATTCGTCACATTCCAATCCTTAAGGGGGTCGAGACAACACCGCCAGAGGAAACACAAAGCTACAGTATATATGGTCGCGCAAAATGCCCCATAGGAATCACTGAACTAAATGGTTTCCCATAGGCGACAGTGTTAACGTTTCGGCCAAATTCACTGAATTGAAGCCTGCAGGCCATACCAGTGATGTTTACCCAGCTAGATTGACACCAGTTGATCACGAAAATGCAAGAAAAATCATAGGTCATGTGTTTACTTTTGAAAATAAATCCTCAAGTCTACGACAGGGCTATCTCACAGCCAAATTTGATATGGAAAAACCCAGGACTACAGCAGCTAGTAAAATAAATTTCCCGCTCACAAAAATCCATTCCCCCATTCATTCACCAGTTTAAATTATTTAGATATTATGTACAAATCAAATAAACGCGATGTCATCCTTTAATAACGTGTCGCATGTATCAGGTGAAGGTCATTCTTCGGTTACCTTCACCTTTAGCATTCCACGGTGTACTCGCTCCCCGACTCTAGAACACATTTAGCTCCCTGATTCCCATAGAAGTTACATAAGGGGGTCGAGACAACACGCTATAGAGGAAACACAAAGCTTCAGTATTATGATTGCTCGATACAACCCCGCCAGATGAAACACAAAGCTACAGTTAGATGGTCGCCCCGCCAGAGGAAACACAAAGCTACAGTATTATGGTCGCACCGCTAGAGGGAACACAAAGCTACAGTTAGATGGTCGCCCCGCCAGAGGAAACATAAAGCTACAGTATTATGGTCGCCCCACCAGAGGAAACACAAAGCTACAGTATTATGGTCGCCCCGCCAGAGGAAACACAAAGCTACAGTATTATGGTCGCCCCGCCAGAGGAAACACAAAGCTTCAGTTAGATGGTCGCCCCGCCAGAGGAAACATAAAGCTACAGTATTATGGTCGCCCCGCCAGAGGAAACACAAAGCTACAGTATTATGGTCGCCCCGCCAGAGGAAACACAAAGCTTCAGTTAGATGGTCGCCCCGCCAGAGGAAACACAAAGCTACAGTATTATGGTCGCCCCGCCAGAGGAAACACAAAGCTTCAGTTAGATGGTCGCCCCGCCAGAGGAAACATAAAGCTACAGTATTATGGTCGCACCGCTAGAGGAAACACAAAGCTACAGTTAGATGGTCGCCCCGCCAGAGGAAACACAAAGCTACAGTATTATGGTCGCCCCGCCAGAGGAAACACAAAGCTACAGTTAGATGGTCACCCCGCCAGAGGAAACACAAAGCTACAGTATTATGGTCGCCCCACCAGATGAAACACAAAGCTACAGTTAGATGGTCGCCCCGCTAGAGGAAACACAAAGCTACAGTTAGATGGTCGCCCCACCAGAGGAAACACAAAGCTACAGTATTATGGTCGCCCCACCAGAGGAAACACAAAGCTACAGTATTATGGTCGCTCGAAACAACACCGCCAGAGGAGACACAAAGCTACAGTATTATGGTCGCACCGCCAGAGGAAACACAAAGATACAGTATTATGGTCGCCCAGCCAAAGGGAACACAAAGCTACAGTATTATGGTCGCCCCGCCAGAGGAAACACAAAGCTACAGTATTATGGTCGCCCCGCCAGAGGAAACATAAAGCTACAGTATTATGGTCGCACCGCTAGAGGAAACACAAAGCTACAGTTAGATGGTCGCCCCGCCAGAGGAAACACAAAGCTACAGTTAGATGGTCGCCCCGCCAGAGGAAACACAAAGCTACAGTATTATGGTCGCCCCACCAGATGAAACACAAAGCTACAGTTAGATGGTCGCCCCGCTAGAGGAAACACAAAGCTACAGTTAGATGGTCGCCCCACCAGAGGAAACACAAAGCTATAGTATTATGGTCGCCCCACCAGAGGAAACACAAAGCTACAGTATTATGGTCGCTCGAAACAACACCGCCAGAGGAAACACAAAGCTACAGTATTATGGTCGCACCGCCAGAGGAAACACAAAGATACAGTTAGATGGTCGCCCCGCCAAAGGGAACTCAAAGCTACAGTATTATGGTCGCCCCACCAGAGGAAACACAAAGCTACAGTTAGATGGTCGCCCCACCAGAGGAAACACAAAGCTACAGTTAGATGGTCGCCCCGCCAGAGGAAACACAAAGCTACAGTTAGATGGTCGCCCCGCCAGAGGAAACACAAAGCTACAGTATTATGGTCGCACCGCTAGAGGAAACACAAAGCTACAGTATTATGGTCGCTCGAGACAACACCGCCAGAGGAAAGACAAAGCTACAGTATTATGGCCGCTCGAGACAACACCGCCAGAGGAAACACAAAGATACAGTTAGATGGTCGCCCCGCCAAAGGGAACACAAAGCTACTGTTAGATGGTCGCACCGCCAGAGGAAACACAAAGCTACAGTTAGATGGTCGCCCCGCCAGAGGAAACACAAAGCTACAGTATTATGGTCGCACCGCTAGAGGAAACACAAAGCTACAGTATTATGGTCGCTCGAGACAACACCGCCAGAGGAAAGACAAAGCTACAGTATTATGGTCGTCCCGCCAGAGGAAACACAAAGCTACAGTTAGATGGTCGCACCGCTAGAGGAAACACAAAGCTACAGTATTATGGTCGCACCGCCAGAGGAAACACAAAGCTACAGTATTATGGTCGCTCGAGACAACACCGCCAGAGGAAACACATAGCTACAGTATTATGGTCGCACCGCCAGAGGAAACACAAAGCTACAATATTATGGTCGCTCGAGACAACACCGCCAGAGGAAAGAAAAAGCTACAGTATGATGGTCGCCCCGCCAGAGGAAACACAAAGCTACAATATTATGGTCGCTCGAGACAACACCGCCATTGGAAACATAAAGCTACAGTACAGTAAAACAATCCACAATAGTTACCGAAATTTTTGTAAAAGTTTTAAATAGTTTCATGCGTGACACAACATCGATTTGAAATTTATCACCACATTTTAAAAATATTTATTATCCATCCCTTAACTAACATTATGTTTGATTGAGCAAAAGCCGGGAAATGGCCATCAGTCGGAAATTTCCTTCAGCTGGAAAGTTTGAGGTACTTCTAGGATGAACAAACATTTCTGCCAGGGAGAACAATATAGGTCGCGTATCACCTTCATAATAATTACCACATAACTTATAGGTCGCGTATCACCTTAATAATACCCGTGCACCACCAATCGTAGGTAGCTTAGAAGTTAGTACCTTAATAAAACCCAGCACATAAAGCGTAGGTTGTGTTGCACTTAATAATATCCACCACATGAATCATAGGTCGCGTATCACCTTAATATGCCCACCACATAAATAATTGAGTTCGAGTCCGGTTCATCAAATTTCACCTTAGATCCATTTTTCACTTTCTTGACGAAATGATGATAGAGTAGTGGAGACAGGAATGATGTCTCCGGGGTGTGACTGTAAAACATGAATAATGATGAATTAAGAGATTTAGTTCCGGTCAGCACACATGTCCATTTAGCGATTACAGCTCGACTGAGGTCGACTATTAATGATAAAACTATTGGGTACACACGAACGTTGCTACCCACCCGGGAAGTCCAAGTTAGCACTTCCATATGCACCCCTTGACCCAGGCCAAATTCCATTTGCACCACCTCTTAAAGGCACACTTAATTTTCGAATGCCCAGATCACATTATATACAACATATTCCATATTATATACCACTTTGAAGAGTTACCAATTATATATGCTAAATATTCTCATATGGACTCAGTATGCAATAGAGAGACTTATTCAAGTGGCCGAACAAAGAAAGTTCAGGTCCCGAACATTCTTCGGCTTAGAACAATAAAGAGCGTTCCTTGTTAGTCTATTCCTGATACGGTATACACACAGAGCGTTAATTCCACTATGTGCTAAAAATTGAAAACAACTTGAATATTGAATTGACATTGGTAATTATTGTTCAGAGCACACGGAACTCGTATATCAATAGTTTTTATCGGCATATCATATTCCTCCTTCCAAATTTCGTAGACACAATTTGGAAGTTCGAAAGAACCACGTCCGTTTAAGTTGGAAATAAATTGTACCTAGAGATTTCCAACTGTTGGACATTGTCAAATTAACCCTTCCATGGCTAGAGCTGCGTTTGTGCAGTATTAAATACCCTGTGCCAGTACATATCTTATACATTTCAGTTTCCCCATTGGAGGCCTCGCAAATGTCAGATAATTCAGCCAATGCAAGTATTGTTAGGACAATGTATTCTCTTATATATGCGAGGACCCCATGTGGGAGACTCGCATATATATGAGAATGCATTGGCACAGGGTTTTCGCAAAATTTCAAGAAGCTCCAGTCATGGAAGGGTTAAAGGTCAAAACTTTGACAGAAAGAAGGAAAATACTTCACGTTTTGTCTAAAAATAACTTTCGTAATGACAACTGGTTGAAAAATCAAACTACCACAACTATGCCATGCAGCCTATTTTTGGCACATCATGTAATTTGCAACTGATGTTTTATATGAAATTGGCAACTGATTAAAATGCCCTATCCAATATGACACCATTTAGCTACGATATGTACATTTTCGATACCAACCGATAATCAGGACCCATGAGTCCTTAAATATGACGTTTTGATGGCCATATATCCACTTTCAAAATAGGAAATCTTAACAGGTTTTGAATATTTGCCCGCAAATCTTCAAATGACCGCCTCTCATAAAGAGCGTTCATGCGTCCGTCCGTCACAATCGTTAGATAATAAAGAGCGTTAACAATTATGATCTTCTATATACTCGTTTTCAACACAAACTGATTTCTCAAAATTTCAGTGTTGAATGGGTCACCGTGGCTAACTACACCCCGGCCCCAAATCGCCACGGTGTTGAGTGGGTCACCGTGGCTAACTACACCCCCGCCCCAAATCGCCACGGCGTTGAGTGGGTCACCGTGGCTAACTACACCCCGACCCCAAATCGCCACGGTGTTGAGTGGGTCACCGTGGTTAACTACACCCCGCCCAATTTGCCACGGTGTTGAGTGGGTCACCGTGGCTAACTACACCACCGCCCCAAATCGCCACGGCGTTGAATGGGTCACCGTGGTTAACTACACCCCCGCCCCAAATCGCCACGGTGTTGAGTGGGTCACCGTTGTTAACTACACCACCGCCCCAAATCGCCACGGTGTTGAATGGGTCACCGTGGTTAACTACATGCACCCCCGCCCCAAATCGCCACGGTGTTGAGTGGGTCACCGTTGTTAACTACACCCCGCCCCAAATCGCCACGGTGTTGAATGGGTCACCGTGCATGGCTAACTACACCCCCGCCCAAAATCGCCACGGTGTTGAACGGGTCACCGTGGTTAACTACACCCCCCGCCCCAAATCGCCACGGTGTTGAATGGGTCACCGTGGCTAACTACACCACGCCCCAAATCGCCACGGGGTTGAACGGGTCACCGTGGTTAACTACACCCCGCCCCAAATCGCCACGGTGTTGAATGGGTCACCGTGGCTAACTACACCCCGCCCCAAATCGCCACTGTGTTGAGTGGGTCACCGTGGCTAACTACACGCCGGCTCAAAATCGCCACGGTGTTGAGTGGGTCACCGTGGTTAACTACACCCCGCCCCAAATCGCCACGGTGTTGAGTGGGTCACCGTGGTTAACTATACACACCCCCAATCGCCACGTTGTCGGGTGTTTTGATCATTGCACACTATTTACGTTCTGTATATAAACAAACGCTTAGATCACACAAAGTGTGTTTTGTGGATAATATCGCATTCCAACTATCATTATATACTATATACTATTAGTATAATCATGATGAAATTTTCATAATTTGAATTGGTAACTTTTATTTCTAAATCATATTTAACCTACTGTAACAGCCAAGGCCAACCGTGCCTTTAAACCCACGTGGTCAACACGCACATGCCTTCGAATGAGCATAATGTACATAATTGTGTTGTATATATTATATAATTGTAATTGTGTTGTATATATTATATAATTGTAATTGTGTTATATATTATATAGTGCTCGGATAAACTATTCCTGGTGAAGTGCAGTTCGTACATTGACATCGCTCAGCATTCCACATCTCGCGCGCTTCCTGTATTGCCCAAGCCTGCAAATAGCGTGTCTGTCATTTGCAGAATGAGGTCCCCAGAGGGTGAATTTAGTGACGCTATGCCGCAAAGCCGGCTAGCATCACTAATTTCACCCTCTGTGGACCTCATTCTGCTTAGGTCATCAACTGCTATGGTAGACCTAGGACCAGAATGAAGTTCACAGTTGAAGTTGGTGATGTTCACCCATTGGGCACCTCGATTATGTATTTTATCTTCTGCAAATTTGGGATAGAGAAATAGAGAAACTTCCCAGAAGGGAAAAAGTAACTGAAACCAATGTTAATTTGATACAATAGATACTTCCCAGAAGATGAGGCCTAAGCAGAATGAGGTCTCCAGTGTGTGAATTTGATGATGCTAGCCCGCTGTGCGGGATAGCATCACTAAATTCACCCTCTGTGGACCTCATTCTGCAAATGACAGACACGCTATTTTCAGGCTTGGTATTTCATATACATGTATACAAGGAAGCGTGAACCTAAACATCTCATCACTGGTGATCACTCCCCAGTGTAACTATATACCCACGACCAAAGAATGAATGACGACTTTGTTGAAGTGCATTTCTAAGTGTTGACATTACGCAGCGAGAGCTTTCACCACATAATGCTCCGCACACAAAGAATGCCCCCTTAACGAAAATATGTCGCGCGAACCATTCAGGCCACACTAAAATATATTTTGTTTCCCCTTCGCCCTTAATATAGAACCCCATAGTGAGCCTCTCAGAGTGGCGAGCACACGACAATCAGCAGTACTGTATTCTGTTTGTTTGGGGATCCCTTTGTCTGTCCATGATCACGACAGCGTCACTTTGGAAACTTTTAACCTGCACCGTTATCTTTCTTGTTAAAAGTTACCCCTGTTGGAACCATGCTATGGCGAGCCCCCGTTGATTTTGACACCACCAGATTATATTCCACCAGTATAAAACCTGGGAACTTTTTGAAATTTTGACAGGGAACTTTATAAAATCTAAACAATAACAGAGGTAATATATTTCTTTGTTATTATCTGTTTCTTTATAATGTACTTCAATGTAGGTGAAGGTCCCAACTCGAAATTTCACGATTTAAGTGACTTTGTTAGCGATTTTGCTTTGAGATTCTTTCAAATGTGGAATTGTTCCTGGGTAATTGATTGAATGTTTATTGGGATATCGCCTCTCAAAAGTCACAGAGAAGCATGTAATTTCGAGTTGGTACCTTCAAATATAGTGAAGTACATTATTAAGGAACAGATAATCATTAAGAAATATATTACCTGTGTTATTTTTTCGACTTTATAATGTTCCCTGTCAAAACTTCAAAAAGACCCAAGTTTTTGCACTGGTGGAATATGAACTGCTAGAGTAGAGATTCATGGCTTGATCTACATTTAAACATGAGTGGGTTAGGGAAACAAAGATATTTTTAGCGTGGCCTCACATGTAAAACGGCTTTAATTGATGACAGTCATTCACTGGGGGTGTCTCACTGTCGTATGGAGTTATGAAATCATTCATGAATCGGACCTCTATAGGGCGCCATGTGACTGGTTATATCGGACCTCTATACGACGCCATGTGAATCTTTTTCGTTGATATTTTGTGACATAAAAACAAACGGCTCATGTGGATTTTTGCGATTTTCGTTGGATTTATTTATGTTTCGTCTTCGCTTCACGGTAAGTAAACTAGTGAAACATTTAAATCGAGGGGTGACAGTTTACGTCCACTCGCGAAGTATTTTGGTGGAATGCGGGGAATTTCATTGCAACTCCAGCTGTTTTCGTTTCCACGTGCATTTTGATTCTGAATTTGATATTGTAGATTATATAGAATTATGTAACAATCATACATCGAGTGTGATGTACATTTAGCGGGAGAACACAATTGGGAATCACACACAAAAACAAATGAACTCCAGTCGTTTGTAACGTTATCACTGGTTATATCCAGGTATCTTCACAGAACATTTTATTTGTAACGGTATCAATCAATGGTTATATCCAGGTATCTTCACAGAACATTTTATTTGTAACGGTATCACTGGTTATATCCAGGTATCTTCACAGAACATTTTATTTGTAACGTTATCACTGGTTATATCCAGGTATCTTCACAGAACATTTTATTTGTAACGGTATCAATGGTTATTTCCAGGTACCTTCACAGAACATTTTATTTGTAACGGTATCAATGGTTATATCCAGGTACCTTCATAGTTGGTGGACCCAACTATTCAAACAGAGCTAGACGCTTTTATGGAGCTATGCTCTGATAATAAAAGTCAGATTTGCGGACTAGTACCTTCACAGAACATTTTATTCTACTCTATATATAGTAGCTGTTGTCCGTAGACCTGACTCAAGTAATACAGATTTTTTTTTTTATGGTTTTATTATGTATAATATGCTGCCATGCGCCTTTGCAAAGTCTTCAACATAATGAAGTTAGCGAAGTATTCTATAGATAGATAGATAGATAGATATATATATATACTGACATTTCGCGTGTAATATATATAGTGAAGTATATCGTTGGAATGTTGGAAATTTCATTGCAACTCTATAGCTATTTTATTTTGCAAATGTGATGTGATACTTGACGTGCAATACATGCTGGTGGAAAAACACATATAATATATGCATAACGAAAGTTCAAAATTATACTAACAAAAATGAACTCCTATACTCCCATGCTTGCCGTGGCTGTTACATTCACCGTGTTCAAACCCAGTGGGAAAATCCCCTCCACCCATATATATATATATATATATATACTACAGGGATCCTGTTTTGCATCTATATTGGTGGAAAAGAACTTCCCATGTGTCTGTGGTTCACAGAACATTTCATTTTATAGTTCCCAAGTACATAGTACAAGGATAGCATGAATATAAATTTCACTTAGTGTGGAGCTCCCTCGACTCCCTGGTATTGAGTGTATTGTTTATGGCATATACTCTTTACGTACATTAACATAATCTGGGTTTTGTTTTCATAACACAGCGCACGTACGAACATGACAATAACATTTTTAAAGCGATATTTATGACTGGTAAAGAACAAAATCTGTATATATTTTAATATTCTTGCTGCTCGTGGCGGTTTTAATGGATGTGACTATTTTAACAGCGATACCTACCACGAAGGTCATTCGTGCCTTTAGGATACGTTCTAGATCATGCCATGAATCTATACTCTGGCTATCGCCCGTAGAGATCATATTCCACCAGTACAAAACCTTGGAACTTTTTAAAGTTTTGACGGGAACCTTATAAAGTTGAAAAAATAACGCGGGAATAGTTATTTTGACAAATATTATATCTAAATTGACAACACACACTGTCATTCTTATATATTAATTAATTGCAGTGACTGCCGATGGCTAAATCGTTTTCGTTAGTTTATCGCCGATAGAAGCGTCCCCATTCGAGTAGTAAATATTTACAATTTAGCGTAGTTCAGACAATGTTTGCTATGGAGTGGTACGTTCGATTTGCTTTAGATTGTCGGTGATGTTAGTGAGAATGATACATTCCTCCAGTTGGCGTAGCACCTGAATACTAACTTTATCAGTTTCACGCACCCGAACAAGTAAAATGTCTTTAATAATGTAATTCACTGTTGGTGAAGATCCCAACTCGAAATTTCACGATTTCAGTGAATTTGTGAGCGATTTTGCTTTGCGTCGCTTACAATTATGGAAATTTTCCTGGGTAATTAATTCACTGTTTTTTGCAATATCGGCTCAAACAAGTCACAGAAACGCATGCCATTTGGAGTTGGGACATTCACCTACAGTGAAGTAGTCGCTTATATTGATCGTTAGCGTAAAGGTATGTTCATACACTGGCATCTTTGCACGGTATGTTTTACAGGTATTTCGTCGTAGAAAACGATATGATGCCAATCATGCCAGCATATGAACAGAAACGTGCATATTAAATGCATCTGTACAACAGCTATAACTCTCACCAAAAAAAAGTTCTGAAGGGTACACAGGATTTTCAAAATGTGCTGAAGGGCACACAGGGTTTGAAATATCGTTCTGAAGGACATTCAGTTTTCGTATCTGCCATGATTTCTGTTCGAGAATAATTGTTTACGTTCCAATAAATATTAAAATGTACTGAAAACAAACTGCTAATGGGCGCCAGACTTTCATAAACACAATTTAAGTAATGGTGTTTGTGCCGATCACAAACCCTGTGTACCCATCAGCACATTTTCAAACCCTGTGTACCCTTCAGCACTTTTTTTGGTGAGAGTGACCCCTTCAGCATAACTATACGTAAGAAGTAAAATAGTTCCACCTGTAGCGATGCTACCGGATTTTGCATGTAAATAGCATACAATTATAATCAATAATCAATAATACAGGTATTTGAAGGCAATTGCCATTAGCACCGTTACAAGTGGAATTACAGCAATTTTACTTCTTATGTCGTTCGCTTTGTCATGTTATATGCAAGTTTCTGTTCATATTTTGGCACCATTTGGTTTTCTATGACAAAATGCCTTCAAAACATACCTTGCAAACTTGCCAGCGTATGAAAGTACACCAAAGGATCGACAGAGCAGGCGTGTGATCGATTTCACGATCCGCTGCATGTTTTAAAACTCGGATCAATTGCATAATTGTGACCCGCCATATCAAATCCAGTCGTAAGTCGGGATTTTTTTACCCTGTGCCAATGCATTCTCTTATATATGCGAGTCGACCATAGGTCGCCTCGCATATATAAGAGAATGCATTGGCCTAACAATTTTTTCTTGTATTCTTTAACAATTTTATAATTTCACCCATACAGAGCCCCAGACAAACATGAGCAGACGACACTCTTCTATATGCTTCTATATATGTGTGGGGCTCCCTGCAGGGTAATGGATGGTTTTTTTTTTATTTTATGTCCTAAAAATTGTAAGAAACATTTATTAAAAAAAAATTATAACAATTGTTAGGCCAATGTATTCTCTTATATATGCGAAGCGACCTATGGTCGACTCGTATATATAAGAGAATGCATTGGCACATGGTAAAAAAAATCCCGACTTACGGCTGGATTTGATATGGCGGGTCACAATTGCAGTCGTTATGCAACAGAGTTAATTTTTGACACATGTGTACAGACAGAGGTTTATAGTTTAACAAGCTATTGTCACCACTGATAGGAATAATAAATTCGCAAATTATCATACATTGTGTTTACTGATACATGGTCAACCAATTCCGCCTGAGGGCGTATTTAATGGACGTTCGGCGGATTGCTGTGCGTGTTCAATAGGTCACTTTACTGGTGATTATCAAGGCGAAGGCTTGTTGTGTGTGTTTAAATCGACATTTGAATCGCCATTTGACATGACGATGAACCCTTGAACAGAAACGGTATAGTTTAATGCATAAGGCAAGAATACAATGCGAATTTTCATTTCATTATTAACAACTGATTAAAGCGTCGTAAAACTCCTAAACGTTGGTATAACAACCATAACCAAGAAGTATTGAAATATATATTAACCTTGTTCTTAGGCCAAATCGAATTAAGTGTGGGGGGGGGGGGGGGTCAAGTGACCAATTTTGAAAGGGGATTTCCATGCAAATCTGCAAAAGTTACAGAGTAGCACATATTTCTGAGCCTGACTTGATATTAGTATTGGGAACAACATATATTTATCTGGCGGGTTCGCTGGAACTTGTTTCATTATAATGTGGGTGTATTTATTTTTGAATATTATATTGATTTTTCAAATGTGGGTCATGTGATGTAATTCCAGAAAACAATTTTCAACATTATATGTAATGACATTTTTTATAATATACCTAGCGCACCTGCCAGTAAAATATTATGACTGTCCAATGATATGCCTGTTTTGGTTTCCGGACAACTGCTTCACACATAACTTTTGCTCGTGAGATTTTGCATGGAAATCCGCATTCAACAGTGTTCACTTGACCTCCCCTTTAAATGTGTGGCTGGGATTACATATCAGAAAAGATTAGGGTCGGTAGGTATATAGGTGAAACATTAATATTTTTTAAATAATTGTTTATTAATATATTGCTATGGCATTCTTTTCTGCCTTGAAATTTAATGATAGTATTGAACCGAGAAGTGTTTTCATTGTTTTTTTGTTTTAGCAAAATACTTTGAATAAGACATCAACAGGATTTTGGAAATTGGAATTGTGTTTCCAGTTTATTATTAGTTTATATAATCTATTTCTATATAATGTGATGAAAATTGCAAGAGATTTTAGTTTTACCATGCAAACATGTTGAGGATAGCGCAGGGGTCTGCACAACACATTCATTACACAGGTGCGGGTGGGTGGATGGGTCATAGGTCGAGGAATCACATTTTTATCCTTTTGGCTTTTAGTAGGTTTGGAGTTTGGGATGATTCCCGGGAAGATTTGGTAGGGCAGTATGCCCTCCCCTAAAACCCGCTTGTTGGATGCTGATTTGTCGCTGAAGAGCGTTGTTGGTTACCATGCCCCAATTTTGGCTTTTATTTATCTAATTACAAGGTAATATCACAATATGGTGATCATGCCATGAATATCTACTCTGGCTAACGCCCATATAGAGATCATATTCCACCAGTACACACTTTTTGATGTTTTAATTGTTTTGACAGGGAACCTTATAAAGTCGAAAACATAACGCTGGGAATATATTTCATAGTCATTATCTGTTCCTTAATAGTGTACTTCAGTGTAGGTGAAGGTCCGAACTCGAAATTCCATGCTTTTCTCTGACTTTGGTGAGCCGATATCGCAATAAACATTGAATTAATTACCCATGAGAAATTCCATAATTGTAAGCGACGCAATGCAAAATCGCTCACAAATTCACTTAAATCGTGAAATTTCGATTTGGGACCTTTACCCCTACAGTGAAGTACAATATTAAGGAAAAGATCATAATTAAAGAGATATATTCCCAGCGTTATGTTTTCGACTATATAAGGTTCCCTGTCAAAACTTGAAAAAAGTTCCAAGATTTTGTACTGGTGGAATATGATCTCTACGGGTGTTAGCCAGAGTATAGATTCATGGCATGATCTATTATTTACATAATTACAAGGTAATTACCCAATATATATGGTGAGTGGTCTCGATATCTTAATTCGAAGATCCAGCCAGTTTCGACATTTAAAGGGGTACTGTACACTAAAATCCGACCATTTATGGGACCATCTCCTTTTATACTCAGCAGAATATATCCAACAAATGAATTAATTTCAGCCATGGATTAGTGCAAAATACACTCCTGTGCTCTATGAACGATGTAAAAAACATGGTAATTATAATGAAAACGAATTTATGACTCCAGCCATTTATTCATTTTCATTATAATTACCATGTTTTTTTTGCATCGTTCACAGAGCCCACAAGTGTACTTTGCACTAATCTAACCATGGCTCAAATTCATTCATCTGTTGCATATATTTTGTTGAGTATAAAAGGAGATGGTCCTATAAATGGGCGGATTTTAGTGTACAGTACCCTTTTAAATAATTATTTCTATATCGACATTTTTACGCTCGACTGTTGCTTTCCATTATTATTTTGACGATGTCGATACCTGTGTTGTTGGATTAGTTTTTCGAGGAATGGATGATTGAACTCATGTCATGAAAGCGAGGAGTATAATTTGTCTCTGATACATTGGGAGTAGTGATGCGGACCGGACCTGACCACCTTGTGATACATTGGGAGCTTGGTTATTATTATATTTAGCCTAGAATCTTCTTAAATATGCCTAGCAGACATCCTCCCCTTTCTTTTGACATCCATAAATTTGTGTGCCACCTTCATTATGTTGGGAAATTATATTGTGACTTTTTATTGGCATTCCGGGGGGCGAGATGTGACTTTCGCTGACCATGACAGATACGTCACCTTGTCAGACAACCACTTGTAAACCGTCTTACCTGTATATGTTAAACAATAAAACAAATAGGCCATTCAGGGCGTGGAAGAGTTTCGCTCTTGGTTACACTGGTGTAAATAAGGTTCCGAGTGACATCTAGCGGATGCGGGAGGAATATATAGGAGAGAATAAAATAGACACTGGGCCCTGATTGGTCAATAGCCTTGTGTGCTTTTCACATAACAAAATCATCACACCTCTTCCCTATGATTTCCCATAGGTAAAATAACCATTGGCACAGGAATTAACCCTTTGTAGTGAAGTTTGAATTTTTTGGTGTGGTCTAAAATATGACTGTATTTTTTTATGCGGTTCTGACACTAGTTACGAAAACATAAGATTTAAAGGCGAATTCCCTGCTAGACAGACATGATTTGTTTGTGTAAAAAGTTTCCCAAAATGTCAATTTTTCAGATTTAAAGAAATTTTGGACCCAACATTTATATTGCCAACACTATACGCTAAAACGTTAGCACTGAGGCCTATGGAAAACATTTACACCAGTGTAACCTCTTTCTTGTTCTGGGCTGAGAGCATGAATGCGTGAATGCAGTCTGTCGTTTTCCTCACTTGTTATTCTTTGTTAAAAATAAATAAATAAATAAATAAATAAATAATCAATGAAGGTTATCATCTTTCAATGAGAGAAACATTTTCCTGGTATAATATATCGGTTAGTCAAGTGAACGAGTCGATATGTGCACCAAAGAGCGCAACGCGAACGTATACATATCATTTCAAGCAATGCAACCCTCTCGTTCCCACATTATTATACACGGCTATATTTGGAAGTCATTTTATGTCATTGTAAACTTATATACTATCAGTCCACACGTTTTGCCATGGGGTATAGTACCATAGCAAACATGTTATTGCTTAATACTATTTGTTCAAATCTGTAGATATAATTGTATTTCGGCGAATTATGTTACGTGTTTATGTGGACACCTTTCTCACAATGAACTGTACTACTGATAAGAGTTAAGGATAGGGTACCACGTCACTAGAATTTGTGTACTCTCTGTCAGTTATCGGTTTGCCATATCTGTAGTTACGATTACGGTTTCCATAAGTCAACCGTGAGCACGCGAGCTTTGCATGCAATCACGGAGACCACCACTGGCTATGAACTGATACCAGCACAATTAAGTACAAACTAATCACACCAAACATAATCAGATCACTTTACTATGAGTGGCAAGACGTTTGAACAGCACTACGTTCTCACAAACGGACTCATAGTCGTCAATTCTGTGAAACGGATTTTTGACCGTATATTCGAAAATTTACGACAACTATACGTTATTCGTAATTCTTGACAGTATAGTATAGTTGATCATGCGAGTACTAAAAAATATTCGTAATTTTGATCAGTACCGTAGTAGTTCATTGTGGTACTACTATAAGCTATTCGTAATTCTTATCTGTAGTAGTTCATTTTTCGAAATGTGTCAATTCCCACCTGGTATATACGCCTCGCCAGACTCACCAGAATACTCGACTTTATTCAACATTTGTTTTATGTGCTATTATTTCGTAAGATATGTAGATAGAATCGTATTTCAGCGAATTTGGTTTTATGTTCCCATCACAGGTCCCCATAACAAAAATTTACCCCACCCCAATAATACGTATTGTTGAGGGTGGTGTCAATTTTTTTTCTGGGCATATGTGGTTCCCATCTGATATACGTATGGCAAATGCCTTATCTGGTGGAATATGATTTCTAAACGGGGGTAGGCAGAGTAGACGTTCATTATATGATCTACATGTTTTTTCGAGATCCGAATTCAATGCGAGTAACGTGTTCTGGTAAGATATATGTGATTCCAGAGAACGATTTGATATTCGACCCAGGGAGCCTTGACATCGAATGGTCGCCAGGCGTATACATAATAAGACGTCCCCACATTATTATACATGGACATTTCCGGAGTCATTTTATGACATTATATATATTACCTGAGTTTTTATGACATTATATATATTATCTGAGTTTTTATGACATTATATATATATTACCTGAGTTTTTATGACATTATATATATTACCTGAGTTTTTATGACATTATATATATTATCTGAGTTTTTATGACATTATATATATATTACCTGAGTTTTTATGACATTATATATAATACCTGAGCTTTTATGACATTATATATATTACCTGAGTTTTTATGACATTATATATATTACCTGAGTTTTTATGACATTATATATAATACCTGAGTTTTTATGATATTATATATATATTGCCTGAGTTTTTATGACATTATATATATTACCTGAGTTTTTTCAATGTTAGAGTTCCCCGTCAGTACATCAAACAGTACCAAGATAGTCTCTTTAAAAAGCGGACGAAAATTTTACCTTAATTAAATAGGTAAATATTTGGTCGGCTTGTTAAAGAGACTGGTTCCCAGACTGGATTTAATGTGGATATGATCTATACACCCGTAGCCAGAGTAGATAATACTATTTCATCAGATCTGTAGATAGAGTTGTATTACGACGAAATCGGTGTTAAGTTCCCACCTAATACACGTGTGGGAAATGACTTATCTATATTAGAAATCTCAGTTTAGCATACTTGACACCATTCATCAGTGTTTACCAATTATACACATGCAAACATACACAAAACGAAATTAAGAAATAGTTAGAGCCCTTCCCGTGTGACTCAATGGAGGCCATACATCTGCTTTATTACTGACGATGAATGCGTTTTACGAATATAAGGCTAATTAACGTTGTATATGTTTTGTTCGAGACTTCGAGTTATGCTCGTGAAACATGTCTTTACTTATGTGTAATGTTTTTAACGCTTCCATGACTGGAGCTTCCTGACATTTAGCGAAAACCCTGTGCCAACGCATTCTCGTGTATATGGGAGTCTCTCATAGGGAGCCTCGCATTATATAAGATAATACATTGACCTAACAACAAAATATATATGAGATTTCAAGTTTTCGTCCACCCCCAAACAATACCAATATAAGGCTAATTAACGTTGGATATGTTTTGATCGACGCTTCGAGTAATGCTCACGAAACATGTCTTTAGGTATGTGTAATACTATTAAGGGCCTGTGGTACTGATCGGGGTAATGTTCGAGTTATGCTAGCGAAACATGTCTTTAGGTATGTGTAACACTATAAAGGGCCTGTGGTACTGATCAGGGTAATGTTCGAGTTATGCTAGCGGAACATGTCTTTAGGTATGTGTAATAATATTAAGGGCTGTGGTACTGATCGGGGTAATGTTCGAGTTATGTTAGCGAAACATGTCTTTAGGTATGTGTAACAATATTAAGGGCCTGCGGTACTGATCGGGGTAATGTTCGAGTTATGCTAGCGAAACATGTCTTTAGGTATGTGTAATACTATTAAGGGCCTGTGGTACTGATCGGGGTAATGTTCGAGTTATGCTCGCGAAACATGTCTTTAGGTATGTGTAATACTATTAAGGGCATGTGGTACTGATCGGGGTAATGCTCGAGTTATGCTAGCGAAACATGTCTTTAGGTATGTGTAATAATATTAAGGGCCTGTGGTACTGATCGGGGTAATGTTCGAGTTATGCTAGCGAAACATGTCTTTAGGTATGTGTAACAATATTAAGGGCCTGCGGTACTGATCGGGGTAATGTTCGAGTTATGCTAGCGAAACATTTCTTTAGGTATGTGTAATACTATTAAGGGCCTGTGGTACTGATCGGGGCAATGTTCGAGTTATGCTCGCGAATCATGTCTTTAGGTATGTGTAATACTATTAAGGGCCTGTGGTACTGATCGTGGTAATGTTCGAGTTATGCTCGCGAATCATGTCTTTAGGTATGTGTAATACTATTAAGGGCCTGTGGTACTGATCGGGGTAATGTTCGAGTTATGCTAGCGAAACATGTCTTTAGGTATGTGTAATACTATTAAGGGCATGTGGTACTGATCGGGGTAATGTTCGAGTTATGCTCGCGAAACATGTCTTTAGGTATGTGTAATACTATTAAGGGCCTGTGGTACTGATCGGGGTAATGTTCGAGTTATGCTAGCGAAACATGTCTTTAGGTATGTGTAACAATATTAAGGGCCTGTGGTACTGATCGGGGTAATGTTCGAGTTATGCTAGCGAAACATGTCTTTAGGTATGTGTAACACTATTAAGGGCCTGTGGTACTGATCGGGGCAACGTTCGAGTTATGTTAGCGAAACATGTCTTTAGGTATGTGTAACACTATTAAGGGTCTGTGGTACTGATCGGGGTAATGTTCGAGTTATGTTAGCGAAACATGTCTTTAGGTATGTGTAATACTATTAAGGGCCGGAGGTAATGATCGGGGTAATGTTCGAGTTATGCTCGCGAAACATGTCTTTAGGTATGTGTAATACTATTAAGGGCCTGTGGTACTGATCGGGGTAATGTTCGAGTTATGCTCGCGAAACATGTCTTTAGGTATGTGTAACACTATTAAGGGCATGTGGTACTGATCGGGGTAATGTTCGAGTTATGTTAGCGAAACACGTCTTTAGGTATGTGTAATACTATTAAGGGCATGTGGTACTGATCGGGGTAATGTTCGAGTTATGCTCACGAAACATGTCTTTAGGTATGTGTAATAATATTAAGGGCCTGTGGTACTGATCGGGGTAATGTTCGAGTTATGCTAGCGAAACATGTCTTTAGGTATGTGTAATAATATTAAGGGCCTGTGGTACTGATCGAGGTAATGCTCGAGTTATGTTAGCGAAACATGTCTTTAGGTATGTGTAATACTATTACGGGCCGGAGGTACTGATCGGGGCAATGTTCGAGTTATGCTGGCGAAACATGTCTTTAGGTATGTGTAACACTATTAAGGGCCTGTGGTACTGATCGGGGTAATGTTCGAGTTATGCTAGCGAAACATGTCTTTAGTTATGTGTAATACTATTACGGGCCGGAGGTACTGATCGGGGTAATGTTCGAGTTATGCTGGCGAAACATGTCTTTAGGTATGTGTAACACTATTAAGGGCCTGTGGCACTGATCGTGGTAATGTTCGAGTTATGCTAGCGAAACATGTCTTTAGGTATGTGTAATACTATTAAGGGCCTGTGGTACTGATCGGGGTAATGTTCGAGTTATGCTCGCGAAACATGTCTTTAGGTATGTGTAATACTATTAAGGGCCTGTGGTACTGATCGGGGTAATGTTCGAGTTATGCTGGCGAAACATGTCTTTAGGTATGTGTAATACTATTAAGGGCCTGTGGTACTGATCGTGGTAATGTTCGAGTTATGCTCGCGAATCATGTCTTTAGGTATGTGTAATACTATTAAGGGCCTGTGGTACTGATCGGGGCAATGTTCGAGTTATGCTAGCGAAACATGTCTTTAGGTATGTGTAATACTATTAAGGGCCTGTGGTACTGATCGGGGTAACGTTCGAGTTATGCTCGCGAATCATGTCTTTAGGTATGTGTAATACTATTAAGGGCCTGTGGTACTGATCGGGGCAATGTTCGAGTTATGCTAGCGAAACATGTCTTTAGGTATGTGTAATACTATTAAGGGCCTGTGGTACTGATCGGGGTAACGTTCGAGTTATGCTCGCGAATCATGTCTTTAGGTATGTGTAATACTATTAAGGGCCTGTGGTACTGATCGTGGTAACGTTCGAGTTATGCTCGCGAATCATGTCTTTAGGTATGTGTAATACTATTAAGGGCCTGTGGTACTGATCGTGGTAATGTTCGAGTTATGCTCGCGAATCATGTCTTTAGGTATGTGTAATACTATTAAGGGCCTGTGGTACTGATCGGGGCAATGTTCGAGTTATGCTAGCGAAACATGTCTTTAGGTATGTGTAATACTATTAAGGGCCTGTGGTACTGATCGTGGTAATGTTCGAGTTATGCTAGCGAAACATGTCTTTAGGTATGCGTAATACTATTAAGGGCCTGTGGTACTGATCGTGGTAATGTTCGAGTTATGCTCACGAAACATGTCTTTAGGTATGTGTAATACTATTAAGGGCCTGTGGTACTGATCAGGGTAATGTTCGAGTTATGCTCGTGATACATGTCTTTAGGTATGTGTAATACTATTAAGGGCCTGTGGTACTGATCGGGGTAATGCTCGAGTTATGCTAGCGAAACACGTCTTTAGGTATGTGTAACACTATTAAGGGCCTGTGGTACTGATCGGGGTAATGTTCGAGTTATGCTCACGAAACATGTCTTTAGGTATGTGTAATACTATTAAGGGCCTGTGGTACTGATCGGGGTAATGTTCGAGTTATGCTAGCGAAACATGTCTTTAGGTATGTGTAACACTATTAAGGGCCTGTGGTACTGATCGTGGTAATGTTCGAGTTATGCTAGCGAAACATGTCTTTAGGTATGCGTAATACTATTAAGGGCCTGTGGTACTGATCGTGGTAATGTTCGAGTTATGCTCACGAAACATGTCTTTAGGTATGTGTAATACTATTAAGGGCCTGTGGTACTGATCGGGGTAATGTTCGAGTTATGCTAGCGAAACATGTCTTTAGGTATGTGTAATACTATTAATGGCCTGTGGTACTGATCGGGGTAATGTTCGAGTTATGCTAGCGAAACATGTCTTTAGGTATGTGTAATACTATTAAGGGCCTGTGGTACTGATCGTGGTAATGTTCGAGTTATGCTCGTGATACATGTCTTTAGGTATGTGTAATACTATTAAGGGCCTGTGGTACTGATCGGGGTAATGTTCGAGTTATGTTAGCGAAACATGTCTTTAGGTATGTGTAATACTATTAAGGGCCTGTGGTACTGATCGGGGTAATGTTCGAGTTATGTTAGCGAAACATGTCTTTAGGTATGTGTAATACTATTAAGGGCCTGTGGTACTGATCGGGGTAATGTTCGAGTTATGTTAGCGAAACATGTCTTTAGGTATGTGTAATACTATTAAGGGCCTGTGGTACTGATCAGGGTAATGTTCGAGTTATGCTCGTGATACATGTCTTTAGGTATGTGTAATACTATTAAGGGCCTGTGGTACTGATCGGGGTAATGTTCGAGTTATGCTGGCGAAACATGTCGTTAGGTATGTGTAATACTATTAAGGGCCTGTGGTACTGATCGGGGTAATGTTCGAGTTATGCTAGCGGAACATGTCTTTAGGTATGTGTAATACTATTAAGGGCCTGTGGTACTGATCGGGGTAATGTTCGAGTTATGCTAGCGAAACATGTCTTTAGGTATGTGTAACACTATTAAGGGCCTGGTTACTGATCGGGGTAATGTTCGAGTTATGCTAGCGAAACATGTCTTTAGGTATGTGTAATACTATTAAGGGCCTGTGGTACTGATCGGGGTAACGTTCGAGTTATGCTAGCGAAACATGTCTTTAGGCATGTGTAATACTATTAAGGGCCTGTGGTACTGATCGGGGTAATGTTCGAGTTATGCTAGCGAAACATGTCTTTAGGTATGTGTAATAATATTAAGGGCCTGTGGTACTGATCGGGGTAATGTTCGAGTTATGCTCGCGAAACATGTCTTTAGGTATGTGTAATACTATTAAGGGCCTGTGGTACTGATCGGGGTAATGTTCGAGTTATGCTCGCGAAACATGTCTTTAGGTATGTGTAATACTATTAAGGGCCTGTGGTACTGATCGGGGTAATGTTCGAGTTATGCTAGCGAAACACGTCTTTAGGTATATGTAATACTATTAAGGGCCTGTGGTACTGATCGGGATAATGTTCGAGTTATGCTAGCGAAACACGTCTTTAGGTATGTGTAACAATATTAAGGGCCTGCGGTACTGATCGGGGTAATGCTCGAGTTATGCTAGCGAAACATGTCTTTAGGTATGTGTAATACTATTAAGGGCCTGTGGTACTGATCGGGGTAATGTTCGAGTTAAGCTAGCGAAACATGTCTTTAGGTATGTGTAATAATATTAAGGGCCTGTGGTACTGATCGGGGTAATGTTCGAGTTATGCTCATTAAACATGTCTTTAGGTATGTGTAATACTATTAAGGGCCTGTGGTACTGATCGGGGTAATGTTCGAGTTATGCTAGCGACACATGTCTTTAGGTATGTGTAATACTATTAAGGGCCTGTGGTACTGATCGTGGTAATGTTCGAGTTATGCTAGCGAAACATGTCGTTAGGTATGTGTAATACTATTAAGGGCCTGTGGTACTGATCGGGTTAATGTTCGAGTTATGCTAGCGACACATGTCTTTAGGTATGTGTAACAATATTAAGGGCCTGTGGTACTGATCGGGGTAATGTTCGAGTTATGCTGGCGAAACACGTCTTTAGGTATGTGTAACAATATTAAGGGCCTGTGGCACTGATCGGGGTAATGTTCGAGTTATGCTCGTGATACATGTCTTTAGGTATGTGTAATACTATTAAGGGCCTGTGGTACTGATCGGGGCAATGTTCGAGTTATGCTAGCGAAACATGTCTTTAGGTATGTGTAATACTATTAAGGGCCTGTGGTACTGATCGGGGTAATGTTCGAGTTATGCTAGCGAAACATGTCTTTAGGTATGTGTAACACTATTAAGGGCCTGTGGTACTGATCGGGGTAACGTTCGAGTTATGCTAGCGAAACATGTCTTTAGGTATGTGTAACACTATTAAGGGCCTGTGGTACTGATCGGGGTAATGTTCGAGTTTTGCTAGCGGAACATGTCTTTAGGTATGTGTAACACTATTAAGGGCCTGCGGTACTGATCGGGGTAATGTTCGAGTTATGCTCGTGATACATGTCTTTAGGTATGTGTAATACTATTAAGGGCCTGCGGTACTGATCAGGGTAATGTTCGAGTTATGATCGCGAAACATGTCTTTAGGTATGTGTAATACTATTAAGGGCCTGCGGTACTGATCGGGGTAACGTTCGAGTTATGCTCGTGAAACATGTCTTTAGGTATGTGTAATACTATTAAGGGCCGGAGGTACTGATCGGGGTAATGTTCGAGTTATGCTCGTGATACATGTCTTTAGGTATGTGTAATACTATTAAGGGCCTGTGGTACTGATCAGGGTAATGTTCGAGTTATGCTAGCGAAACATGTCGTTAGGTATGTGTAATACTATTAAGGGCCTGTGGTACTGATCAGGGTAATGTTCGAGTTATGCTAGCGAAACATGTCTTTAGGTATGTGTAACAATATTAAGGGCCTGTGGTACTGATCGGGATAATGTTCGAGTTATGCTAGCGAAACACGTCTTTAGGTATGTGTAACAATATTAAGGGCCTGTGGTACTGATCGGGGCAATGTTCGAGTTATGTTAGCGAAACATGTCTTTAGGTATGTGTAATAATATTAAGGGCCTGTGGTACTGATCGGGGTAATGTTCGAGTTATGCTAGCGGAACATGTCTTTAGGTATGTGTAATACTATTAAGGGCCTGTGGTACTGATCGGGGTAATGCTCGAGTTATGTTAGCGAAACATGTCTTTATGTATATGTAATACTATTAATGGCCTGTGGTACTGATCGGGGTAATGTTCGAGTTATGCTCGCGAATCATGTCTTTATGTATATGTAATACTATTAATGGCCTGCGGTATTGATCGGGGTAATGTTCGAGTTATGCTAGCGAAACATGTCTTTAGGTATGTGTAATACTATTAAGGGCCTGTGGTACTGATCGGGGCAATGTTCGAGTTATGCTAGCGAAACATGTCTTTAGGTATGTGTAATACTATTAAGGGCCTGTGGTACTGATCGGGGTAATGTTCGAGTTATGATCGCGAAACATGTCTTTAGGTATGTGTAATACTATTAAGGGCCTGTGGTACTGATCGGGGTAATGTTCGAGTTATGCTCGCGAATCATGTCTTTATGTATATGTAATACTATTAATGGCCTGTGGTACTGATCGGGGTAATGTTCGAGTTATGCTCGCGAATCATGTCTTTATGTATATGTAATACTATTAATGGCCTGCGGTATTGATCGGGGTAATGTTCGAGTTATGCTAGCGAAACATGTCTTTAGGTATGTGTAATACTATTAAGGGCCTGTGGTACTGATCGGGGCAATGTTCGAGTTATGCTAGCGAAACATGTCTTTAGGTATGTGTAATACTATTAAGGGCCTGTGGTACTGATCGGGGTAATGTTCGAGTTATGATCGCGAAACATGTCTTTAGGTATGTGTAATACTATTAAGGGCCTGTGGTACTGATCGGGGTAATGTTCGAGTTATGCTCGCGAATCATGTCTTTAGGTATGTGTAATACTATTAAGGGCCTGTGGTACTGATCGGGGTAATGTTCGAGTTATGCTGGCGAAACACGTCTTTAGGTATGTGTAATACTATTAAGGGCCTGTGGTACTGATCGGGGCAATGTTCGAGTTATGCTCGCGAAACATGTCTTTAGGTATGTGTAACACTATTAAGGGCCTGTGGTACTGATCGGGGTAATGTTCGAGTTATGCTAGCGAAACACGTCTTTAGGTATGTGTAACACTATTAAGGGCCTGTGGTACTGATCGGGGTAATGTTCGAGTTATGCTAGCGAAACATGTCTTTAGGTATGTGTAACACTATTAAGGGCCTGTGGTACTGATCGGGGCAATGTTCGAGTTATGCTCGCGAATCATGTCTTTAGGTATGTGTAACACTATTAAGGGCCTGCGGTACTGATCAGGGTAATGTTCGAGTTATGCTAGCGAAACATGTCGTTAGGTATGTGTAATACTATTAAGGGCCTGCGGTACTGATCGGGGTAATGTTCGAGTTATGCTCGTGATACATGTCTTTAGGTATGTGTAATACTATTAAGGGCCTGTGGTACTGATCGGGGTAATGTTCGAGTTATGCTAGCGAATCATGTCTTTAGGTATGTGTAATACTATTAAGGGCCTGTGGTACTGATCGGGGTAATGTTCGAGTTATGCTAGCGAAACACGTCTTTAGGTATGTGTAACACTATTAAGGGCATCTGGTACTGATCGGGGTAATGTTCGAGTTATGCTAGCGAAACATGTCGTTAGGTATGTGTAATACTATTAAGGGCCTGTGGTACTGATCGGGGTAATGTTCGAGTTTTGCTAGCGAAACATGTCTTTAGGTATGTGTAATACTATTAAGGGCCTGTGGTACTGATCAGGGTAATGTTCGAGTTTTGCTAGCGGAACATGTCTTTAGGTATGTGTAATACTATTAAGGGCCTGCGGTACTGATCGGGGTAATGTTCGAGTTATGCTCGTGATACATGTCTTTAGGTATGTGTAATACTATTAAGGGCCTGCGGTACTGATCAGGGTAATGTTCGAGTTATGCTAGCGAAACATGTCGTTAGGTATGTGTAATACTATTAAGGGCCTGCGGTATTGATCGGGGTAATGTTCGAGTTATGCTCGCGAATCATGTCTTTAGGTATGTGTAATAATATTAAGGGCTGTGGTACTGAACGGGGTAATGTTCGAGTTATGCTCGTGATACATGTCTTTAGGTATGTGTAATACTATTAAGGGCCTGCGGTACTGATCAGGGTAATGTTCGAGTTATGCTCGTGATACATGTCTTTAGGTATGTGTAATACTATTAAGGGCCTGTGGTACTGATCGGGGTAATGTTCGAGTTATGCTCGCGAAACATGTCTTTAGGTATGTGTAATACTATTAAGGGCCTGTGGTACTGATCGGGGTAATGTTCGAGTTGTGCTAGCGAAACATGTCTTTAGGTATGTGTAATACTATTAAGGGCCTGTGGTACTGATCGGGGTAATGTTCGAGTTATGTTAGCGAAACATGTCTTTAGGTATGTGTAATACTATTAATGGCCTGTGGTACTGATCGGGGTAATGTTCGAGTTATGCTAGCGAATCATGTCTTTAGGTATGTGTAATACTATTAAGGGCCTGTGGTACTGATCGGGGTAATGTTCGAGTTATGCTGGCGAAACATGTCTTTAGGTATGTGTAATACTATTAAGGGCCTGTGGTTCTGATCGGGGCAATGTTCGAGTTATGCTAGCGGAACATGTCGTTAGGTATGTGTAATACTATTAAGGGCCTGTGGTACTGATCGGGGTAATGTTCGAGTTATGCTGGCGAAACATGTCTTTAGGTATGTGTAATACTATTAAGGGCCTGTGGTTCTGATCGGGGCAATGTTCGAGTTATGCTAGCGGAACATGTCGTTAGGTATGTGTAATACTATTAAGGGCCTGTGGTACTGATCGGGGTAATGTTCGAGTTACGCTAGCGAAACATGTCTTTAGGTATGTGTAAT
The DNA here is from genome assembly GCA_032622095.1 of Siphonodentalium dalli. Lineage (NCBI taxonomy): Eukaryota > Metazoa > Mollusca > Scaphopoda > Gadilida > Siphonodentaliidae > Siphonodentalium > Siphonodentalium dalli. The sequence continues at coordinate 160,432,005 of CP136068.1, read as the reverse complement.
AATATTAAGGGCTGTGGTACTGATCGGGGTAATGTTCGAGTTATGCTCGTGATACATGTCTTTAGGTATGTGTAATACTATTAATGGCCTGTGGTACTGATCGGGGTAATGTTCGAGTTATGCTAGCGAAACATGTCTTTAGGTATGTGTAATACTATTAAGGGCTGTGGTACTGATCGGGGCAATGTTCGAGTTATGCTCGCGAAACATGTCTTTAGGTATGTGTAATACTATTAAGGGCCTGTGGTACTGATCGGGGTAATGTTCGAGTTATGCTGGCGAAACACGTCTTTAGGTATGTGTAATACTATTAAGGGCCTGTGGTACTGATCGGGGTAATGTTCGAGTTATGCTAGCGAAACATGTCTTTAGGTATGTGTAATACTATTAAGGGCCTGAGGTACTGATCGGGGTAATGTTCGAGTTATGCTAGCGAAACATGTCTTTAGGTATGTGTAATAATATTAAGGGCTGTGGTACTGATCGGGGCAATGTTCGAGTTATGCTGGCGAAACATGTCTTTAGGTATGTGTAATACTATTAAGGGCCTGTGGTACTGATCAGGGTAATGTTCGAGTTATGCTCGTGATACATGTCTTTAGGTATGTGTAATACTATTAAGGGCCTGTGGTACTGATCGGGGCAATGTTCGAGTTATGCTGGCGAAACATGTCTTTAGGTATGTGTAATACTATTAAGGGCCTGTGGTACTGATCGGGGTAATGTTCGAGTTATGCTAGCGAATCATGTCTTTAGGTATGTGTAACACTATTAATGGCCTGTGGTACTGATCGTGGTAATGTTCGAGTTATGCTAGCGAAACATGTCTTTAGGTATGTGTAATACTATTAAGGGCCTGTGGTACTGATCGGGGTAATGTTCGAGTTATGCTAGCGGAACATGTCTTTAGGTATGTGTAACAATATTAAGGGCATGTGGTACTGATCGGGGTAACGTTCGAGTTATGCTCGCGAATCATGTCTTTAGGTATGTGTAATACTATTAAGGGCCTGTGGTACTGATCGGGGTAATGTTCGAGTTATGCTAGCGAAACATGTCTTTAGGTATGTGTAATACAATTAAGGGCCTGTGGTACTGATCGGGGTAATGTTCGAGTTATGCTAGCGAAACACGTCTTTAGGTATGTGTAATACTATTAAGGGCCTGTGGTACTGATCGGGGTAATGTTCGAGTTACGCTAGCGAAACATGTCTTTAGGTATGTGTAATACTATTAAGGGCATGTGGTACTGATCGGGGTAATGTTCGAGTTATGCTCGTGATACATGTCTTTAGGTATGTGTAATAATATTAAGGGCATGTGGTACTGATCGGGGTAATGTTCGAGTTACGCTAGCGAAACATGTCTTTAGGTATGTGTAATACTATTAAGGGCATGTGGTACTGATCGGGGTAATGTTCGAGTTACGCTAGCGAAACATGTCTTTAGGTATGTGTAATACTATTAAGGGCATGTGGTACTGATCGGGGTAATGTTCGAGTTATGCTCACGAAACATGTCTTTAGGTATGTGTAATAATATTAAGGGCATGTGGTACTGATCGGGGTAACGTTCGAGTTGTGCTAGCGAAACATGTCTTTAGGTATGTGTAATACTATTAAGGGCATGTGGTACTGATCGGGGTAATGTTCGAGTTGTGCTAGCGAAACATGTCTTTAGGTATGTGTAATACTATTAAGGGCATGTGGTACTGATCGGGGTAATGTTCGAGTTACGCTAGCGAAACATGTCTTTAGGTATGTGTAATACTATTAAGGGCATGTGGTACTGATCGGGGTAATGTTCGAGTTACGCTAGCGAAACATGTCTTTAGGTATGTGTAACACTATTAAGGGCCTGTGGTACTGATCGGGACAATGTTCGAGTTATGCTCACGAAACATGTCTTTAGGTATGTGTAATAATATTAAGGGCATGTGGTACTGATCAGGGTAATGTTCGAGTTACGCTAGCGAAACATGTCTTTAGGTATGTGTAATACTATTAAGGGCCTGTGGTACTGATCGTGGTAATGTTCGAGTTACGCTAGCGAAACATGTCTTTAGGTATGTGTAATAATATTAAGGGCCTGTGGTACTGATCGGGGTAATGTTCGAGTTACGCTAGCGAAACATGTCTTTAGGTATGTGTAATACTATTAAGGGCCTGTGGTACTGATCGGGGTAATGTTCGAGTTATGCTCGTGATACATGTCTTTAGGTATGTGTAATACTATTAAGGGCATGTGGTACTGATCGGGGTAATGTTCGAGTTATGCTCACGAAACATGTCTTTAGGTATGTGTAATACTATTAAGGGCCTGGTTACTGATCGGGGTAATGTTCGAGTTACGCTAGCGAAACATGTCTTTAGGTATGTGTAACACTATTAAGGGCCTGTGGTACTGATCGGGACAATGTTCGAGTTACGCTAGCGAAACATGTCTTTAGGTATGTGTAATACTATTAAGGGCCTGTGGTACTGATCAGGGTAATGTTCGAGTTATGCTAGCGAAACATGTCTTTAGGTATGTGTAATACTATTAAGGGCCTGTGGTACTGATCGGGGTAATGTTCGAGTTATGCTAGCGAATCATGTCTTTAGGTATGTGTAACACTATTAAGGGCATGTGGTACTGATCGGGGTAATGTTCGAGTTATGCTCGCGAAACACGTCTTTAGGTATGTGTAATACTATTAAGGGCCTGTGGTACTGATCGGGGTAATGTTCGAGTTATGCTAGCGAAACATGTCTTTAGTTATGTGTAAAACTATTAAGGGCCTGTGGTACTGATCGTGGTAATGTTGTTAATCTTCTTGTTTGAGGGCATGTGTAGGTACTGATCGGGGTAATGTTGTTAATACTATTAAGGGCCTGTGGTACTGATCGGGGTAATGTTGTTAATCTTCTTGTTTGAGGGCCTGTGCAGGTACTGATCGGGGTAATGTTGTTAATACTATTAAGGGCCTGTGGTACTGATCGGGGTAATGTTCGAGTTATGCTAGCGAAACATGTCTTTAGGTATGTGTAACCCTATTAAGGGCCTGTGGTACTGATCGGGGTAAATGTTGTTAATACTATTAATGGCCTGTGGTACTGATCGGGGTAATGTTGTTAATCTTCTTGTTTGAACTTGTCGTTTCGCGTCAGCAAGCACCACATCTTGTTTACAGCACAGGCCCCTTGGGTGATATTAAATTAGCAATATATAATATACCACTGGCATATTCTACATTTATATTTTAATAGTTTTCCCAAGGGGTCTGTGGTATATTGTACGGGGCATAGATAAATGCCAAGTGCTTTCTATGACGGAGCCGACACGGAGCTGAAATTCATATATATATGGCTTAAAATTCATATATATATGGCTTAAAATTATTGAAACTAGAAGACTTATTAACGTTGTATATGTTTTGCTCACCTGATACAACCATATGTTACACTATAATATAAGAAATCTGTTAAGGAAAAGGCATCTGTAATACAGAGGTTCTGGTATGCCGCAACGTCCGCCCTGGCATGCCACAGGCTCTTTGAAAAGCTAAAATCCTAACATTGCGTCGAAATGACGAAATAGCGCGAATTATAGAAATAAGAAATTACAACGAAAAAGTGAAATAGGAAAATATAGCGAAATAAAAAATGCATCGAAATGACGAAATAGCGTGAATTATAGAAATAAGAAATGATTTTTATTAAATAAATAACGGAGATATTTGAAGAAGTGTTTTTGGTGATTTTGCTCGAGGCTTGGAATTATGCTCGCGAAACATGAATGTCTTTAATATGTGTAATACTTTTAAAGGTACTCAATCCGATCAGACGCTCCTAAATTACTATTTATTTGGCTTCGGGGGCAAACAATATTTGATTCGAGTCTTGGAACCCACCCAACAAAGCGCAGGGTGGTTAGATATTGATTTTTGAAGTTTGATATTTCCCGAGATGTGCCATAATAAGTGGCCCAGAAACACGTGGTCAAACTGACGGCCTTGCGGTGAAGATGGATAACTCTCTAAAATCAAGTGGTTATTATTACTACTTGATTTTAGAGTTATCCATCTTCATCCGCAAAGGCAACTTTCGCATAGCACGCGAGAATACTAACAGCTGAAGTTAGATAATTGGCCTACTCAATCTTTCAAACACCAACTGGCACTACTGACTTAATACCAACCAAATAATTATTGTATAGATGTATATATGTCTTGTGTTAAAATGTGTTATTTTGCATATTGTTATGTCACCATTATGTATACATGCATACGGCTCTCACGAGCGTCTTTATGCTAATAAATATATATATCTATCTATCTCGAAAAAAATAACATAGTTCAAAAATCGATATCTGATTTTCTTTGTGGTACAATTCAGAATATCTAGAATTGTACCACAAAACGACGGCCGTGTCTCCATGGGAATACAGACTACTGACCAATCAGGACGGGCCTTGTGTGTAGGTTTAGGCAAGGTCGTATTACAGTTATGAATAACAGTATTGTCTCCACACTCTCCGGGATAAAACTTGAAACTATCCAGTATTTCAGAAATACCACATTTTGATTCTCGATCAGACGAGTCGGTTTTAAAAATGGCGATTCTCAGAACGTTGCTGATATATATCAATAGATTAATCGAGTAAAGGTATACTTAAGCGGAACTGAACGAGAAAGTGTGTCACATCAATAGATTACCGTTGTCAGTAATATCGTCAGTACAAATCGAGGTTACATTACACGAATTTCCCGATATATAGTCCTTGTATGGATCCTCACATACTACGTTTATGCTTAAATATGCATGTTTGGTAGATCGAAACATTTCGTATCATATTAAAGCCTCAGTATACACGTGTCTGTATATATAAATCCCTTATAATAAATTATATGTATATATCCAAAATAATGTGATCAGAATGAGCATAAATAGCTTATTTTCGAAAATTCTCTTCAATTTTCACCCCTGATTGATGATGAAGTAATAACGCTCTTTAAAATATGTGATTTTTCGAATATTCTGGCGTCGAACAACACGAAACTTAGTAAAACTGCCTCATTTATAAGTCGACAACACACATAACAAGAAGCTTGCATAAACGGGAAAGAACGATCGACACGATGTATTCTCGTGAGTCATTGTGAAATCATCAATATATAGTATATACACTGTCTGATCGCGTCACCATCAATATATAGTATATACACTGTCTGATCGCGTCACCATCAATATATAGTATATACACTGTCTGATCGCGTCATTCTCGTTACATCTAAATCGTCCACCGAGGCTACATTACACTGGCCCCATATTAATACAAGCTCCTCGGTATGGGCTCTCACAAACTATGCACGTATGAGCGATCGACATGTATATTATATATGTCTCCTCGTTAGTCATTTTATGTCATCAAAAACCGTCACTATATATATACACATATCTGATTGGGTCATCATCGTTACTTTCAACATCGTCAGCAGAAACCGACAATATACACTACATTGACCCTCTTAATCTGGGCCTCACAGACTATACATGTACATGCATGTAATAACGATCGACAATAGTCTTTTATATATGTCATATAAACCGTCACAATATACACATGTCTCATCGGGTCATTTTCGTTACATATGATATCGGCAGCACAAACCGAAGATAGACTACACTGACGACCCATATACGTATTAATGCCGCTATATTGGTATTGGCCCTCACAGAATATAACTGTAAGAATGATCGACCAATGTATTTCCATACATGAGTCATGCACTATATGCATGTCTTAAAAAAAACCCTCACTATAGTGGTCGGTTGTTTCTCGTTACATGTAAAATCGTCAGCAGACACCGAGGAATGGCGACCATAGACTACACTGGCCCCCATCGTTAGGTATTCGTGCCGGTATATGATACATCACAAGTCACAAACTATGTATATATGAACAATCTACATGCATACTATGTGTCTATCTCGTTAGTCATTATGTCATATAAAACAATCACTATATATATATATATATATATATATATCGGGCCATTCTCATTACCCGTAAATCACTGACACCGATGATACACTACATTGACCCTCCCCTTATCGATTTATAGTTTGTACCGGCGTGGACCTCACAAACTACACATGTACATGCATTAAAGAACGATCGACAAATATCTTCTAACGAGTCAGGATAATATGTCTTATAATTCCTCACTATATACATGTATATCGGGCCATTCTCATTACCAGTAAATCGTTGACACCGATGATACACTACATTGATCCCCTTATATCGTTGTATAGTTTGTACTGGTGTGGACCTCACAAACTATACATGTACATGCATTAAAGAACGATCGACAAACATCTTCTAACGAGTCAGGATAATAGTCTTATAAAACCCCACTATATACATGTATAGCGGGCCATTCTCATTACCAGTAAATCGTTGGAACCGGTGATACACTACATTGACCCCCCTTATCGATGTGTAGTTTGTACCGGCGTGGACCTCACAAACTACACATGTACATGCATGCATGTAAGAACGATCGACAAATATCTTCTAACGAGTCAGGACAATATGTCTTATAAACCCTCACTATATACATGTATAGCGGGCCATTCTCATTACCAGTAAATCGTTGACACCGATGATACACTACATTGATCCCCTTATATCGATGTGAGGTTTGCACCGGCGTGGACCCCACACACTATACATGTACATGCATGTAAGAACGATCGACAAATATCTTCTAACGAGTCAGGATAATATGTCTTATAAACCCTCACTATATACATGTATATCAGGCCATTCTCATTACCAGTAAATCGTTGACACCGATGATACACTACATTGACCCCCCTTATCGTTGTATAGTTTGTACCGGCGTGGACCTCACAAACTACACGTGTACATGCATTAAAGAACGATCGACAAATATCTTCTAACGAGTCAGGATAATATGTCTTATAATTCCTCACTATATACATGTACATCAGGCCATTCTCATTACCAGTAAATCGTTGACACCGATGATACACTACATTGACCCCCCCCCCCTTATCGATGGGTAGTTTGTTCCGGCGTGGACCTCACAAACTACACATGTACATGCATTAAAGAACGATCGACAAATATCTTCTACCGAGTCAGGATAATATGTCTTATAATTCCTCACTATATACATGTACATCAGGCCATTCTCATTACCAGTAAATCACTGACACCGATGATACACTACATTGACCCCCCTTATATCGTTGTATAGTTTGTACTGGCGTGGACCTCACAAACTATACATGTACATGCATGCATGTAAGAACGATCGACAAATATCTTCTAACGAGTCAGGATAATATGTCTTAAAAATCCCCACTATATACATGTATAGCGGGCCATTCTCATTACCAATAAATCATTGCCACCGATGATACACTACATTGACCCCCCTTATATCGTTGTATAGTTTGTACCGGCGTGGACCCCACAAACTATACATGTACATGCATGCATGTAAGAACGATCGAGAAATATCTTCTAACGAGTCAGGATAATATGTCTTATAAATCCTCACTATATATATACATGTATAGCGGGCCATTCTCATTACCCGTAAATCACTGACACCGATGATACACTACATTGACCCCCTTATATCGATGTGTAGTTTGTACTGGTGTGGACCCCGCAAACTATACATGTACATGCATGCATGTAAGAACGATCGACAAATATCTTCTAACGAGTCAGGATAATATGTCTTATAAAACCCTCACTATATAAACTTGTCTGATCGGGTCATTCTCGTTATAGCGTATCCTTGTGAGTCATCATATCATATAAAACCCTCACTACACACATGTCTGATCGGGTCAGATTTTGAGGATTTATATCACACGTCGAGTAATCTGTCCGTGCCTGAGGCATTCTCATGTTATCACACAATTACATCTGACACACTAATAAACATATCGGGTATACACCGGTAACAATTGCCGTTAATAACACGTCCGCTGATGCGGGTTAATTACGGTAAGTGGCAGCCGTGATATATGCTTATTGTGCTCAGCTGTGGATGAGATATTCTTGTTGCATTTTGTCGTTGTTCTAAATTTTTTTTTTTTAATATAAATCGACTGCACATAGACCGCTAACAAACGCCGTAAATAACACGTCTGCTTCTGCGGGTTAACTCCGGTAAATGGCAGCGGTGATTTATGTCCATTGTGCTTGACTGTAGATGATACATTCTTGTTGCATTTTGGCGTTGTTCTCAAATTTGTTTTTAAATGAATCGACTACACGCTATAGCTGGATTAGCCAGCTGCGAGTTTTCGGTTGGTAATCACAATTGTGTGAAACGACGCGCGCGCTATATTTGTAATTTACTGCAGGTAAACTCGCACCAACACATCTATTTGCCAGCCTGGACCCGAAGCTGATCATCAATTCGCGGGTGGTCCATTTTGCAGGTGTTTGCTATATATGATGTACATTGGCATTGATGTTAAGGGGACCCTAATATTTACCATGAAATTAAGTAACTTGTTTGGACCATGTGGTAATTGTTTTTCCACAATTTTGTATTTACTTTCTGTTGTGAATTATTTATGTTGGCCAATACACAGCATGTATCTGCATTTGAGCGCATAGCTGCAAACTATGCATACTGTATACATAGTTTACAGCTATGCGCTCAAATGCAGATGCATGATGTGATGATACTGCACACTATTGGGGTCGATCCTCTGGTCGGGTGATCACATAGGCATGGAGAATAATTTTGGTCAAAGGACAATCAGTTTTACGTTCCCGAACAAGAACAAAATATGTCTGTGAGTCTTATAGATGTACGGACGTGTGGCTCACATTCTCCAAATCTTCTGTTATTTCCAAACGCATTTTCTCAAATTCTGGGAAAAAAAAGGCTCTTGAATATTGTTACATGTGACAGTCATATATACATGAAGGATTTTTATGTATTTGTTAAATAGATATGTTGAAATCTGCCTGCTGAGACCGCTCTTTTTATCTATTGCTTTTGGCTGACGGTAGCATGGACGCTCTTTATTTGAGGCGATCATCTAGACTGACAAAAATTATAAATATGTTAAAACAACTTCTTACTTTGAAAGTCGATATCTGATCACCAAAACCTCTATATTGTTAACCATGATGACTGTCGTCTGTGTGGGTTCTTGTGAGGCTCCATACTTATCCATTTCATTACGGGAGCTGCGCTGGTGCAGCATTGAAGATCAAGTGCCAGTGCATTATCTTTTATATCCGAGTCTACCACAGGGAGCCTCGCATAAATAAGAGAATGCACTGGCTTACAAGGTCTATAACGGGAGCTGTGCTGGTGCAGCGTTAAAGATCATGTGCCAGTGCATTATCTTATATATGCTAGTTTTCCATATAGAGCATGACATATATGAAGATAATGAACTGGCTTACAAGGTCAATGTAAATATTGCTAGGCCAATGTATTCTCTCCCTATGGGAGATTAGAATACATAAAAATGCTTTGGCACAGGGTTTTCGCAAAATTTCAGGAAGCTCCAGCCATGGATGTCAGTGTTAATGGTATAAATAGCAGGCTTTATATGCACCGTACGTTATATTGACCATTGGCAAAGCGTTAAAATGATACTTCTCACAGTTGGGAAGCTGGTTTGGTTTATTATAATTATGCTATGATTGTATGGGAGGCCAAATTCACATTTATTAATAATTGTGCTTCAGCGCAATTCAATTGCGCTTCTGTGCAATTAATTGCTGAAGTGCAATTAAATTTCCATATAATTTATGGCTACCCCCCCCCCCCCCAGTAAATTAATGAATAAATCCAATACAAAATTAATTGCTTGCGCTGTAGCACAATTCAATTGCGCTGCAATTATTAATAAATGTGAATTTTGCTTCCCATATGATTGTTTTAGAAGGAAGTCATGGAAGAGTTAATGGGCTCATGGGCCCGATCTAATTATTGTTTGGTGTATATATAAAATACGTATAAAGATGAGCCCGATCTAATTATTGTTTGGTGTATATATAAAATACGTATAAAGATGAGCCCGATCTAATTATTGTTTGGTGTATATATAGCCCGATCTAATTATTGTTTGGTGTATATATAGCCCGATCTAATTATTGTTTGGTGTATATATACAATACGTATAAAGATGAGCCCGATCTAATTATTGTTTGGTGTATATATAAAATACGTATAAAGATGAGCCCGATCTAATTATTGTTTGGTGTATATATAAAATACGTATAAAGATGAGCCCGATCTAATTATTGTTTGGTGTATATATACAATACGTATAAAGATGAGCCCGATCTAATTATTGTTTGGTGTATATATGGCCCGATCTAATTATTGTTTGGTGTATATATAAAATACGTATAAAGATGAGCCCGATCTAATTATTGTTTGGTGTATATATAGCCCGATCTAATTATTGTTTGGTGTATATATAGCCCGATCTAATTATTGTTTGGTGTATATATAGCCCGATCTAATTATTATTTGGTGTATATATAGCCCGATCTAATTATTGTTTGGTGTATATATAGCCCGATCTAATTATTATTTGGTGTATATATAAAATACGTATACAGATGAGCCCGATCTAATTATTATTTGGTGTATATATAGCCCGATCTAATTATTGTTTGGTGTATATATAGCCCGATCTAATTATTGTTTGGTGTATATATAGCCCGATCTAATTATTATTTGGTGTATATATAGCCCGATCTAATTATTGTTTGCTGTATATATAGCCCGATCTAATTATTGTTTGGTGTATATATACAATACGTATAAAGATGAGCCCGATCTAATTATTGTTTGGTGTATATATAGCCCGATCTAATTATTATTTGGTGTATATATAGCCCGATCTAATTATTGTTTGCTGTATATATAGCCCGATCTAATTATTGTTTGGTGTATATATACAATACGTATAAAGATGAGCCCGATCTAATTATTGTTTGTTGTATATATAGCCCGATCTAATTATTGTTTGGTGTATATATGGCCCGATCTAATTATTGTTTGGTGTATATATAACCCGATCTAATTATTGTTTGGTGTATATATAGCCCGATCTAATTATTATTTGGTGTATATATAGCCCGATCTAATTATTATTTGGTGTATATATAGCCCGATCTAATTATTGTTTGGTGTATATATAAAATACGTATAAAGATGAGCCCGATCTAATTATTGTTTGGTGTACATATAAAATACGTATAAAGATGAGCCCGATCTAATTATTGTTTGGTGTATATATAAAATACGTATAAAGATGAGCCCGATCTAATTATTGTTTGGTGTATATATAAAATACGTATAAAGATGAGCCCGATCTAATTATTGTTTGGTGTATATATAAAATACGTATAAAGATGAGCCCGATCTAATTATTGTTTGGTGTATATATGGCCCGATCTAATTATTGTTTGGTGTATATATAACCCGATCTAATTATTGTTTGGTGTATATATAGCCCGATCTAATTATTATTTGGTGTATATATAGCCCGATCTAATTATTGTTTGCTGTATATATAGCCCGATCTAATTATTGTTTGGTGTATATATAGCCCGATCTAATTATTGTTTGGTGTATATATAGTCCGATCTAATTATTGTTTGGTGTATATATACAATACGTATAAAGATGAGCCCGATCTAATTATTGTTTGGTGTATATATAGCCCGATCTAATTATTGTTTGGTGTATATATAGCCCGATCTAATTATTGTTTGGTGTATATATACAATACGTATAAAGATGGTGTTTTATATCAGATCGGACAGGGCGTTTTAACCCTTTACCCAACAACACGGCCAAAAACGCACAAATAAAGCTTCAACAGCCTAAAATATCTTCAGCCTGTCTCAATAACACCATACAAATATGGATATCATTGGAACCGGTTCATTGACCACATTGTGATGGTTACAGTTATGCCCTGTGCCAATGCACTCTCTTATATATGCGAGTCGACCATAGGTCGCCTCGCATATATAAGAGAATGCATTGGCCTAAAAAAATCTTTTTTTAACACTTTTTACCATTTTTTCCTATAATATTTTCTACATTCTTTGACAATTTGATCATTTTTAATATGTGTTAAGCCAATGCATTCTCTTATATATGCGAGGTGACCTATGGTCGACTCGCATATATAAGAGAATGCATTGGCACAGGGCCGTTCTGTTGGGTAAAGGGTTAATGCGTGGCTTGAAGATTGTGAAGAGCACAAAAACCTATCGCAATTTTATACATTTCAGATGGCCTCGCTGCAATCCAGATGACTGTAACCCCACCTGTCGTCGGAGTCGGAGAACCAGTCTCGATCCGTTGCTCCGGGATACGCTACGATAAACTACAATACCTCTCAATCTACAGATTTAGTAACTCAGATAAAAACATAGTTAGAATGAACGAACACACCGCTGCCCCGTTGTTTCCGAACAGTGACGTCATAGGAGAGGATTCGTCCGTCGTTGTTGGAAGCGACTATCTGGAAGTCAAGATTGGGCGTATCTTATGTGGTGATGATGACACATACGTATGCAGTTACCGCGAGGAGCTGGACTTTGAAAAATCAGAAGCAACACTCGCTATAAATGGTGAGACTTAAGAACGTTTGTATGAATAGGTGCCACGTGGTCAATTTTATCGCCATGGTGAGGTACTCAAAACACGACCTAAATGTTCCACAGTGGTTTCTTTTGTCGTCAGGGTGACACGAAACACATCATATTATTAAAAAATGACCGAGTGTAAACAGCTACCCACGATTACTAATTACAAATATCCTCTAAATATTGAGAGAGATCCAAAGTTAGTTTGTAATTAGTAAAGCTTGATCCTATACTCAAAATGAACGAATCTGTGATGAATGGGTGAGAAACAACAAGTATCGCATAATATACACGCGAATAAAGAGTGTATCAATTGAACAGGCCATTAAAATCTAGGAATACATATATAGAGGATCTCTAATGAGTCGCAATTCTATACGAAATTGATTAACTGAGTGCACTGAATTCGATTCGAGCCCAAATTTAGCGAGGCTCGAATCGAATTTAGTGGACGAGGTTAATCAATTATTTCGAGTATGAATGCGATGAATTTGAGATCCTTTTTATCACAAAATCACATTTGAGCAAGGAAAAACTATCACGAAACTATGGAATCCTATTACGGCCACTTGCTAATGGCGCTTTCGGCGCTTTCGGCGCGATGCGCCGAAAGCGCCGAAAGCGACAAAAAGTGCGCCATTAGTAACGCGCCGAGAGCGCCGAAAGCGCCGAAAGCGACAAAAAGTGCGCCGTAACGGCGCACTATTTGTCGCTTTCGGCGCTTTCGGCGCTTTCGGCGCGGTGCGCCGAAAGCGACAAAATGTGCGCCATTAGCGTTATTTCGGCGCGCGCCGAAAGCGCCGAAAGCGACAAAATATGCGCCGTTACGGCGCACTTTTTGTCGCTTTCGGCGCTTTCGGCGCACCGCGCCGAAAGCGACAAAATATGCGCCGTTAGTAACGCGCCGAAAGCGCCGAAAGCGACAAAAAGTGCGCCGATCGGCGCACATTTTGTCGCTTTCGGCGCTTTCGGCGCTTTCGGCGCTTTCGGCGCTTTCGGCGCTTCCGGCATGCGTAACGAGGTGTAACTTCTGTATGCCATTAAAATGGAGGCGTTTATTGTTGACAATTTTTTTCTAAATTTTACACACCGTGAAATTATCTATAAGTTTTATCAGAAATATGGAATTACAATTAGGTGAGTGAACTTCAAAAGCCACAGCTCCTGAACCCCCCGCCCCCCATTCGCATGGATGCAGGGATGTGGTAACGGAGAGTCCAACATGTTCTCTGCCTTGTTTGTTCAATGTTATAAAGTTCCATGTTAGAACATAAAACAAGTTCCCATGTTTTGCACTGATGGAATAATATCTCTACAAGCACTATGCAGAGTAAAGTTTCATGGCACAATCTGGGGGGAGGGGTTCTTCTGACTTCAATTTCAACTACATGTTTGGGGGGGGGGTGTCCACCTTGGGAAATTCCAACTGCATCCCCCCTTTAGTCAGAATCAGACCAACACAAGTTTTTGAATAATTCCATTTGCACCCCCCCCCCCTTGAACCTCAGTCAGGCCTAATTTCTAATATATTCATAAGCCATGGTTTTATATTTCTATATTCCTGGTATGAGAACATTGACAGATATTTTAACCTGAACATTTATTAGTTATTTGAAAATTTCAAACCTCATACTCCCCTCAGGTTGGAAAATTCTTCAAGTGATGACCATTTCTGTCCACAAATTTGACCAAATGTAGTAAAATATTGTTTTGCTAAACTAATTAGCAGTTTTGTATTGGCCATGTGGATGTGGGGCAATGACACACCGGGCCGACCATGGTTCGATCCGGTGTGCGAAAATTTAGAAATCTTAACAAGAAAATTTTGAAATCGTAACATCTACACTAGCCTCAAGCCTTCCTACCGTTGTAAATTTAAACCCTACACCCCCCACTTAGGTTGGAAAATTTCCAACTGATGACAATTCCAATGACAATGTTGACCAAATGTATGACAATATTGTTTTCTTAAATTAACTAGAAGTTTTTGACTGGCCACGGGGGAGGGACCAGGACACAAGCTTTCCAAGTGTTGGAAATTTCCAATCTGTTACCCCCCCTAAGGTTGGAAAATTTCCAACTGATGACCATTTCTGTCCAAAGTTTTTACCAAACATAGGAACATTTCCCCCCCCCCCCCAATAAATTGTTTTATAATCAAACTACAAGAACATATTTCACCTATTGTTGGTGTGAAATTTCCAACTAATGTTTTGGCAAGTATGAAATTTCCAACTGTTATACTTTTGACCAAAGTTGGGGGGCTAACTACTAGTATACGTGCGAAATAAATCTCTGTAGTTCCACTGGTAACGATGCTACCGGAATTTGCCTGTAAATATCATGCAAATTATCTCACAAGAATAAATCATACAGGTATTTGGAGGTAGCACTGGTAGTACAAGTGGAACTATATAAATGTTACTTCCGATGTCTTTCGCTCTGGTAAAGATGCATGTTAGGTGCATATTTCCGTTCATATTCTGGCACCATGTGGTTTTCTATGACGAAATGCCCACAAAAATGTACCTTGCAAACTTGCCAGCGTATGAACGTACCCTGAATCATGCCAGAAGCTGGGGTTTGTCCCACAAAAATATTCATGATTGCCAATTACTCAATCAATATATTCACTGCAAGTCTATCACAGCTAGTGACAGTCAGTTGTGGTGTTCAATTATTAACAGACTTTTTCATTATATTACATTTAATTACATGGGCAACACTCACTTAAAAAGTTGCTCAAATGTATGCATACTAATCACTTGACTATATTTAGACTCATTTATAGTGAAAATTCATACATGTGTTAAGTACCATATTAATAAATAATTTTAAATCTGAATAATGACAAATTATAGCATTTAGAGGTGTATCTACAGCAAAATTCAGCCCCTCCCTTTTAAAATTGATACATAGGCCTATACATTGTACACATATGGCCATGTCCGATCTACACTGAGGTGCCGGGAGCATCCAAGGGCATCGGGGGGGGGGGGGGAGAGCCTACAAAAATGGCACTTTTCTGCCCAAAAAAGGGAATTTTCTCCGCAAACTCGGAAAAAACAACCATAAATTCATTGTGGCAAAAATCCCTATTTTAAAGGTATTTGTCGGTTTTTATGGCCGTTTTTGACAAAAAATTAATATTCCTTGTGAAATTGGTGGTATTTGGACCCAAAAAGTTACATTTTGCTATAAAAACACGAGATTAAACACAGCATTTTCTGTCTCCAGAAAAAAGGGCAAGTCCTGCCCCCTTGGTCAAGGGCAGGGGATCAGCTGCCCCCTCTTCCGGCACCCCTGCTGGGCTGATCACATACTTAATTGTATACATGCGCTAATGGCGCACCGCGCTAATGGCGCACTTTCTGTCGCTTTCGGCGCGGTGCGCCGAAAGCGCCGAAAGCGACAAAAAGTGCGCCGATCGGCGCACATTTTGTCGCTTTCGGCGCTTTCGGCGCGCGCCGAAACAACGCTAATGGCGCACTTTTTGTCGCTTTCGGCGCGCGCGCCGAAAGCGACAAAAAGTGCGCCGATCGGCGCACATTTTGGCGCTTTCGGCGCTTTCGGCGCGATGCGCCGAAAGCGACAAAAAGTGCGCCGAAAGCGCCATTAGCAAGTGGCCGTAATAGGATTCCATACGAAACGGCTGGGTTAAACAAAACGAATATCGATTTCCTTATCACAACCAACGAGGAATTAAAGAAGAAAAATATATAGTTCCATTTTAAATGTGGTCTTTTCATCTTGACAAAATTGTTCAACCACCCTTAATTATCACCCATGTTTATCTTACAGTCAACACTAAATAACCCAACACAAATTGAATATCATAATAATAACATTGTGCTAAGCTCTTACGTCATTGCGCGTGCCGATAATACACATGTATGTGTCTTCCTAAAAAATATGAGACCGGTTTAGGGGCTAATTATGTGATAAGTGCGAATAAAGAGTGCATCAATTTAACAGGACATTCTGATAGGATTTCATATAAATACATACTTAATCGGAGGAGTGATATATTGTTTAATATATAATCCTAACCACAGGGGACATACATGTAGAATCACTATATTAAACCAAGATATATTAAGATTGATCTTAGGATTAATCGAGTATTAACATTGATTAGTAGACAGTGTTTTTAAACCATTTGATGGCGCAACATTAAAGACCATGTGCCAATGCATTATCTTATATATATACGAGGCGACCATAGATCGCTCGCATATATAAGAGCATGTATTGCACTGACAATTTCTTCTATTAATTTTCATAAATTTGCTTACATTCTTTAACAATTTTTATCATTTTTATAATTTTTTCTTACATTCTTTAGCAATTTTATCATGTTTTTCTTATATGCTTACAATTTTACCATTTGTTATCATTTTTACTTACATTCTTTAACAAGTTTTTATCATTTTTTAACTTTTTTTTTACATTCTTTAACAACTATAACAAATAAAATATTTTTTTTAGGCCAATGCGTTCTCTTATATATGCGAGGCGACCTTATGGTACAGGCACAGGCTTTTGCTCCAAAATTCAGTAGTTTGTCAAAAAATTTATTTAAAACAAAATTTAATTAAGATTTTTTTTGGGGGTTTTATCAGTTTGAGCAAGGTGCTCAAACTAAAAAAAAAATAATTTAAGTTTGTTTTTAAATCTAAATGATTAAAATACAGGGGACGCATGTCCTAATGCACAAATGGGCCGCGGGCCCCATTGTGACTGTGCCGCAGGCTCCTCCGACGTTGAATAAAGCCTCCCGAATGGAGCCTGTTTTAGCTAGTATAACATATTTTCAGTGACAACACTCGCTCTCCATGCCAAGAACAAATAAGTTATTACATGTATATACGATTATTTTCACGAACAACCCCCCACGATGAATAATATACCATTCCCATGTGTACTGGTGTAACTAAATGGGAGAATCCATTCAATACAGAAAGGGGTAATACGCGATCGCTGAATATGTATGTATTGTACATACTCATCCCCAAATATACTGTAGATACTTCCATATATGTGACCCGCCATATCAAATCCAGTCGGAAGTCGGGATTTTTTTTACCCTGTGCCAATGCATTCTCTTATATATGCGAGTCGACCATAGGTCGCCTCGCATATATAAGAGAATGCATTGGCTTAACTATTTTTTATCATGTTTTTTAAATAAATGTTTCTTACAATTTTTAGGACATAAAATAAAAAAACATCCATTACCCTGCAGGGAGCCCCACACATATATAGAAGCACATAGAAGAGTGTCGTCTGCTCATGTTTGTCTGGGGCTCTGTATGGGTGAAATTATAAAATTGTTAAAGAATACAAGAACAAATTATTAAAATTAAAAATTGTTAGGCCAATGCATTCTCTTATATATGCGAGGCGACCTATGGTCGACTCGCATATATAAGAGAATGCATTGTCACAGGGTAAAAAATCCCGACTTACGACTGGATTTGATATGGCGGGTCACATATAGCCCCAATGTGCAGCCATTATGAATCAACACAACAAGCAACAGACTCTGTGTGGAGTATCAAGTGGGTTATGGACCAAGTATCATATATCATTTCCGTATTCAGAAGAATTGTTTCGCCATCCTATATTAAACATGCATGTCCAAATATGGAAGAAATATCCTGTTTGTGTATCATCGATATGCTGTTGTAAACTACATGTCATATGCACGAGGAAATACCACATATGTGTTGAGTTATATTTGGGACTGATGAAAATGATACTCTTGCAAGTGGTCATTTCCTCATGTGGTTTATGTGTCGAACATGATACCATTTAACGCCAGGCTGGGCGGCATATACGTACCACTGTACTGAGCTGCAAAACTTGATAACAGCTAGTGTATCGCACTGACGACGCACACGACCAAGATCATGCCATGAATCTGTACTCTGGCTAACGCCCATGGAGATCATATTCCACCAGTACAAAACCTTGGAACTTTTTGAAGTTTTGACAGGGAACTTTATTAAAGTCGAAACATAACACTGGGAATATATTTCTTAGTTATTACCTGTTCCTTAATAATGTACTTCACTATATGTGAAGGTCCCAACTCAAAATTGCACGATTTATGTGACTTGGTGAGATATTTTTCTTTGCGTCGTTACAATTATGGAATTTTTTCAAGGGTAATTAATTCAATATTTATTGCGATATCGGCTCAAGAAAAGCATGCAATCTCCAGCTGGGACCACCCCTAATGTGAAGGTTCGATGGAGGTGTATTATAAGATAAGTTGACAAATACACGAACCATTGATATACCGGCTTTATATGCTCTGAAATATATTGTCCATGGTCACAACCATTTTCCAGCTGTTTTCAATATTTTTTGCACAGAAGTAACACATATACACGCTCTTTATTTCTACCTTATCAGAAATAGACTTAACACTGAACGCTCTTTTATGTTCCATGCCGTGCAAATGGCTGATTTTGTTTGGGATCCAAACATCGTGTTCAAATTTGTATTGTTATAGGACTTCAATGCGTCTTTCTGGGACATATAATGCTCTATACAGAAAGGTAGTTAAAACCGTCCGTTTGACGACGTTTTTCTGGGCCACAAATAATTGTACATCTCGAGAAATAACAAACTTCAAAATCGCTATCTGACCACTCTTGAGCTTTGGGTGGGTCCCGCATCGACTCGAATCAAATATTTTTTTTACCCCCGAAGCCAAAGAAATAGTAAATTAAGAGCATTAATTCGGATAATGCATCTTTAAAATATGGCAATGACGTCACTCCTTTGTTCATCGAGTCCAGTTTATAGGATAATGGATGGTTATTGTCGAGATCGTACATTATTTTACAAACAACGATCCATTATTTGAATAACGGATGCTCAGTATCCAATTTAATGAACTGTTATTTTACTGTGGGCGATTTAATTTTATATATGACTTCCATGTATGATACCACAATGTACGCACTGAGCTGTCTATAGACAACGGTTTACAAGTATAATATCGCTCTTATTGATTGCTAGATCATGAAAGACATGGATAGGCCTATATATAGAGCCTCGTCACTCAG
This sequence comes from Siphonodentalium dalli, assembly GCA_032622095.1. Classification (NCBI taxonomy): domain Eukaryota; kingdom Metazoa; phylum Mollusca; class Scaphopoda; order Gadilida; family Siphonodentaliidae; genus Siphonodentalium; species Siphonodentalium dalli. Next base: position 160,412,251 of record CP136068.1, on the reverse strand, counting down.
TTTGGTGTTAACTGGGGGGGGGGGGGGGTGTTATAGCTTAAAATTCCAGGCATGTCGTTTCATGAATAGGCATTGAATTTTCAACTGTTAAAATTTCTCGAATCTAACTACGTTCCCTGGTGGCATGTTGTAGCACCCCTCACGATAAAACCTAAACTAATATAGTAATTTACATGTAAATGTAATCCTTCGATCTTCAGTATTACCCGCGATCGCAAACTACAAGATCGCCAAAGCTCCGATTATGCATACCGCGCTCGCACCAGTCTGCCATTCAATGTATAAAACCACACGCTCTTTAATTTCCAGATATGCATCTTTAAAGTATGTATCGACCTACTTCGATACCGAGACAATTTTAAATACGAATAATTAATATTAGATGCATTGTTGGAGCGCAAACCACCAAGTGGCTTTAAATATCTCCATTGTTAATGCGACTCGTGATCTTCAGCGAGTTCAAGGCTAGCCTCACTGCTGTGATTATAATTGGTAAAAAAAATGGAAAAGAAATACATAAATTAATGCATAGGTACTGGTATCAGAATGTTGGGATAATAGGACATTTCGGCTCAGAAGAAATGAGTGTCCCTTAATTATTTTTGTCGTTCTGGAAATTAAAGAGCGGTGTGGTTTTAGTGCTGTAAAAGTAAAGAGTGCTTGAATCAATTTTGTGTGCAAAGTTGTAGAACATGTCCATACATATCGATAGCTTTGAGAGTATGTATACTAGTATATATATTTCGTGTTTCAATGTATATCGACCTAGTTTTGTGACGGATGCATGATAAAAGTAATTAATAACATATCTGTCGGTCTGTCCGTCCGTTTGTCTGTTCGCAATATTGTCTCCCAGACCCCTGGACGGATTTCAACCAAATTTGGTGTGGTGATCTGCGGGTTTTATAACGGCGTTAGTTTTTAAAAATTTTGATTTAAAAATTAATTTATTAAAAAAAATAAATTATTTGTTAAAGGTACTCAACCCGTAAAGAGGGTCCCCATCTCAACAGATTCCAACAACAACAATCCGATCAGAGGGTCCTATATTACTATTTCTTTGGCTTTGGGGGTAAACAATATTTGATTCGAGTCGAGGAACCCATCAAACAAAGCTCAGAGTTATTAGATATTGATTTTTCAAATTTGTTATGTTCTCGAGATGAGTACCAATAACTGCCGTTATCTGCTCTGGATGTGTACCTCAAATCTATTCAAACAGACAAGGATGAATAACTCTAAAATCAAGTGGTAATTTTAACGCAATTTTTAATGAGTTCTGGGCCAGATAGTATTCCCGATAATGAAAAATAATAGATTTCTAAAATCGATATCTAACAAATCTGAGCTTTGATGGGTGACTTCCTCGACTCGAATCAAATATTTTTGACCCCCGAAGCCATTGAAATAGTAATTGAGAGGAGTTTTATCGGGTTGAGTACCTTTAAATTGAGCAAGGAGTTAAACCTAAATTTTTGTAACAAAAAAAAAATAAAAAAAAATAAATTTTGTTTTTGTATTTTGTTTTGTTTTTTGTTTTAAATATCAAAATGATTAAACTGTCATCAAGATGTGCGCGAAGCGCACAAAAGGGTCACTTCTGAGCTCTGTCTAAGATCAAAACGCGCATAGTGCACAAAGGGACCCCTAACGCACAAGGGCTGCCGAAGGGAGCCTGTTTCAGCTAATACCTCATTTGAAGACATTGTGGTACTTTCCCGTTGGATTCTATTACTCATTTCGCAATGCCATCAAACATTGCCCACCTTATTTTTATAATGTCTAATTAGATAGATGAATATTACATGCCGCTTAAAACTTTTTTTCCAGTCAAACCGAAGCTGAAGTTGACAGCAGTTCCAGAAGGCAAAGTACGCGAAGGCACAGAGGTCAATCTGGAATGTTCCGGACTCCTGGGGAATCCGCAGCTCAACATGACCTGGAGAGTAGTTGGCAGTGCCTCTGCTACCCCTTCTGATGTCATATATGACGTCATGACATTTGATACTGGTGTGTGCAGCTACCGAAGGAGTAGTACTTTACAGATAATCGCATCGACTGACTCGGATGGCGCCACCTTTACTTGCAAGACTGGAGATGATAGTAAATCTTTCACATTGGAAGGTAACTCAAAGCGGTTTTTAAATAAAAACATTTCTTTACAATATATATACACGTTTGTCTGACGGGATAATTTAGTGATAGTTAAAATTCATAGGTATATAACTGGAATTTTCAAAGAAATGGGTATAATTTGTGACCCGATATTTAACACCAAACATATACCTCAACCATTTAGTAGATTTTCGTTAAATGCACATAAAAGCACTTTCACTCGTAATTATACAGTAACTACTGCAGCAGATATATATAGCTCCTCTGCACGAGTTCTAAATAGCAGCTATCCGAACGACTGAAGCGACGGTTTAGAGATTACATTAGTGACGTAGGTTCCTGGACGTCTGAAGCGACGGGTTAGAGATTACATTAGTGACGTAGGTTCATAAACGCACGAAGACGGCTCAGAAATTACATCAGTGATGTAGGTTCCTGGACGTCTGAATCGACGGTTTACATATTACATTAGTGACGTAGGTTCCCGAACGTCTGATGCGACGGGTTAGGTATTACTTTACTGACGTATAGGGTGTCCTGGACGTCTGAAGCGACGGTTTAGAGATTACATTAGTGAAGTAGTTTCCTGAATGTCCGAAGCGACGGTTTAGAGATTACATTAGTGACGTATGTTCCTGAACGACTGAATCGACGGTTTAGAAATTGCATTTGTGACGTATCATTAGGCTCCGGGTAAAATTTGTGATGTTTTATCCATTCGCGTCACATTAATCACATGTATCCAAATTTAAAAAAAAGAAATTCCAGACAGATATTGAACAAATCTGTTATGAGATATTATATGAATGTTATGCAAACGTACGTTTGCTCACGCCAGTAATGTTAAAAACAATTTGCCACAAACACCAATTAAGTGGGCGTCGTCGACACACTTTACACATTGTTCACTTTGCAATATGTCATGTGAAAATTGGTATTTGCAATATCCCAGATGATGCTATTATTCAAACGGACATAAATGTTTAATTACAGCTTTAATTCAATTGCATACTTATTATACCCCCTTTAAAAAAAGAAGAGGGGGGTATACTGTTTTGCACCTGTCCGTCCGTCCGTGCGTCCGTCCGTGCGTGCGTCCGTGAGTCCGTACGTCCGTCCGATGTCTGTTCGTGTCATAACTTGAACAGTAGTGCTCGGATCTCAATGAAATTAGGTATGGATGTTCACTATTATGAGGACATTAAATAGAGGGTTCCATCGTTTTGTTTGGATTTTCCATTCTAGAGTTATTCATCTTTGTTTATCTGGAAATAGTGGCTTTTTGGTCCATCTGGTGTCTGTTCATGTCGTAACTTCAACAGTTGTGCTGGGATCTCAACCAAATTTGGTGTGGATGTTCACAACTATGAGGACATTAAATAGAGGGTTCCATCGTTTTGTTCGGATTTTCCATTCTAGAGTTATTCATCTTTGTTTATCTTGAAATGTTGGATTTTTGGTCCATCTGGTGTCTGTTCATGTCATAACCTGAACAGTAGTGCTCGGATCTCAATGAAATTTTGTATGGATGTTCACTGCTATGAGGGCATTCAATAGAGGGTTCCATCGTTTTGTTCGGATTTTCCATTCTAGAGTTATACATCTTTGTTCATCTGGAAATGTTGGCTTTTTGGTTCGTCTGGTGTCTGTTCATATTGTAACTTCGACAGTTGTACTGGGATCTCAATGGGATTTGGTATGGATGTTCACTACTATGAGGACATTAAAAAGAGGGTTCCATCGTTTTGTTCCGCTTTTCCATTCTAGAGTTATTCATCTTTGTTCATCTGGAAATGTTGGCTTTTTGGTCCATCTGGTGTCTGTTCATGTCGTAACTTCAACTGTTGTGCTGGGATCTCAATGGAATTTGGTATATATGTTCACCACTATGAGGACATTCAATAGGGGGTTCCATTGTTCTGTTCTGCTTTTCCATTCTAGAGTAATTCATCTTTGTTTATCTGGAAATGTTGGCTGTTTGATCCATCCGATGTCTGTTCAGCTCATAACTTGAACAGTAATGCTCGGATCTCAATGAAATTTTGTATGGATGTTCACCACTATGAGGACATTTAATGGCACATTCAAATGTTTGTTTTGGTTTTTTGTTCTATAGTTATTCATCTTTGTTTATATGAAAATGCTGATTTCTGGGTCCATATGTCTGAGTATAGCCATCATAAGTTATAGATGTGCCCACACTAGGCGGTATGCCATGAGGGGGTATGCACCGGACGACAGTCCATCTTTATTCCAAGCACGCAAGTCGGTGAGCCACTAAGGACTTTTCAAGCAGAGGGAGATAACTCTACATTTGATATATATTTTAGTAGCCGACCTGAACTGTGCAGCTTTTCGTATTGGAGTAGTCAGCAGGTTTCTGTTAATAGGCGGGTGGGGGGGGGGGGGAGTAACCCAATATTCAATATATTTTCAGATTTCTTATATTCAGGGGGAGATAACTCTATATTCGATACACTTTCAGTGGCTGATCCCAATGAAGTGGCTTTTATAATCATAGAAATTGTTAGTGGATTTCTGATCGTCAGAGGGAGATAACTCTATATTGAATATAATTTCAGTGATCGATCCCAATCAAGTGGTTATAATAATCATAGGAGTTGTCAGTGGATTTCTGGTGGTGCTGGGAATTGTTGCCGTTGCTATATACTGCTTCTGCAAAAGACGCTCTCAAAACGGTTTGTATATCAGTCCCCTACTGTATAACTTTGAGTGTGTCTCCACCCCGCCCTTTTGGTACGGCTTATTGCATGCATGATAACGGGTATTCCGTACATCGCCGCTAATTTTAACTTCTACGCTGTATTCCACTTACTTTCGTTAAGTGGTACATCGGCGCCACTGTTTGTAGTTGATACCACCAACTCATGTGTTTTTAGTACCATCCATAATATTTATAGTCCTCCTCACTTTAATTGTTGACTGTTACAACACGAGAGGTACAGTAATGGCCTAAATAATCGACTCCTTAACCACAGCAGAATTATGGGTAATTTTTCAGGATTCAGTCGGAAATATGGCTTGTTGCCATTCATCGCAAAGCCATGGTTAAGGAGTCGATTATTTAGGGCATTACTGTACATATTTATGGTATCTTGTGAGAATGTTGTGTGTGTTTGTTCATACTATATGTTGTGTGTGTTTGTTCATACTATATGTTGTGTGTGTTTGTTCATACTATATGTTGTGTGTGTTTGTTCATACTATATGTTGTGTGTGTTTGTTCATACTATATGTTGTGTGTGTTTGTTCATACTATATGTTGTGTGTGTTTGTTCATACTATATGTTGTGTGTGTTTGTTCATACTATATGTTGTGTGTGTTTGTTCATACTATATGTTGTGTGTGTTTGTTCATACTATATGTTGTGTGTGTTTGTTCATACTATATGCTGTGTGTGTTTGTTCATACTATATGTTGTGTGTGTTTGTTCATACTATATGTTGTGTGTGTGTGTTCATACTATATGTTGTGTGTGTTTGTTCATACTATATGTTGTGTGTGTTTGTTCATACTATATGTTGTGTGTGTTTGTTCATACTATATGTTGTGTGTGTTTGTTCATACTATATGCTGTGAATGTATATTTATGGTATCTTGTGAGAATGTTGTGTGTGTTTGTTCATACTATCTTGTGAGAATGTTGTGTGTGTGTGTTCATACTATATGCTGTGGATGCTATAAATAAGACAGGTTTCCTAACACCCGAAATGTAGAATTTCCACATGCCAGCAAAACCATCAACATTAAAGACCCTGTGCCAATGCATTCCCTTATATGTCTTATATATGCGAATCGACCATAGGTCCCTCGCATAGATAAGATAATGCATTGGTCTAACAAATTTTAATCATTTTTTTTTTATAAATTTTTTCTTACATTCTTTAACATTTTAAATATTTTTTTCTTATTTTCTTTAAAGGTACTCAATCCGATTCGCTGGTCCCCATATAATCAGATTCCAACAACAACAACAACAAATTTTTTTAAAATTCCGCTTCAGTTATCAGAATCGATTAATTGCTCTAAAATAATGCTAACAACAGTGAACTATAATATTATATACAATTGCCCAAACCCTGTTATTTATCATTTTCTTCAACGAAATTTTGCCGGTTTGTCAAATATCGGAGTTATCCGTCTTCTCGTCGACTGGGCAGTAAAAAGTATCGGTGATGAAAAATAATAGATTTTTAAAATCGATATCTGATCACTCTGAGCTTTGGTCGGTGAGATCCTCGACTCGAATCAAATATCGTTTTACCCCCGAAGCCAAGGAAATAGTAATTTGCGAGCGTTGACCCTTTACACAACAGAATGGCCCTGTGCCAATGCATTCGCTTATATATGCTAGTCGACCATAGGTCGCCTCGCATATATAAGAGAATGCATTGGCTTAACACATTAAAAATTATAAAATTGTTAAAGAATGTAAGAAAAAATGGTAAAAAGTGTTAAAAAAAGATTTTTTTAGGCCAATGCATTCTCTTATATATGCGAGGCGACCTATGGTCGACTCGCATATATAAGAGAATGCATTGGCACAGGGCATAACTGTAACTATCACAATGTGGTCAAGGAGCCGATTCCAATGATATCCATATTTGTATGGTTCTATTGAGACAGACTGAAGATATTTTAGGCTGTTGAAGCTTTATTTGGCCGGTTTTGGCCGGTTTGTTGGGTAAAGGCTTAATTCGGATTATGCATCTTTAACAATTTATAAATATTTTGTTTATCATTTTTAATCAGATTTCCATTATTTGAAAGTCTGTTGAGTACGAAGTAATGTTATGGGTGGCAGATTAGCCGGAATGCGAACATACAAATTGTCGTCGAGTAATTTGTGTACAGAGTTCAAGCAAATGTATCAAATAAATGTTATTTTATATGCATACTAGTCCCATATACTCATTTGAGTTATTATATACATGTAGTTACTACTCAGTGAGTGGCCTGAGTTTATGCCCCGGATCAACATAATTGTTTACACGCTAATGTGTGCCAGGCGTTGCCCAATCCACTATCCGTCAATTAATTTGATTACGTCTTGTACACGGAAATTCGTAATATAATCTATGGCTCCGCAATTCCAATGTTTTATTTATCATACTGTTCATGTTTATACTATAAATAATTTATCCCTTCTATCCTACCCAATCCAACCTTTTGCCACCATGTGTACTAATCCCGAACATAGGCTGCACAGTCTGGTATTATGGGGTGTGTAACAATTGTCTGTTCGTAATTCATTACACATTAACTTATATTTTTCAGATTGGAAGAAGCGAGAAATCAACAATAGGTGAGTAGTCACTTATTAAAGATGGTATATCTCTTTTTTTTAATATTTATATAAATTTCCGGGTGTAAAATAATAAATATGAACCGAAGACCCCTGTCCGGACATTTAGGTAATGATACAATCAATTTAAATTGCTTATAAACAATTTAAATTGAGTTTATGATTACCTAAATTATTTTCAGGCTAATATTTCATCTCTTAATATGTGACACAGCAAATCTGCCTTCAATTAAAGGAGTAAAGCCAACAGTATTAAAGAAATTACCTTCTAAAGGGATTAATACCATATTAAATTGACATTAAACCAGTATTGTGTCTGTATTAGGGCCCTGCGAACCGTTCGAGGTTCGGTTCGGTTCGAAACCGCTGTGATGATTCGGTCCGGTTCGAAACCTTAGACGGGATTCGTTTATATCGAACTTTTTCTTTAGTCCCGCAAAATGGGCAAATTTTGCGTACTGGGAATTGTTTATTGATTATATACCGTATATTAATTGGTTTACATACAACTGTGTGATACTATGATTTTATGTTTACATTGGACATAATTACTTTGATCATTACTCGGGCGGGGTAACTGGGTGATATTTCATTGAACGGGTCTTTTGGCATAACTTTATTCCGCTCCCGCTAAACGGTCCAGTCGGACATGTCAAATTCGTGATAATTAATTAGTAAAACTATAACATTTCTATCTCAGTCAAAGTTCTACCTTGTCAAAGTTTGTTTTATTCTCCATATAACTTTACTAATAGACATAATTATACCTAATAAACGAAACAATAAGTTATGATTATTGATGAATACAGATCGAACAAGCTTTTTTGAATTCCGTAAACTGGCTGAAAGTGAATAGGTATTTCCGGCAGCCTTCTGTGTCAACAATTGGAGTCAACCAATCACAGTGAGGAGAAGGTGTGGCCATTGTTTATCAGCATAAATGATTGACATGATTATGTAACCCGATGTGCTTTGTCTTATGACACTTAATTGCTACAACGCGACGTCGGCACGCTTTGATCTTTGTCATGTGTTGTCGCAGTTACAGATTGACGCGTCTGTTAATAGTTACCGAGTTATGCCACGTTCATGCTGTCAATGTGTTAGGAGTTCAATGCGTCGTTTATCGCGTTGTTTACATTGTACATATTTACTATTGGAAGCTTGACCGATGATTCAATCAGACATATGTATCACTTACTGTTAGAATAAGTCATAAGTTATGATTTTTCATGAGTGAAGCTCAGTGAGCGGACGCGGGTATATACGGAGAATGATAATCGGATATTTGTTTTAATCGGGGTTATGTAATATAATGTATGGACATAAACGGAACATAAAATCAACGTTTTATCGGATTGTCATTCATCTCCAATATAAAATAATTCTTCAACATGTAATTATCTTATATCGTATACGATAAATTTGTATATAACACGTTGATTGTACTATTATAATGATCCACATACGTTCTAACTGGCTACTAGTATTATGAGTACGTCGCTTGGACTCTCTTCAATGACACGGTCGGTAATTGGGTTCGAGGTTCGAGATTCGGTTCGATTCGAAACCAAGACGATGATTCGGTTTCAAGGTTCGGTTCGACCTAAATTATAAGGTTCGCAGGGCCCTAGTCTGTATATATACATGTATGATTTTTTTTTCCGGAGCATCACTTCACAGCACACGGTGTCACATTAATCGCTGCAGTCTGAATTAATTCAGATTATTGAAAAGATACATGTACATGTTCGGTAATCTGAAACTAATAGCTGGGAAATCGTATTACTTTCAAAAAGTATATATTATATCAGTGTCAGCCAGGGACCTGGCTAGAGGGTCTCCGTTGGGGGGTGTCCACCTTGGGAAATTCCAACTGCACCCACCCTTGAATCGGAATCAGACCAAACACAAGGTCAGCCAGTGACGTGGCTAGAGGGTCTCCGTTGGGGGTGTCCACCTTGGGAAATTCCAACTGCACCCCCTTGAATCGGAATATGACCTAACACAAGTTTTGCATAATTCCATTTGCACCCTCTTGCACCTCAGTGCTCAGGCCTGATATCCTACATATTCGTAAACCATGGTTCTATATTCCCAGTATGAGAACATTCAGATATTTTAACCTGAACAATTGCATTGATCATAACATCTAGTGGTCTAACTCCAGACAAATACACACGGCTACGGACGAGAGACCATGACACATCTGGCTGACTATGGTTGTTTGGCCCGGTATGAGAAATTTTTGAAAACTACATATGTATACAAGAAAATCGCAAATCCTAGCATCTAGACTGGCCTCAACTGAAGCTTTCCTAGCGTTGGAAATTTCAAACCTCATACTCCCCCTCAGTTGGAAAATTCTCCAACTGATCACAATTTCAGTCCACAAGTTTGACCAAATGTGGTAAAACTAATTAGCAGTTTTGTATTGGCCACTGGGGGTGGACAATGATACACCTGGCCGACCATGGCTCGGCCGGTGTGCAACAATTTTGAAATCTGAACATCGCAAAATCGAAGCATCTAGACTATAGCCTCAAGTCTTCCTATAGAATTGGAAATTTCAAACCTGACACCCCAACATAGGTTGACAATTTCCAACTGATGACAATTCCAATGACATTGTTGACCAAATGAATCACAATATTGTTTTATTAAATTAACTAGCAATTTTTGACTGGCCACGGGGGAGGGACCAGGACACAAGCTTTCCAAGTGTTGGAAATTGCCAACCTGTCACCCCCCTAAGGAAGGTCAATCAAAAAATAGGAAAATCTGCAAATATTGGTCCAAAAACAATTAATCCCCCCAATAAATTGTTTGAAAATCAATCTACAAGAACATTTGTGGGGGGGGGGGGGGTGAGACACCCAAACCCCCCTGTCGCCACGATTCTGGTGTCAGCCAACCTCAAATCGCGACAGAACTCAGCAAGAGCCAAACAAAAGATAACTGTATTGCAAAACGTGGCTGGTGACGTCGTACTGCGAGGAAGCCCCTATTTATCTGTGGTAATACGAGTGTAATGGTAATGTTTCAGACCACCGAACGGGTAGCTGTCCAATAGTCTTGGCTCAATTAACACTTCCATGACTGGAGTTTCCTGAAATATTGTAAAAACCATGTGCCAATGCGTTATTATATTCCCATAGGGAGCCTCGTATATTCTTTGCAGTGTTAAGAGACTGCACCGGCAGATCATCTTTAATGCACTGGTAGATCATCTTTAATGCACTGGCACATCATCTTTAATGCACTGGCACATCATCTTTAATGCTGAACCAGCGCAGCTACCGCCATGAACCTCACGAAAGGGTTAACCTGATGTTATTTCTAATCGGAAACAGCAGAACATTGACGATTGATAACATGATCCGAAAGTTTCATTTTGTTAATCTTTTTTTTTTCAGCCAAACTACCCTCTGTACAAACGAGGTCAGTCAAATATCCATCAAGAACAACTTCGAGAGTTCAACTTTATCGAATCTGTCAGATAGTCAGTACAAGTGTTCCGTTCCATTCACCGTCTCTCGTTCCCGAATTTATAGCAACCTGGAGAAAGGAAAGACGCACTCAGACAGCGCGCTGGACGCGCCCAGGTTACGCATCGTGCGGCACGAGAAACAAAGTTCCATGGATACCATGGATACGCTTGCGAGGAAATACAGCGTCCAGGAAACGCCGATTATTCACGCGGAGTTCCGACAAAGCCGTGAAATCCCTCCACCTATACAACTCCAAAAAGACATGTCAGTTTTACCTCAAAATATTAAAACTCCAACAATCGATAAGAACCAACCGATAGGAAGTCAGTTCGCGTATCCCGAGATCAGACGTGTAGACTCCTCGTATAAGCCGAGGAACTGTGACGGGGATATCCGAAATGTTCCGAGTCAGGTCGCGTATCCCGAAAACAGACCAATTGATGCTTCATCCAGACAGAATAACTGCGATGATGCTGTTCATAATTTTCCTCGTTCTCGCCAGAACATATATCAGGCGAGCGGGCAGACGATATTCCCAGATTTAGTATCGTCTGGTTATTCTCAGGAAAACATGCCACAGAAAAAACAACTGAACTCAACCAGGAAAGTTTCGAGATCGCAATCCGTTTCCAGTTCCATTCCATCTCAGGGTAATACAATAGACCCGTTTGAGCCATATTCTGTTTCTGGGTTAGAGGTCGAGTCCAATACAGACTCACCGTTAACCCCATCTTTGCTGAATTCGTTCAGTTTCAAGAATTCCGGTCCAACAGAGCCAAACTGTCCAAATATTCCAACGGCTCGAGGTCGGAGCGCCTCGTGTGAAGATCAGTCGTTTGGTGGACAATGCGAGCTCAGGTCACTTGAAGGTTATAGTGATGCGCATCAAAGCACACAGCCAATGCTAGGTCACGTGGCTACGACAGCCAACCACAATAGGCGAGCGACTCATCAGAGCAAAGGATTGGCCGAATTTGAACTGAACGAACAAGTTTCATTGGTTTGAAGACAAATAAAATCTATATATTTGCATATGAAAACAATCAGAATGTATAAACATGCTACTTAGATTGTATCCCTTCCATGACTGGAGTTTCCTGAAATTTTGTACGAAAACCCTGTGCTACTCTCTACACTACTGCATTGGCATAACAATATTTACCTTGATCTAGTAAGCCATGCAGTGCATTCTCTTATAAACGCGACTCTCCCACAGGGAGCCTCACATGCATATATTAGAGAATACATTGGCCTATCAATATTTACATTAACATTGTAAGCCAAAGCATTCTCCTATATATCCGAGGCACCATATGGGAGACTCGCGTATATATAAGAGAATGCATGCGCAGTATCTTTACTGCTGTACCAGCGCAGCTTCAGTCATGAAAGGGTTATACATCGTATCATGTCCTCACACCCAATACATATGATTCAGGCATAATATTTAAGGCTAACATGCAGCCATGCATGTGTAGATAATATAGGCATCCGCAATGTCCGTACGGGAAGACGCTGTTCAGCTAATAGCGCTAATAATAACATCCACTATGTCCGTACGGGAAGACGCTGTTCAGTTAATAGCGCTTATAATAACATCCACTATGTCCGTACGGGAAGACGCTGTTCAGCTAATAGCGCTAACAATAACACCCGCTATGTTCGTACCGGGGATTCCATATACAGCTAATAGCGCTAACAATAATATCTGCTATGTCCGTACGGGGATGCCATATATAGCTAATAGCGCTAATAATAACATCCGCTATGTCCGTACGGAAAGACGCTGTTCAGCTAATAGCGCTAATAATAACACCCGCTATGTCCGTACGGGGATACCATATATAGCTAATAGCGCTAATAATAACATCCGCTATGTCCGTACGGGAAGTCCATATACAGCTAATAGCGCTAATAATAACATCCGCTATGTCCGTACGGAAAGACGCTGTTCAGGTAATAGCGCTAATAATAACACCCGCTATGTCCGTACGGGGATGCCATATATAGCTAATAGCGCTAACAATAATATATGCTATATATGTCCGTACGGGGATGCCATATATAGCTAATAGCGCTAATAATAACACCCGCTAGGTCCGTACGGGGATGCCATATATAGCTAATAGCGCTAATAATAATATCTGCTATGTCCGTACGGGGAGTCCATATATAGCTAATAGCGCTAATAATAACACCCGCTATGTCCGTACGGGGATGCCACATATAGCTAATAGCGCTAACAATAATATCTGCTATGTCCGTACGGGGATGCCATATATAGCTAATAGCGCTAACAATAACATCTGCTATGTCCGTACGGGGATGCCACATATAGCTAATAGCGCTTACAATAATATCTGCTATGTCCGTACGGGGATGCCATATATAGCTAATAGCGCTTACAATAATATCTGCTATGTCCGTACGGGGATGCCATATATAGCTAATAGCGCTTACAATAATATCTGCTATGTCCGTACGGGGATGCCATATATATAGCTAATAGCGCTTACACTATCATCTGCTATGTCCGTACGGGGATGCCACATATAGCTAATATCGCTAACAATAACATCCGCTATGTCCGTACGGGGATACCCTATATTATATAGATAATGAATGGCTTGGAGTTGACTATGGCAAATTGTAATTCAATTGAGTATTTGTCACTAAAAACAAGCATTCTGATTGGCCGAGAGCGGCTAACTTTCGTTTTCGATTCACCGACATCGGCCGCTTCAGCGTGCATCAAATCTGAATGTAGCACGGTCAAATTGCATCGGCGCAGAACGAGTAGCGAAACGAACACACCCGCGCGTTGTTGTCTATAGATACCGTTCATTGGCCGCTTCAGCGTGCATCAAATCTGAATGTCGCACGGTACAATTTTATCGGCGCAGAACGGAGTAGCGAAACGAGACAACCCGCCCCACAGGAAATGGTTACGGAGCACTGTTCCGAGTAACGCAATGAACAAACCCAAGATTTGTGCACGGTGACAACGGCGAAATGAAAGTCTCGATTCGTGTCATGAAAATGACTAAATGATACTTTTTATACAGTTTTTTTGCAAATTTCTTGCTAGATTGAATTACAATGGAGATAAACATACCCTGTTTCGTTGTACATTCAGGGATTCGAGCATGAAAACAGTTTGTGAACTCGCCGGCAAGCCGGCTCGTTCACAAACTGTTTTCATGCTCGAATCCCAGAATGTACAACTCAACAGGGTATGTTTATCTCCTAAATAGTGGTCCCCGAGGAGGAATAGTCCACGAGCCGCAGGCGAGTGGACTATTCCTCCTCGAGGACCACTATTTTGGCATAGTCAACGACAAGACATTCATTATTTATTATATTATATCGAACATTTGTGCCAATTCTCACACAATATCTGAGTCTGATTTTGTCACATTTTTATTTACCTTGAATTTTGGAAATCGGTCTCAGATTTTACAATTTACGGCAATATTTTTACGATGGCAGGGGAGCATAACTATGTTATTAGTTACATCTAACAGCATCTCTTCATGATTCATACATTTATTTATATAAATAGGTCATTAGCAAAGACATTTTGGCGAAATTTTAGAATTAACTAGTTTAACTTCGATTAACCGGAAAAGGAAATTATAAATAACGTCCACTGGCTTTACAAAAATTAGGACTGGCCGCTTGCCAACTAAACGGACAAACTATTAAATACATTGGCTTGATATCATCGGAAATTTGTAAGATCATTGCAATTCATCAATAAATATAAGGCTATACCGATATTGCAACAAATATCGCACAAGGTATAGTTTAAAATTGGCCGTATCTTCAGGCGGCAGCCCTATTTCGCGAAATGAGTTTGTTACTATAAATAGAAAAAAGAATAGTAGGCATGTAGGAATCCTACTGAGGTACTATCGTAAAATAGTATAGCAGTGGCCAGCCAATCAGAATGCGAGAAAGTCACGTGAGATATAATATAAGCTAATAGCGCTAACAATAACATCCGCTATGTCCGCACGGGATGCCATATATAGCTAATAGCGCTTACAATATCATCTGCTATGTCCGTACGGGGATGCCACATATAGCTAATATCGCTAACAATAACATCCGCTATGTCCGTACGGGGATGCCACATATAGCTAATAGCGCTTACAATATCCGCTATGTCCGTACGGGTATGCCATATATAGCTAATAGCGCTAACAATAACATCCGCTATGTCCGTACGGGGATGCCACATATAGCTAATAGCGCTTACAATATCATCCGCTATGTCCGTACGGGGATGCCACATATAGCTAATATCGCTAACAATAACATCTGCTATGTCCGTACGGGAAGACGCTGTTCGGTTAATAGCCGCAATAATAACATCCGCTGTGTCCGTACGGGGATACCCTATACAGCTAATAGCACTAACAATAACATCTGCTATGTCCGTTCGGGGATGCCATATATAGCTAATAGCGCTAACAATAACATCTGCTATGTCCGTACGGGGATGCCAGATATAGCTAATAGCGTTAACAATAACTCTAACTAAAGTTTCTCAGAAAGGTTTATTTTCAATATTGATCCAGAAATGTGTCTCTTTGTTTTCCCTATCATGCTAGTTATTCCCTAAATGTGTAGTTATTCAAAGACACTTCGTAAAGCGGCGTTTAACGAATTAACATTTAGTAGTTAGTTATTGTGTGTTATTGTTAGCGCTATTATAGCTGACTATTTATAGTCTGCGGGATCGATAGACAGCTGACTCTTATCCTGACAAATTTACGATATGAGCTATAACCAAATCAGATAAGGCTAGTGCCAAATCCACTATTTCAAGTTTTTTTTAAAATAAATCACTGCGCATGCAGAACCAAATTGCACTCTTCAATGAATACCTATATATATTCAACATTTTCTTAAAAGGGGACCCTACCCTCAATCCGGAAATTTATGGGACCATCTCATTTTATACTCAACAGAATATATGGAACAAATGAAAGAATTACAATGAAAAATAAATAATAAATTCATTTTCATTATAATTACCATGATGCCTGTATCGTTCGTAGAGCACATGAGTGTATTTTGCAGTCATACATGGCTCAAATTCATTCATTTGTTGCGTATATTCTGTTGAGTATAAAAGGAGATGGTCCCACAAATGGGCGGATTTAGGATACAGCTCCCCTTTTAATTGCATGGTACACGCATGATTCACCCCTCTCTACTAACTGGTATTCATCATTTAGGGGAGGGTGGGTAGGATATAACATCATTGGTTCCTGTTAAGGTATATATACATTGTAGATCATGCCATGAATATCTACTCTGTCTAACGCCCGTAGAGATCATATTCCACCAGTACAACACCTTGGAACTGTTTGAAGTTTCAACAGGGAACCTTATGAAGCCAAAACGATAACGCAGAGAATATATTTCTTAGTTATTATCTGCTCCGTAATAATGTACTTTTACTGAAGGTGAATGTCCCAATTCAAAATTGCATGCTTTTCTCTGACATTTGTGAGCCGATATCGCAATAAACATTAAATTAATTACCCAGGATAAATTCCATAATTGTAAGCGACGCAAAGTAAAATCGCTCGCAAATTCACCTAAATCTTAAAATTTCGAGTTGGGACCTTCACCAGCATAACAGTGAAGTACATTATTAAGGGACATATACTAACTAAGAAGTATATTCCCCGCGTTATTAATTCGACTTTATAAGGTTCCCTGTCAAAACTTCAAAAAGTTACAAGGTTTTGTAATAATAATAATATATAGCATCTATATAGCGCTTCATCCCTGGATAATATGTAAGTCTTATATTTCAACTCTTGTAGACATTTGTACTGGTGGAAAATGATATCTACGGGCGTTATTAGTCAGAGTAGAGATTCATGGCATGATCTAAAAACAGCAGACAGACAGACATTCACAAATATAGTTATAGATTTTGATTCCCGGATCCGGACCGACATGCAACAAAATAGTGCATAATTTCAGGCTTCAAATGGCCCGAGAATTTAATGTCACGAAGCTTAATAAACATATCAATATCTTCCCGGGCGAGGTGTTCACTTAGCGCCACATCGACCTCTACCCGGAATTCTTAACATTTAGCGCCACATCGACCTATACCCGGAATTATTAACACAAAACTGAGCATGATTTTCTATTCTTATCCAAGACAATGCTATACCATAGTCTCTATCAGGTCACAATCCTCTTATTGATTCTCGCCTCTGGAAGAGATTGGCTGCGGACACACACACCACAGTAGCGATGGCATAGACAATTTATTATGGTGGAGTTTGATGACAATTGATCGTCATAATTACAATGCAATAGCTAGCCATGTCGCCCGCTGAATATCACACAAGGAGTCTACCAAGCTCTACCAGCGTCGCGGTCGATCTCAAAGATGTATCTACCTGAATGTCGCTGTTGATCTTTAATCAGTACGCAAACGTAGCAAAATAAAAAAAAACGCAATTGGGGAACTGTCTTAATATGACATTAATGTAAGTAGATAAATATGCATTGCGATCATATCAACAAAACGTACCACGTGCATGATATGTGAGTGAATGAGGGATTGCCACGGTCAAACACAATTCTGGACGACCGATCATGCAATTATATATATATATATGGGTTAATTGGTTTTGTCGGCTCATTGAGTGGAAACTCCTCAGCGGACAACATGGCTAGCTATGGCATATAATTATGACGCCAATTGTCACCGAACTCCATCATAATAACTGTCACACCTATACTATGCCATCGCTACTGAGGTGCGTGTGTCCGCAGCCAATGTCGTGTAAACTGTCTCAGATATAAGCAGGGTGGGGGGGGGGGGTAATACAAATTTGCAGGAAGGTATGCCGGGGTGGTGGGTGGCCCGAGGGGCAACAAACACGTTTTTACACCCTCATGCAATTGTTTTACTAAAGACCCTTTGTGCCCTTATATGACATTTGTAACAGTTTAAAACATATTATAAGAATTTATAACTGCAAAAACACCATATTTATGTTACCGGGACCTCATATGGGCCTTAGGAGAGATGACATTGAGATATGTTGCATATGGGGCGGTGGGATGAACAAATTCCTTCCCATGCACACAATGATCACCAACACCCTTCGGAAAGAAGCTTCGAGAAATGTAAAACTGAAATATATAAACTTGTCTTGATGTAACTAAAGCCAAGATCATTGTGTGTATGGACAAAGAGCAACTGCCTCAAACATTAATGTGACTATCAATGGCTAGAATATAACTGTTTTCATACAGTGCATCAAGCCAATCAGTGAAATATTTGCAGGTCTATCAACTCATATGATCTGTTACTCTCACAAACCTAAAATATCCAAGTCTGGCATAGTGACTGTTTGTCATTTATTATAACAGAGGTGGCTCCAGTAGACTAACAAAAGTGTTAAGGCATAATGCTAGATAATGGTCTGGTTGACAATCTAATCGGGAAATGGTTAGAAATTATGGAATTGTGTGTATCCTGTACAATGACCTAAGATTGCATATATAAGTAAACTTGTCCCGATGCAACTAATGCCTGGATCATTGTGTGCGTGTAAAAAGAGCGAGCAACTGTCTCAAACATTAAGGTGACTATCAATGGGTAGAAAATATCTGTTATCAGTGCATCAATCCAATCAGTGAATTATTTGCATGTCATTCAACTCAGATGATCTCTCACAAGACCGAAAGTATCCAAGTCTGGTATAGTGCTGTAACTGATTGTCATATATATATATAAATAAGTAGGATCTGTCCGGAGTTTTCTCTCAGACCCCTGGACCGAGTTCAACCAAATTTGGTGTGGTGACTCGGGGTACACTGGCGGATGTTATAATGGTATTAGTTTTTCAAAATTTTTAATTAAAAAACAATAAAATAAAATTGGTTTTGTTAAATTGAGCAAGGAATTCAATCTTTAAAAGAAAGTATATTAAAACGATATATATAAATCAAAATGTTTCAATGACCAAATGTGCTTGAAGCGCACAAAGGGGCCGCCGCTAAGTGAAGGGTGTGTCTAAGACCAAAATGACCAACAAAGGGGGCCACAGGTATCTCCGATGCTGAATATAGGCTCCCCAAAGGAGCCTATTTCAGTTAGTTTAGTATAATAGAATTAAGTTGCTCCAGTAGACTAACATAAGTGGTATGGAATATGTTAGATAATGGGCTGGTTGACAGACTAATCAGGAAATAGTAAGAAATTATGAAATTTTATGTATTCTGCACAATGACCAAGGTTTACAGATGATCAGCAATTTATAAAACTTTTGTTTTTCAATTAAAACAGCTTCTGAAACAGGTTAAACTGTTATTTTAACTAATTGAGATAATTCCCAATCATAAGAGTGATATCAATAGAGTTTTATGAGATTTGAGACCAATTTTAGTGAATTTTTTAGGGTGGGTGTAAACAAATTGGGACTAAAAAAAACGGCATACCTTCCTGCAAATATTTTACTACCCCCCCCCCCGATATAAGCCACTCTTAGTTCTCTGGAAACACAACGAATCAAGCCTGAAAATAGTGTGTCTGTCATTTGCAGAATGAGGTCCCAAGAGGGTGAATTTAATGATGCTATCCCACACAGTGGGCTAGCATAACCAATTCTAGCCTCTTGGGACCTCATTCTGTTTAGAAAGGCCTCATCTTCTATATATCTATTCTATCTACTATATAATTTGAGACTTATGTATATGTGTACTTCATAGAATCGAAAACGGCTGGCTCGATTGAGTTCAAACTTCCCATCTAAGGGTAAAAATCCACGAACACCGTAGTTGTCGCGTTTTGGAGAAGCTCTGAGCACCCTTTATCCACTCCCAAATCACCGCAAAGGCACGGCGTGGGTTAATCAAGTGATTATTTAATGAGCGTTTGTTTTTGACGCATCGCTATAAAGAGCGTCTGTTTACCATTCAACGTTATTAGCATCTGCAGAGAGATATACGGGAACATTGAGTGGTTTCCAATGCGGGGAGATTTATTGGATGCCATAGTACTCTTACAACGTCATTGTTATAGTATGTATGACACTTAGGTCAGGGCTTCGGGGGGGGGGGGGGGGGGGGGGTAGTTATAGGCATAATGCTTCTCAGAAATCCCGGTTACAAACCAACACTCACAATTTCGTATTTACGCAAACGTATACGGGAACAAGTGCTTTCCTATTTTTAGAACGCAACGCTTGATACCAAACAAAATTACGTCGCGTTGGTGATGGCGTTCACGACGGGATTAATTGACTGTCCGCTCTTTGCGAGGATGGGGTTCACGACGGGATTAACTTTGCAGGGACTATTGGCCATCTCGTAAGGGTGGACAACCTCTGTCAGGGGCTGCTCAATGGCCACGGGCAGGTTAAAAAAAATCATACCTCTTCTGGGTCTGGGCGTGTATAGGCATGAGCGTGTTATTGAACGCGGAGCGTGTTGTGTTCATAAGAACGCGGATCGGGTAAGTTTTTCCGCCCTAGGTGAACTCAAACTTCGTATATAAGTGTAAAAACACACGGGGATCGTCGACGTCGCATTGTGAGAAACATTCTGTCTGTCTGTGAGTTCAAACTTCCCATCTAAGGGTAAAAAACCACGGGAATCGTCGTCGCGGCGTTTTGGAGAAGCTCAGAGCACCCGTTCTCCACTCTCAGTCACCAAAAACGGCACTGCGGTGGTTAATCAAGTGATAATTTAATGAGCGTTTGTTTTTGACGTGTCGCTATAAAAGAGCGTTTGTTTACAATTCAACGCAACGGTATCGCTCGAAATTTAGCATCGAAAACATTTAATTTCTTTTATCAATAACATAATTACGTGTTGGACTCTGTCATTTTAAGAATATGTAAGTATTACACAAATACACACCAAGTCTCAGCTTAAAATTTTGAAAAATAAGAGTTTTATCGACATAAATCGATTTTAATGGGAAATCCTATGTTAAAATTTAGCATCGAAAACATTTAAATTCTTCCATCTAAAACATAATTACGCGTTGGAATATGTCATTTTAAGAATATGTAAGTATTACACACAGTCACACGAAGTCTCAGCTTGAAATTTTGAAAAATAAGAGTTTTATCGACATAAATCGATTTGAATGCGAAATCATGTGTTAATAAATTTTGGGGCTCAGCTGTTCTGTGCAAAATGATCAACTCGGGACGGGTCAACCGATTGAGCCCAAACTTGCTACCTATGGGCACATTTGTCCCGAAAAGTCACGGACGGGTCAAATCGTGACCCCGATGTGACATTGACCTTCAAACTGGTCAATTCAAGGTCAAATTGGGTAAAACTGGCGGATTTCTGTACTTTTGTCCGGGGAGTGTTTTGGACGGGTCAAATCATGACCACGACCTGACCTTGACCTACAAAATTGTCAATTCAAGGTCAAATCGGGTAAAACTTGCTGTTTTCGACGAAATTTGGTACAAATGCTGCACAAGTGTCTCGGAACCTGTGCAATTGCTTTTTCGAACAAAGCCATGAGACGAATGCCGCAAGTGGCGGGCTAACCTGCTAGTCTACTATATATTTCGAGACTTCCGTATAGTTATATGTGTGTATATATGTGTGTATGTGGGTACGTTTGAACATATACGGAGTTGTTAACGACGAACGCTCTTTATTGCAATCGACGTGGCTAAACGACTAGCCCCATGCGTCCGAAATACGGATGCGGGAGAAATGCAATTATCTCGATTAAAAAGGCAGAATTGATCTAAGAAGCGTTTGTTTACAATTCAACGCAACCTTATCGCTCGAAATATTATGCAGAGAGATTTCACGACGGGATTAATTGACTGTCCGCTCTTTTCGGGGACTACGGGCAAGTTTAGGACGGGTACCATGAATTAACTCATTGAAAAACAAAGAATGCGTTGTCTGTCGTTCATAGGAAGGGGGGATTTCATCGGGTCAATTAGAATAAAAATTAAATAAATAGGTCAATTAGAATAAAAATTAAATAAATATTAAAAAATTCAACAAGAAATTATGGCTTTGAAATCCATGTAAAAAAGGACGACCGTGCAGTCACGACCTGCACTACTCAGACTAATATGTGTTTACTTATATGAACGTCAAGATTTAATTAACTATAAATATTTCTTATAACCAATTACGTACACGGAGTTGGTTGCTTGTGATAGGGGGATTGGGTCTGTAGGCCTACCTCATAATTATCATATTGTACTCATACATGTATCTTCCAGCCTTTCGATCGTGGCTCCTCGGAGCCATGTTTTCATGAATTCCAGCGTGACGGAATCACCAAATTTTACGGAATTTCACTTTTCTGTGGCCTATAACATCTAAAATTATGACCAGTAGGGTACCGCTTAAAATAAAAAAACATTGTACATACTATAGTAAGTTGTTTGATTATATACAACTGTATGTGTTTTTAAGTATCATCTCACTCTGGGTCAAATTGTGTCCGTGACGGAATCACCAAAAAAGTGCCATCAATATGAGGGTAGGTCCGTACTATTGAAGAACCCTGCTCATTCAGCCAAGCTGACCTGGAAAAAGTTCCCAATTAGTAAAGTAGATACATTATACTTGCAGAAAAAAGCCGCATTGTCACACACTTGTGTGTATATTACTAGTTAACTCGGTTTATTCGCCGTGACGGAATCACACAACGGGCGTGACGGAATCACCGTGCGATTTTTTTAGGTATAGTTTTTTGTGTAACAAGTGCGGTCATTGTCATAAAAGCATACAACTTGGCACATGTGTATATTAGGTCCCACGTATTATTTTCAGATATGGGGGCAATCACGAAAATACTTTCCATGGCAACGGTTGCTATGCGACTGTTTTTACCTTAGAAACGGGTTGTTGGTAGGGGTTAAACCGTCATTTTACTAAAATATATGTGCAAAAAGGGGATACTATGGTAATTGAGGCAGATTGTGATATGGGAAATGTGACAAAAATAACAATTCCACATGCCTCACTATTAACCTAGAATGACCCTTGAGCTGCTTGAAAATGGTATTTTGGTACATTTGACCTTATTTGCCAAAATATGAAATTATGCCTTGACTGCGCATGCGCGCATCATTGACCCCCAGTCACACACTATCTGGTGTTTACGAGATTGTATAGTGAGGGCAATGACCATTCCAAAATATATTCATTGGATAGTAATAATGAAATACAGAAGAAGCAACAACATTCCCCGATGACATGCTAATGATGCAAATACCCATTATCGGTATCCATGGCCGCCTTTTCGTGGAATTCATGTTTTGACTGGCACGTATATGCCCATTCTCAATTTGGATGAAATATTAGTTGTACTCGCCTCCACAACCCTTGGACTCGGAGCCATGCACTATGAAACGTCAACCCAACCAAACCTAAAATGCGAACCATGCCAACATTATGCCTGCTTTGTGTGCTATGTCGCGTCGCTGTCAAAACGTCAATAACTTTCGCGGGAAAATGCGCGTGCCAATATGACGTCGCTTTGGATACAACATATATGACGTAACCTAACAGTTTACGTGAACATGCTTCTACTAATTTACTAAACTAAAGAAAAGTTTATTTAGTTATATAATAAACGATCAAGATATTTACGATATGAATTATGTTGTTTTCGCGAGGTGGCTAAGGAAAATTTGCAGTTTTACGTAAATTTCCGCCATTTCCCGAATGGCATAGCAACCCGAGTCCGGTCGACAATATTTATGATTTAAGTAATGATTATTGTTCAAAGAATAAAGCATGTAATGCCTTAACGCAATGAATACTGTTATGTTGGCTATATGAAAAATAACATTTTGTAGTTTTAATTTAATTGCAACGACGTTTCAAGATGGCGGCCCCTCAAATCCAAGATGGCGGTACCCCTAATTCAAGATGGCGGCGCCCATGTTCGAAAGCGAACTTAGTATAAGGACGACCTGCGCATATGCTGCGCAACATATGCGCGGCTGGGCTGCGCCCAGCTGGTCGTCCTTAAAAAAAACATAAATTAAATAAAAAAAACATTAATATATAAATAAAAAGAAAATAATTAAAAACATGTCATGTTTCTGACCAACCACGCCAGTGGCGGGCTAACCTGCTAGTCTATTATATATTCTGGAAGATCTGTGTGTTTGTGTGTGTGTGTGTGTAAACGATGAAATCGAAAACGGCCGACCCGATTTCGATGAAACTTGGTATGTGGGAGTCTCATAAGCATATTCATTTGCCAGGATCAATTCAAGGTCAAATCGCCAATTTTGATGGGATTTCGACGAAATTTTATACATAGGGTTACTTTTGTCCACTGAGTGTTTTGGACGGGTCAAGTCGTGACCCCGACCTGACCTTGACCTTCAAAATGATCAATTCAAGGTCAAATCGGGTAAAACCGGATGGATTTCGATGGGCACGTTTGTCGGGTACTTTTGTCCGCGCAGTGTTTTGGACTGGTCAAATCGTGACACCACTTGACCTTGACCTTCAAAATGGACAATTCAAGGTCAAAGCCCGGACGAAGTCACCTTCTAGTCTATTATATATTTTGGGAAATTTGTCTGTGTGTGTGTCTGTCTGTTAGCGATGGACTCGAAAACGGCCGAGCCGATTTCGATGAAACTTAGTATGTGGGGTTACTTTCGGCCGGGGAGTGACATGGGCCTATTAATTTGCCCGTGCGATGTGACCTTGAAATCGGGTAATTTCAAGGTCAAACGCCCGAGTATCACGGGATTTCGATGAAATTAGTGTCTGGGGAAAGTTTCGTAAGCCTATTCGTTTGCCGTGCGACGTGACATTGACCTTGAAATCGGATCAATTCAAGGTCAAATCGCGAATTTTGATGGGATTTCGACGAAATTTGATACCTAGGGTTACTTTTGTCACTGGGTGTTTTGGACGGGTCGAGTCGTGACCCCGACCTGACCTTGACCTTCAAAGTGATCAATTCGAGGTCAAATAGGGTAAAACCGGATGTATTTCGACGGGTACTTTTGTCGGGTACTTTTGTCCTGGCAGTGTTTTGAACGGGTCAAATCGTGACCCCACCTGACCTTGACCTTCAAAATGGACATTCAAGGTCAAATCGCGCAATTCGCCGAAAAGCAGAGGGGAAACAGCCCGGACGAAGTCGGGTCCACCTGCTAGTCTATCTATCTACTATATAATTTGAGACTTCCGTATATATATATATGTGTGTGTGTATATATGTATGTGGGTACTTCATAGAATCGAAAACGCGTGTACAGATTGAGCTCAAACTTCGTATGTAAGTGTAAAATCCCAGAGCACCCATTCTCCAATCTCAGTCACACAAAACGGCACTGCGGTGGTTAAGATATCAACGATCTTTATATTGACCTTATACGGAGGTGTTAACAAACAACGCTCTTTATTGCAATGGACGTGGCTAAACGACTGACCCCAAGCGTCCGAAATACGGATGCGGATTCCAATGGACATGGCTAAACGACTGACCCCATGCGTCCGAAATACGGATGCGGACGAAATGCAATTATCTCGACTAAAAAGGCAGAATTGATCTAAGAGCTCGAAATATTATGCAGAGGGATTTCACGACGGGATTAATTGACTGTCCGCTCTGAAGTTTAGGACGGGGAGGACGGATACCATGAATTAACTCATTGAAAAACAAAGAATGCGTTATCTCGGAAACGGGTGGAGCTATCGACTTGAAATTTGCTATGTGAATGTATATTGCCCCGGATACAAATTTTATCGTGTCGCCGAGCCCATGCGACGCAGCTTCGCGCATGCGCAGACGAGATCTCGGAAACGGGTGGAGCTATCGACTTGAAATTTGGTATGTGAATGTATCTTGCCCCGGGTACGAATTTTATCGGGTCGCCGAGCCCGTGCGACGCCCGTGCAGCGCGTGCGCAGACGAGATATCGGAAACGGGTGGAGCAATCGACTTGAAATTTGCTATGTGAATGTATCTTGCCCCGGATACGAATTTTATCGGGTCGACGAGCCCGTGCGACGCCAGCTTCGCGCATGCGCAGACCAGATCTCGGAAACGGGTGGAGCTATCGACTTGAAATTTGGTTAAATTTATAAAATGTCATGTTTCTGAAACAAAGCCATGAGACGAATGCCGCCAGTAGCGGGCTAACCTGCTAGTACTATATATTTTGAGACTTCCGTATATATATGTATGTGTGTGTGTGGGTACTTTATAGAATCGAATACGGCGGCGCGGATTGAGCTCAAACTTCCTATCTAAGGGTAAAATCCAACGGACACCGTCGGCGTCGCGTTTTGGAGAAGCTCAAAGCACCCATTCTCCACTCCAATCATCAAAATCACCGCAATCGGCACTTCGGGGGGTTAAGGCATCAACGATCTTTATATTGACCATATTTGGAGTCGTTAACCGACTAACGCTCTTTATTGCCATCGCCGTTGCTAAACGGTGAACCATGCGTACGAAACTACGGACGCGAAACCCGAAATGCATTTATCTCGATTAGAAAGGCAGAATTAACGTGTTGTGTGATTCTTATGTCTGTCGTTCCTAGGAACGGGGGAAATTTTCAATCACTTTTAGGGACGGGTACTGCGTGTTGTGTGATTCTTATGTCTTCTTCACCTTAATCGGGTAAAATAAGGTCTAATCGGGTAAAATATTGAAAAAAATCCAGTAAATTAAAAATGCACAATTAACTCATGTTATAATTTTTTTTTATATTAACTCATTGAAAAAAAAATTAAATCTTTCCTAGGAACGGGGGAAATTTTCAATCAGACCTCTTTTAGGGACGGGTACTGCGTGTTGTGTGAAAACAAAAAATGCGTGTTGTGTGATTCTTATGTCTGTCGTTTCATCGGGTCAGTTTTTCCGCCCGATGTACCTTAAATCATACCTCTTTTAGGGACGGGTACTGCGTGTTTAGTGATTATTATGTCTTCTTCACCTTAATCGGGTAAAATAAGGTCTAATCGGGTAAAATATTGAAAAACCAAAAACTAAATTCAAAAAATTCAAAAATCGGGTAACATATTGAAAAACCCTAAATTAAATTAATAAATTAATCAAAAAATTTTATTAAAAAATCCAGTAAATTAAAAATGCACAATTAACTCATGTTATAAACAAAAAATTTATATTAACTCATTGAAGAAAACAAAATTAAATTAAAAAATTAATTCAAATATTAATTAAAAAATTAATTAAAAACATTAAAAATTGTCATGTTTCTGACGAACGCCGCCAGTGGCGGGCTAACCTGCTAGTCTCATATATATTTTGAAGACCTCTGCCTGTATGTATGTCCTTTATAGAATCGAAAACGGGTTGACCGATCGAGACCAAATTTCGTATATAAGTGTAAAAAACCCACGGGGATCGTCGACGTCGCATTTTGGACAAGCAATGAGCACCGATTCTCCACTCCCAATCATCAAAATCACCGCAAACGCCACTTCGGGGGTTAATGCATCAACGATCTTTATATTGACCATATTCGGAGGTGTTAAGGATAACGCTCTTTATTACAATCGATGCTGCTAAACGGCTACCCATGCGTAAAATACGGATGCAAAACGAAACGCGGAATGCAATTATCTCGATTAAAAAGGCAGAATGGGTTGTTGTGTCATATATGTCCTAGGAATTTTTCATCGGGTTCTCGGAAACGGGTGGAGCTATCGACTTGAAATTTGCTATGTGAATGTATCTTGCCCAGGATACGAATTTTATCGGGTCGCCGAGCCCGTGCGACGCCAGCTTCATGCATGCGCACACCAGATATAGGAAACGGGTGGAGCTATCGACTTGAAATTTGTTTTTTGAATAGCCCGGACAATTTTGGAAGATCTGGCTGTGTGTCTGTGTGTCTGTAATCGATGGACTCAAAAACGGCAGAGCCGATTTCGATGAAACTTGGTATGTGGGGGTGTTTTCGGCCGGGGAGTGACATAGGCCTATTAATTTGCCCGTGCGACGTGACTTTAACCTTGAACTCGGGTAATTTCAAGGTCAAACGCCCGAATATCACGGGATTTCGATGAAACTTGGTATGTGGTGGTACATTCGGCCGGGGAGTGGCATAAACCTATTAATTTGCCCGTGCGACGTGACCTTGAAATCGGTTCATTTCAAGGTCAAACGCCCGAATATCACGGGATTTCGATGAAACTTGGTATGTTGGGGTACTTTCGTATGGGGCGTGTCATAAGCATATTCATTTGCCCCTGCGACGTGACATTGACCTTGAAATCGGATCAATTCAAGGTCAAATCGCCAATTTTGATGGGATTTCGACGAAATTGTATACATAGGGTTACTTTTGTCCACTGAGTGTTTTGGACGGGTCAAATCGTGACCCGGACCTGACATTCAAAATGATCAATTCAAGATCAAATCGGGTAAAACCGGATGGATTTCGACGGGCACGTTTGTCGGGTACTTTTGTCCGGGCAGTGTTTTGGACTGGTCAAATCGTGACCCCACTTGACCTTCAAAATGGACAATTCAAGGTCAAAGCCCGGACGAAGTCGGGTCACCTTCTAGTATATATATATATAAATATAGTCTCAAATTGGCATGGTTTTAGTTACTTTTTCCTTTCTGGGAGTTTCTACATGTATATCCCCTAATTTGCAGAAGATGAAATGCATAATTGAGGTGACCAATGAGTGAATAGCATCAACTTCAACTGGGAACTTCATACTGATCCTAGGTCTCCCATAGCAGTTGAGGCATAAGCAGAATGAGGTTCCAAGAGGGTGAATTTGGTGACGCTAGCCATCCGTGTGGGATAGCGTAATTAATTTCACCATCTGTGGACCCCACTCTGCAAATGACAGACACATTATTTGCATGCTTGCAACGAATACTACCCACAATAAGGAAGACACTGATAATGGTGTCACATTACTTTTAGTGAGAACCAATAGTTACAATAGACTGGTTCATTCCGTGTGTTGTCATTGGCAACGACAGTCATCTGACACACGTGACCATTTCGCCTTCACGTACACGTGGCCAAACCGTTAAGACGTTTTGTGTCAAACGTGTAGCATTACTACGAAAAGTGCACCGAGTTGGAGAGAGAAATGGTCTGGAAATATCCACGCAGCTTTTTTGAAAAGAGTATATTAATACAATTGCTTCAATCAATCTTGTTTATTTTGCACCGGTATCTGTAGGTTTGTCAGTCGATATTGTGAGATGAACAGCTAATGTTAACACAGATGAACCACTCAATCATGCCATGAATCCCGCGGCGAGCCTCATACGTATAATGATCAATTCCTGAGTGCTGTCTGCTCAAGTCTGCGAGGGGCACCGTAAGGGTTTGTCATGCAGTCGATAGTGTGCAAGATATATATATATATATCTCTATAAGATGAACAAAGACAAACCACTCGAGATGTTAACTGCGATGGAGAATCGAGTACTCAGAAAGCGAAACCAGCCTTACTGGAACGCCAACAGTTTCTGATGGTGCACAGGGGCATGGCGACAGCGAATGGGTGTGTGTGCGTGTGAGTGAGAGGATGTGTGTGTGAGGGGGGTTCTGGTTGGTCAAACATTTGTAACAAATTTCAACAGTTGTGAATTTCATGTCCGCCACTATAGACACCACATACAGATGGAAATTATTTACATTGCTTGATATCCCAACCAGTATTAGTGGGGGTGTTTTTGTGTTTAAAACATTAGCATGTTTATTTTATTCTTTTTGTCAAAAGATTGGTAATAAAGGGCAATTAGTAGAAAATTTTCTAGGAAAGCGGGAGGTACCAGTTGGAATTTCCAAAGAAAACAACAGATAATAGAAGCGCAGAATGATTCATATTCATTGAAGGGAAATGTTCAGATAATAATTCCACTGATGGTCGTTTATTGAACTTATTATCTGACCATTTCCTAATTGAACTACTAATCAATGATTATTTAGTGAAGACAGGGTTAACCCTTTACCCAACAAACCGGCCAAAACCGGCCAAATAAAGCTTCAACAGCCTAAAATATCTTGGGTCTGTCTCAATAAAACCATACAAATATGGATATCATTGGAACCGGCTCATTGACCACATTGTGATGGTTATAGTTATGCCCTGTGCCAATGCATTCTCTTATATATGCGAGTCGACCATAGGTCGCCTCGCATATATAAGAGAATGCATTGGCCTAAAAAAAATCTTTTTTTAACACTTTTTACCATTTTTTCTTACATTCTTTAACAATTTTATAATTTTTAATGTGTTAAGCCAATGCATTCTCTTATATATGCGAGGCGACCTATGGTCGACTCGCATATATAAGAGAATGCATTGGCACAGGGCCCTTCTGTTGGGTAAAGGGTTAATATATCTGTATTGCAAGACGATCATGCAGGCGCTGTCAGCTACCAACGGTCACACCGCAACACGATGCATGCATAATGGTGATCGTGTTGTATTCATCCGCATACGATAACATCTGGCGATAAAGTCAATCAGGTTACCGTCTAGGTACATGTAGCCTACTTTGATTGGAGTTTGAAGTCATCTATCACCTATCGATATTTTGAGGTTCGATCTGAGTGGATAAGTTTATTGTGGTTTATCGTAATTCTCAGCCGCCAGGCGATATCACGACGTTATCCGTTTTTTCCGAGTGGAGGAAAGACCGCACGGAGGGTTAATGTCACGGGGAACTAACTCCGCTCCACTGTGCGACCTCCCGCAACCGATAAACCACCCAGATACACGGATCATGTTACCTTCACTAATCAGCACATATTGAGATTCGAACCAGCTTCGGCATCGATGGGCGACTTATGTTGGCCTAATGATATAAATGTAAATCCATGCCGTACATAATCACGTTACGTAAATATACCAAATTTTTTAAGATTGTAGCTCGATGCTAACATTAATTAATAATCCCTCACTTTTAATTATATTGCACTATGTAATTAGCATGTATATATCTAACAACATGAGGGACATATTTAATATCACTAAATAACACAACATTCATAAAACCATTCACTTCAAACTATTTTTTCTCTTCTACCTTTCTACAAAAAAAAAGAAGAAAAGAACGAGACAAAAAAAAAACTGCTTTGATTACCAACCATAAACTGTAATATACTATTGTCATAACGTATTTGTCTTTGTTCAAATACAAATTATTTAATTTTTTTTAATTAATAATAATGCCCCATGCACCTTACCAACTGAGCCACTGATCTGTGGATATTTTGCTTCTAGTTTCAATGCTGCTGTCAACGGCCTTGACATAAATGTATAAAGCGCATACAATTATGTGTTGCTAGCATTGATATATGCGACTGTGTTGGTCGATACTGTACGAGGTGTCGCTCTCAGAACCAACATTGTGCGACCATCTCCGATGATCTCAACAAGGACTGGCCACTCAAGCTGACAT
Organism: Siphonodentalium dalli; assembly: GCA_032622095.1. Classification (NCBI taxonomy): domain Eukaryota; kingdom Metazoa; phylum Mollusca; class Scaphopoda; order Gadilida; family Siphonodentaliidae; genus Siphonodentalium; species Siphonodentalium dalli. The sequence continues at coordinate 160,380,887 of CP136068.1, read as the reverse complement.
TTATAAGAGGGAGAATTTAACTCTCAAAAGACAAAGCAGGTATGGCTGGACGTGAACACCGACAATAAGCACGACTCACCCATGGGTGTGGCGACATGGGGTGTCTCAACTTCGATTAAAATAATCAACGGTTGGAAATGTCGTTCCTGTCACATTAGTTGGAAGTTTCCCTCCAAAAAATATTGTTGTAAGTTTACTCTTAGTTTAATATTCCAACCACCAATTAGTGGGGAATTTGCTGTATAACTGGTCTAGAAACACAAAGTGTTTATAATTGGTCTCGAATCACAAAACGTGTATAACAGCGGTCAGATGCTCGTAGCCCGTTTATATATAACCATGGGTATATGCCGGATATAACCGTACAAAAAAACGCCATGGTTTTGACCGTTTATTTATTACGCCCTACACTATGGGTGTTTACTGCTACACTGATCTGGCTGTTCCAATGGGGCGATGGTGATATCTCGAGGACAACACATTTCGGGTTTCTCGCGATGAGTGTTTTAGGAAATTGTAGTAAGGCTGATCTGGCCGTGTCAATGGAGCTATATCGATGGGGATATCTCGCAGGACACCACATTTCGGGTTTTTCTCGGATGTATTTCCGCGGATGTCTCATAGCTGCAGTATGTAACTTTTATGACCACGTTAATTGCTCTCGATGTTTAGGTATGAATAATGGCTGGGCCACTCTTGAAGTTTTATTGCGGGAACACAAGCATAATATAACAGCTAACTTTGCTCATGACGTATATCTCAGTTGGAATATAGAATAACGGTCGTATTGCGAAGTATCGGGCTTGTATTAGTAGATTCGTCTTGAAGATGTAACTGGTCTCTAAACACAAATCGTGTATAGATACTGACTTGTGTACCGCATACGCCAATCGAGCCCACCATTACGTTATATAAATCTTAATACTGAACTGACCACGGACACATCATGATGTATTCTATATAAATCTTAATACTGAACTGACCACGGACACATCATGATGATTATATAGATACTGACTTGTGTACCGTGTACGCACATCGAGCCCACCATTACGTTATATAAATCTTAATACTGAACTGACCACGTGCACAATATGATGATTATATTGACGAAATAACGGAAATATTAAGAAATTAATCACAAAATAAAAAAGCAGAGTTTTTTTCCGAAAATATTTAATTGACTAAATAACGGAGATATTAAAAACTGTAAAAAAACAATATATAAAAACAGAATTTGAAGACCGTTTTTTTACTTTAGAGCGTTTTTTTTCTTCGAAGAAGTGATTTTAAAGAATCAAATGACCGTAATTAAAGGGGTACTGTACGCCATTTTCAATAAATTCCCGGTGATAACAATGATCTAATATAGAAAACTAAGTAGTTTGAGTTGAAAATATATTATGTAAACGTTCAGGTTAATAGGTTATCTTAAAATCAAAGTTAATAATTTGATATAAATGTAATTTATGGCTGGAGCCATAAATTAAATTACGAATTTCCGTATACAAGACGTAATCAAAATAATTCACGGATAGTGGATTGGGCAACGCGTGGCGTAAAAAAATTACATTGATAGGGGCGTAAACTCAAGCCACTCACTGTCTAGTGAATATCCAATGACTTAAATGAGTATATGGCCCTGGTATGCATATAATATAACATTTATTTCACACATTTTCTTGAAAACTGTCCAAAAATTACTTGACAACGACAATTGGTATTTTCGCATTCCGGCTAATCTGCCATCCGTAACATTACTTCGTAGTTCGTACTCAACAGACTTTCAAATAATGGAAATCTGATTACCGTATTCTACGACTCAGAGACAATAGATACCAACAACAACATTTGAGTACAGTATCTCCCTTTAAGTATCTATATCTGTTATCTTATAATGCTTTGCGGATCGGGTTCATTTGGAGTGGGTTTCTTGTTAGTCGATATTGTGCTAGATGTTGGCTGAGAAGCAGCATTTCGCTGCCATCTCCGATTTCATTATCAACAACAACGATCCACTCGATATGTATGGAAGGGGAAACAAAGTGGGTATGGCTGGAACTGTGCAACATATATCCACTTCATAAGTAAACAATGTAGCTCGATTCTGTTTGTTATACGTGTCCCAGTCATATAATTCCAGAGAAGCAACGTGGTTGTGTCGAGATCTGGGGCAGCACAAGTACGTGTCACCTGATTCGATAGCCCTTAAGACTCTTCTGGACTATAGAAATCTGCTAAATATGACCAATCGAACCGCGAAATATTGTCACGTGACGTTGCCGCAAGCCTGGAATTTCTAGAACAATACATGAACACGTTAGTCGACATCAATACTAAAATTTACTGTGACTACAAGCAAGCGTCACCCACATCGATAGCTCGAGCAAGGCTCTTCTGATTAATATATTCATAGCTCAATCTAGCCAATGTGATCGCATAATTTAGTCACGTGACGTTGCCGCCAGCCTGAAGAGCCGGGCCTGGAACTTATCAAACAACGTTTTAGATATCAATATTAAGATTCATTGTGCTTATACTTTACTTTCATAAGTTCCAATAAGCTATAGTTTTTTGCACAATCTGGTCAAGGAGATCGCGTATTTATATCACGTGACGTTGCCGCGAAGCACTGAAAACCGGTTTAGTGACGTTCAACATTGATTCAATTCACGACGAATGCTTTAATTATCAAGACTTACCTGTTCTGAGATATAGGGTTTTGTTGACTATGACCAATGAAGTTTCGTACGTGAGTCACGTGACATTGCAGTGAAGCGCCAAAGCTGATCGTGCTCGGAATATTTCAAGAGAAGATGTATCGATAACTGCCGGGCACCGTTCCATCATCTAAAACTTAAGTTCTGAGGTTTTAAAAATACGGTTTACAACTCTTTGATTCTACATGTAGTTCCATCGACACATCAATGTCATGCAAATACGAGCAATATGAGGGGCGGCTCGATTACGTACATTATTCCAGTGATAGCTTATATTGTGGGGAGACTTGTCGCAAAGACAACACATTTTGAACGAGCACAGAATCGGGCATTCGACACTTCGGATGACGGACTTCTTGAAGCCGTTTTCGCGGCAGACATTATAAAATGCAGCCGGAAGTGTACATCGCGTGCCTCGTGCGTGTCTGCTTTATATGACAAAGACAAGAGTGAGTGCCGAATGTCTTCGACATGGTTAGAAAATCCGAACGCGGAACTGGAAGAAGACTCGTGCTGTGAGTTCGTACAAAAGGTAAGAAAAATGGAAAACCCAACTGCGCAGCTGGAAGTGTTGAGATTCGTGCAGTGCATTCTGCATAGAAACAAATTATCACATTCTACATTCTACAGCGCTTTTTATATGTACACCATTTGAGAACATTGTGCACATCTGCACCATTTAAGAACGAAAAACCAGGAGATTATGTTATCCAGGAAAAAAAACATTCTAAGCCCTATTATCTTGAACCCTGTATAACAGTGCTTTTTCTTATTTCAAGAAACCAGTTATAAATTTGGAAATATACTTAGAAAAGTATTTAATTTTTGAAAACAAGGAAACTATTTTTCTTAGCTTATAGAAATTAGTTCTCACGACTTAAGAAAATTATATTCGTATTTTCTTGGCATATTTTCTATAGCTAGAGATAATAATAGCATTCAATGTTTTTCGTGTTTCAAGAAAACATACAGAAATTTGGGAGTATACTTAGACAAATTGTGTTTCTCAAAAATAGAACATTATTTTAATTAACTATTGGGGCATTTTTCACACACATTGAGAACAATTTTTCTAACATTTTCTTGAAACATTTTCTAACTCTAGAAATATGGAAGTATATTTAGAAAAAATATTTTTGTTCTTAAAATAAAATAAATATTTTCTCATCAATTAGGAGAGTACACCTAGAAAATATTGCCAGGCTGCACTTTCTAGACGTGCGAATATGAATTAGAATTTAAGAAATAGTTTTTATTTTCGAGTAAGAAAACTCTCCAGCCAATATAATTATTATCTTGAAGTTGTTTGTCTTACTTCAAGGAAACAGTTAGAGAAATATACTTAGCAATAATTTTATTTCTTCAAACAAGAAATATGGTTTAGTTTTAACGCACAGTCGTGAGAACTAATTTCTGTGAGGTTAGAAAAACGGTTTTCTTGTTTTAAAAAATAAAATAATTTTCTAAGTATATTTCCAAATTTATAACTGGTTTCTTTAAATAAGAAAGCTAATATTCTATAAGGTTCAATATAATACTGCTAGGGGCTAGAATGTGTTTTTTCTCTTCTTCTTGGACCCCAGATGTGAATTTGGGCAACCCACTCAATGATTTAGTCTTTGCAAATGTTAATGCTCCTTAAGAGAATATAAATTATTTTGGCAACAATAATATAATGTAGACAGTGAGACGAATGTGCCCCACATTGAGTCTCCAAATAAAATGTTACGAAAAACAGAATAGATATTATATAAAACAAATTGAATAACTTTTCAAGGGTTATAGTTCATTAAAAATATGTGCCATCCTATTATACCATTATTATTGACTATATATAAATAAATGTCGTGAAACAATTATATCCAAATCTGCTTCAATCATACATGTATTTATATACATTCTGTGAAACAAACTATGCATAAACCTGCCTAAACACCATATCTAACCCCAACATAATATTGAGGGTGTTATCTGGACAGGTGTTATTATTGTCAAATCCTTGCAGTGTTAAAACCAGATGAATTCCAGGTCCATTCCTTGAGGTGAAATCGTATTGATTGTATGTATTGTGTAGACATGTGGTGACTGATCGGAGGTCCAGAGCCAGTCAGTATGCTAGAATGCTTTGATGTTTGGAAGGAAGAGGTGTACCACATGGGTTCAGCCACGTGTTTATATATAATATGTCTGTCGCTCACACAGGACCAATCTTATTATGGAGCTAAAGCCATAGTATGCCGATGAGGTTCCATGACGTTTGTAACTGAGTCAGCCGATGCCTTTATTAATTTAATATATTAATTAAAAAAAACTAATCGTTTCGTCACTTAAAAATATAAAAGGAAGTGTTAGGAAACCTATCTGCTGTACATGTATCACATTGACCCCATCTTTCGCAGCCAATTATAACTTACTCAATAAAACCTTAGCTCATACTGGCTCGTATTTGAATTTTCTACCTGCTGACCACGATATCAAGTTTTAAATGAGATAATTGTTTGTCCAATTTAACCCTGAAATAGTTTCGATACGTCATAATATTATTATTATAAGTGGGGTATAACATGTAATTTAATTGTTTTGGTAATCATTGAGTCCAACGACGATAGCAACATAATAGACACGATAAAGCCAACATAGTATTGCTTTAGCCCATTATATTTACATACTAAGTGTTGTCATCACTAATTCCAGCATTCTGATTGGTCGGCGCCCACGTGGCTAGTTGCAGTTATTTCTCGGTGAATGCGCAACGCATCGTAACACCAAGCTCATAACACCATCGATACGTCATTGGGTTTGGAAAGACGAACGCGTAATGTTTTGGGCGCATTTGAACTCGCGCAGGATTGACTTAATACATCATCGGGTTTCAATATGAAGAGAAATTGTTCCTATTAACTTTTGCCAAGGGTGCTATTGGGTATTTTGGGCTGTTTTTGTCACGATACACTTTTCGATTTAAATACATTTACAAATTGGCTTTTTCGCTAAATGTATATAAATATAAGGATTAACTGTCATGTTGACTATTTTTATGGCGATGTAACCGTGAGGTAAGTGGTCATAACTTGTATGTAAAACCCTTCGGGTTTTACACAAGTTATGTCCACTTACCTCACCGTTACATCTCCATAACAACAGTCCACATGACAGTTAATCCTTATTTAACAATTAGCCCCGTGTTCTTACAAGTTGTAGCACACAAACGGAATAATGCAAACATGTAAAGTCGTTTTTGTTTCGGGAGTTTTGTATTCGGTTAAATAGGCAATCACACTTTATCAAGTGATTTAGCAAACACACACTTGGCAACTTCGAATTATGACTGCCAGAATGCTTGAATTTGTACCGGTATTGGAACCTCAGAACATATATGGATCTAAATGTGTTATAAATGATAAATTCAAGTAGAGAATCTATATAATGTTAGTAAGATACGATAAGATGTTTTATTATGTCAATCAAGACGCATATACAGGCATTATAATGAAGTGATACAAGTACAAGTTACACACAAACAGTGATTGCAATGATTATATAACGATAACATACTAGTAAGAAAAGAAATGTATACTTAGAGAGGTTTCAAATCAAGACATCACAGTTATTCTCAGTCAGTTTGTACTCCAAGAATCGAGGATCTTGATTTTAAAAGACGACCAATAAGGATATCTTACTCACGACAAACTCATGTTCGCAACTCATTGGCCATATATTCATCATTCAGTTGTTTTATGTTAGGGAATTTGGTGGACAGTTCATCTAGGATAGATTCACGTATTTGAATCAATGAGGGGCATTGTCACATAAAATGAAGCTCGTTCCCTTGACTCGTTAAACATAATTGACACGTTCTATCCTGCTCATCAAAGCCCAGATAGCGATCGGTTTAAATTTCAAGTTTGCGGGAACTGAATCCTGACGGAAGGCGTCTTTGGTTAAAGTTACCCCAAGTAATATATTTTTCAAGCCTAAAATTAAACTTGAATGTTCCATACGTCCTCAACTTATTTCTTTGACCAGGTTTACTATGATTATCATTAAAGATATCATTGTACCAACATTTTTCGTATATGCTCTTCAGTAGGCTAATTACATTTAGTTTTTTTTAGTAAGATGTTTAGTAGAGGATACACATGAGTCAATTTCAGTGCAGGAACAAAATTGCATTACTAATTTTTTTCCGGCCCAGACATACCCACCCATCCCCGCCTTGTGTCTGGAAAAAATATGCAGACCCCCGTGCTCTGTCTCAGAAATAATTTTCCACAACATTATATAGATACATCGAGTCGAAATAGTATATTTTAGCCACAGAGAAATATATATAAAAATATATCATAGCCTTCACATCATTTTATTCCAACCTGCACTGAATGCTTCACCCATGTTAGCGGACATATGTGACCCGCCATATCAAATCCAGTCGTAAGTCGGGATTTTTTTTACCCTGTGCCAATGCATTCTCTTATATATGGGAGTCGACCATAGGTCGCCTCGCATATATAAGAGAATGCATTGGCCTAACAATTTTTTACAATTTTAATAATTTTTTCTTGTATTCTTTAACAATTTTATAATTTCACCCATACAGAGCCCCAGACAAACATAAGCAGACGACACTCTTCTATATGCTTCTATACATGTGTGAGGCTCCCTGCAGGGTATTGGATGTTTTTTTATTTTATGTCCTAAAAATTGTAAGAAACATTTATTTAAAAATATTTTATAAAAAATTGTTAGGCCAATGCATTCTCTTATATATGCGAGGCGACCTATGGTCGGCTCGCATATATAAGAGAATGCATTGGCAAAGGGTAAAAAAAACCCCGACTTACGACTGGATTTGATATGGCGGGTCACATATGGCGGGTCACATATATTCTTTTTTATACATTAAAAGAACACGTTGTGCTTATTGGCATTATCGATAATCGTTCAATAGCTAAAGATATTGGATATTGAACATGTTGCTATGGAACTTATGGAAGCATAAACATTGCTTTACAATATAGTTTATCAAACTCCAGAGACACCGACCGATATTCTCCAACTGCGGAAATCCTCATATGAAGTACCATATAAATTGAGATGTCATAATATCTTTAATTGGTCATTTTAACATGTAAATACAAATTGTGATATCAACTTCAGATTGATGAATCACATTTAGATATTGTTGAAGTCGCAAAAATTGCCACGAAAGAGAAAATTCAGTTTAATTAATACCACCTGTACTATTTACAAGGAACTTGGCTTTCAAAGTTTGGCATTCTAAATTCCGGTATGTAGCATGGCTACAGAGATTTTACTTCTCACGTAGTTAGCTGTGGTACAGGTGCAATTTGTTTAAATGTTTCCGTTCATATTCTTTAATCATATCCTGTTCGACGACGAAATGCATGCAAACCACAAAACTTGCCAGTGCATGAACGTACCGTACCCTAAATGAGGATGTCCACAACGCAGTAGGATTTTTCGAATTTCTCGTGTCCACTTAAATATACCTCATCTGCATCTCCCATGCATAATATTGTACCAGGACAGCTCTTCTGTTCAACAGGAAATGTCAAAGCACTGGAAATATTCGTAAAGCACAGATATATTCAGCTACATCTTGGCATCCCACTTGACATTTGGCGATGTTTGTTTGCAAAACTACAACTTTTGAATCACTTGTTTCATAAAATGCAATACGTTGTTATTGGGCAATATTTATAATACCAAAGAAATCACAAAATATCCACACAAAAAAAACCAGGTGACTTACCAACTGCATCGCGTTATGAATACCAAAGTAACACATGTTACAAAAAGTTAAACTACATGAGGCTAAACCTGGCTATTATCAACATCTTATCTTATAATTTTCCAAATATGTGACAAATTACAGATTATCTTGGCACGCAATGAGCATCGCGTAATTAATTAATAGTAAGCAATGAATGCATATATACGAGACAATCCCTTGCACATGCAGCTCTCTGATCAGCCTGTTATTGTGAAAATAAGCACATACCGGACATATTGTAATGAGCAAAATAAGCTCATATTGGCATTACTTAACCTTAATATACGCTCTATATGGACCTAAAAAGCGGTTACAAAATAGTTCAATATGAGACTATTTACATACGAAATAAGCCCATATTGGCATTATGTTATCTACTTTTTTCACGACACGACTTACCCGATGTATGCTCTGTATAATGCGTTTTTCACTGCGGCTCGCGCCATAAAACGGAATAACGGGTATAATTCCACAATGGGCTTATTTCAGAATCAAATAAGTCAAATATGAACGTATGTGAATATTTAGGTCCAATATTAACCTATACGCATGAGGATATGTTGTCTTAATAGCATATCTATATTATACTGCTTACTACGTTGTCTCAATAGCATATCTATATTATACTGCTTACTACCAATTGTACACTTTTATGTATTATGTATGCACAAACTAAACTAAAGTTTATATATTTTGTATTATTATCCACCCCTTAACTAATACTATTTCTGATTGGGCAAAAGCCGCCACATGATAATCCGGGAAAAAGTCGTGTTGGACTCCCGAATGTCATATTGGACTCCCAAGTGTGCAATATCACTTTTTTATCGGGACTCTGTGACGTCACGAATTAACTATTCGAAATGAATCGGTGAAATTGTGATGCGCGCGTTACTCTGGTGGATTTAGCAGACGTTTCACTTCCGCATTGAGTTTATTTGTTCATTTCGGTGTGTACTCTTCCAAATCATGCTTTCTGATGCTCAAATACAGGCTTTTATAGAGAATTAAGTGCCGACAAATATCAAAAATAACCACTAAAGTTTTATTCCCAAAATTTGGATAAACATACAGATGGACAATAAAAATGTCATTATACAATGTTGTGTACAGTATGACTTTTTCTTGTACTCGTCCAGGTTGTGGTGAAAAGTCATATTGGACTCGACACTGCGCGTCTCGTCCAATATGACTTCTCACCACAACCTGGACTCTTACAAGAAAAACACATACTGTATACAACATTGCACTCTTATAACTAATGTGTAGAAACGATTACACATCAAATGTGTAAACTCGGTTAATACACATAGCAATGTGTAGTTTTACATACACATACATTGACCGTTCTACACATAATGTGTATATTTTGTTACACACAATTGTGTAAGAACGTAGAGCATGCGCATTGCGGTGCCTTCAGTTTCATAGTCTGCTACATGACGGCCATATTTTTTTAGTTTATTTTTTGGAATACAATCTACAGCGATCGTAGACAAGGGATGTAAGTTCAGAATTCCGACTTGTGGGTATAGTATTAATGATATATCAGGATTTATTTGTTAAAACTTTCATGGCGAATACTGCTCTTAGACTCGTTTATATATGATTGTTGTAATACGGTAATACTAATATTATGCAACCACGCCGCGACCCTGGTTTGTTCAATTAAAACGAAAATTCACACATGACAGAGCAAAATATTATGTACCCTTGTACGCCATGAAAGTTTTAACACATAAATCTCAATATGTCATCAATACTATATACACACAGTTCGGAATACTGAACTTACATTCTTGTCTCCGATCTATATGTGTAAGAATCTACACAAAATGTGTAACGGATATGTGTTGATTTTATGCACACCAGTGTGTATAAATGTGTAGAAATTGACTCATTTATTGTGTAAAATTTGCTACACAATTTGTGTACGTACATAAAACTACACATATACTACACAATATGTTTAAGAGCAAAAATGAATAATGATTGTGTAGCAGGGCTACACATTTTGTGTAGAAAACCTACACATTAGTCATAAGAGTGGGTATAATAACATTATAATAATGTTGCGGCAAAGCTATTGCGCACATTAACCAAGTATAGCTAGTGCGATGGGTGAGTTGCATCAAAATGATTGGGTCTAGAATTGATTAGTCGTAACCGTTTGTTGTTATTTTATATTTTAAATTCCATGGTATCCCCATCTAAAGATGTCTTGGAGGGTCATCCAACTGTTTCAACAGCTGCCTCATATCGGTATCTAGAGCTTATCAACTTTTGGGAATTCTCAACAATACACCCCCCTGCGCTCGAGTGCGGTAATATTATTACAACTTATTTTACTTCATAATCGCACAAGGATACATTCTAATTGACATTAACATGGGTACACAATCGATCCTCCATATTACTAATTAAACCAATTACACCGACTTCGGGGTCATAGGTCACATTGATCATACATGTTATTTCGTCACGAAATCAAACATGGTACCGATTTGGTATGACACTGTTTGACGCATATTTTTGAATTATGAGATTGGGTTATTCCTCTTTTATCAAATTCACAAAAGCGTTGAATGTAACGTATAAACATCAGGATGAGCCTGGCCTGTTGTCTCTGACCTCTGTGAGTAGTTCGAGTTCGTCCACTACGGATAACATGATTATCTTCGAGTTGCCGAAAGTGGGTTTTCACGAAGTAAAACTCTCTCCTTTCAATTAGCTTGAGTAAGTTGAATACGCGCTTGCCAAATATTTTGCCAAATGAAAACAATTTATTTGTGCATTTGGTCAATTTTAACAATGTTCGCGACGACGACGACGTTGGTGATAATGATGATGCTGAAGATTATTGTAATGGTGATGACGATGCTGATGACGATGGCCATGATGATGACGGTAATGTTGATGACGATGGTGATGGCAACTACAATGCCATTGATGACGAATAGACGCAAAACTGGAGGTCGCTGTAGTTATATTGTACATAAAAGTATCGTCCTTAAATTAATTAATTCTTTTGTACATATACTCTATTTTCTCAATATTCAGTAAATTATTTCATGGATCAGAGAATAAATCATATACATTTTGACTCGCCTGATGACAATTTGGCAAGTGGCATGTCACAAGAACCCTGGACCAACGTTTTGCCCGCGGTCGATGATCGAGACCAGATTCTTACATGTAGTTGGCAACATTGCATAGCAATTGTAATTAAATTCTTAATTGATGGCTATCTTTAATTGATACCTGTTCGCAAATTCTTCATAGCTAGATAGATTGATTGATAAATTATGGAAACACAAACTAAGTGTTTTCGTTTGTTTCAAAGCGTATACACATGAACGCTGAAATGTCACGAGGTTTTTAAGATGTATTAACAGAGTCCGCGCTGGACCAAAATTTATATTTGCCAAATAATTTGCCAAACGAAAATATTTTTTGCCAAATTATTTTAGCATTTGCCAAATGCTATCCATGGTAGTATCATTTTCTGCAACCTTAAGCCTTATGTTTCGACACTCGCGGTTTGAACGACTTTTGGTATCGATAGAAAAGCAGTTAGTTAATAATTAATTATACTCGCATCTTTATTGTGGTGTATCATACAACAATAGCCAATCACCGAACAGTACAATGGTAGAAGTGTTGCTTCATCAGAAGGGCACATGACATGAGGATTAGCTATGTAAATTATACCACCACACAAAATACTAGTAAGCCCTCCAACCATCGGTACTAATGAATCTTATAGCACAATCCCATTGTTGCAATCGTTCCCTGATTTTTGGTAAAGTACACCAATTCCCAAGGCTGGCGAAGGAATAGTTCAATGATTATCCCATTGTTAGGCACCCGCAACTCATAACAAACAAATCGCACGGGCGCTTCAAAGTGGGAACAGTCCGTGTTGTTTCGGACATATCTATTCACATTCAGTTCATGTTAATCACGTCTTTGGGCGTGGCTAACCGGCTATTGTGTCCAATCGCGGCACATTTCCAGTTTATTGCATTATGTGTGATCAATTGTGCTCTAAGTCGGTCAGAGCACGCGTGATGATAAGGCCCCCGTTTGGCCTCAAATCAGGAACGATAACTCTATCCGACTTTTACTCCGCAGTACTCCCGTTGGAGTTTGACCTATATTCTCCGCCCACGCGTCGGTCTACTTGTACCGGTTGGACATGTCCGGACATGACCCGCTGGTTATATCCAGACTTTTCCATATGAATGGTATAGTATCTACATGTATATCACGTGATGATCTCGGTGGGGTAGCTTCAGTCTTTAATTTTAAAGGGACACTAGGCTCTCACTGGGGATGATTATTAAAGTGACACTCACTATGGATGAATGTTAAAGTAACGCATGGCGCACACTGTGGGATAATGTTAAAGTGACACTCGCATTGAAAAGTTCAAAAAGTTCAAAAAGTTCAAAAAGTTCAAAAAGTTCAAAAAGTTCAAAAAGTTCAAAAAGTTCAAAAATTTCAAAAATTTCAAAAATTTCAAAAAGTTCAAAAATTTCAAAAACTTACAAAAGTTCAAAAATTTCGAAAAACTTCAAAAACTTAAAAAAAATTCAAAAACTTAAAAAACTTCACAAATTTCACAAATTTCACAAATTTCAAAAAACTTCAAAAATTAAACAAAATTCAGGATTTAGTCATAAATGTGACCCGCTATATCAAATCCAGTCGGAAGTCGGGATTTTTTTTATCCTGTGCCAATGCATTCTCTTATATATGCGAGTCAACCAGCCGGCGGCGGCGGCGGCGGCGGCGGCGGCGGCGGCGGCGGCCGTAATGCGCATGTCAACGCCGCGCCGCCGCCGCCGGCGGCGGCGGCAACTACATAATCCTATGGCATGCAAAGAAATTGGCGGCGGCGCTGCCGCCGGCGGTTCAGGATTTAGTCAAAAATATGGCTTGTTTCCATTCATCGGAAAGCTATGGGGGTACGGTGGTGAGCGCCACTGAAAAAAGCAAGTGAGCGAGGGAAAAAAGAGAAAAATAACATGACAAGTAGTACATAGTACAATTTATTATATTAACTATTCACAGTCACTTTCGTCCGAATTGTCATCACAGGAATCAACCTTTTTTATTTTTAATGAAGAATCACCATAACTCCATACTATTCCAAATGTCCATACGAGTTCATAATCTAAATCTGAAACAGGTCTAGTGTGTTTTACAATATAATCCAAAGACACTTTTTCTTCAAATAACTTTTCAACAGTGAAAATTGTACATGGTTCTCGGAGAATAATGTATCCATATATTCTCGTCACCTCTTCGAATTTCAAAGTTTTTTCATTGAGAATCCTGTCTTGATATTCAGCAAAGCGAGTAAAATTATTTCCAACTAATTCACGAATTGCGTTTATTTCGTTTTTAGGAACACCATGAAATATCCAATAATCTGAAAACATTTGATCCAATATATCCATTAAGAAATCAGTTTCAAATTCTGATCTCTCAATCAAACATCTCAGTCGACTCTGTCCCTCAGAGAAATGTCCGTTTAGCAAAGTCTCCATTATAATTCTACTTTCCCTCAAAAACCAAGCTTGCTTAAGTTCTTGTTTGATTTCTTGATCCATTTTTGACATTTCGATCAAATTATTATAAATTTTCAAAAGCATCTCTGCTGGTAACACATCAATTCCATCCATAAGGAATTGTGTTGTATTCACCCACAACAAGTCGTTTGGTGTACACAGATCGGAATGTTTTTGTTTGCTCTTCACTAATTACTTCTCGGTTCTTTGTGCGTTTAATTCTGCATGGATAGTTTATGACACGTTGAAAATTTAGCCGGTCGTTAACACATTCAACCATTGAATGAAAATTTATTTGCTGGTATCTGTTGCTGTTCCACACGTGGCGTCACATTTCCTGCATACAGTGGAGTCGACATTTGCGTTGTTGCAGGAACATGGATCCACGAGTCGACCAGCCGCCCGCGGCGGCGGCGGCGGCGGCGGCGGCGGCGGCGGCGGCGGCGGCGGCGGCGGCGGCGGCGGCTGTAATGCGCATGTCAACGCCACGCCGCCGGCGGCGGCGGCGGCGGCAACTACATAATCCTATGGCATGCAAAGAAATTGGCGGCGGCGGTTAAGGATTTAGTCAGTGATGATACTGTTGTTGTTGTTGTTGTTGGTGTTGTTGTTGTTGTTGTGGCTGATGATACTGTTGTTGTTGTTGTTGTTGTTGTTCTGAAGGCGTGTGTTTAACTTTGATATGACGCGTCAAACTATCTTGCCAAGCATAGACACTTAAGCACTCTTCACATTGATACTTCATTTTCCTATATAATCAGTGAAATCGAGCGTTCTTCTATGCACCTATATTTATATAGAACAGAAACAAGGGAAACGTGGTGGACTAGTTAACTAGTTCAGGCTGTCGTTCACAACGTCTCTTAGTGTTGTTTGTACTGGATACAAATTTATCACATTGGCTACAATACAACCTACCTATCCAAATGTCAATGCAATTATGAGTGAATTCAATATGAGAGTATATATATAAGCATTTGTATCGACATCTCGTGAATCTATCGAAATATCTTACTTCTCTTTCCAAATTGCGTAATAATTATGTTGAGGTTCAGTGGGTACGTCCTATATATCCAGCTGAAGGCAGAATGGACAATTGCTTCCTCTGATGTACAGTTAGTTTGAATCAGTAAACATATGCACATGATTGTGTCTGTGCAACTTGAAACAATACAATTAAAATCTGGTCGTTTTCGGCGGCGGCCGTAATGCGCATGTCAACGCCGCGCCGCCGGCGGCGGCGGCGGCGGCGGCGGCGGCGGCGGCGGCGGTTAAGGATTTAGTCACAAATATGGCTTGTTTCCATTCATCGGAAAACTATGGGGGTAAGGTGTTTCATTTCTAATTTTAGATGTTAAATGTGCCGACATTGTTCTTTGTTGTTGTAAAAAAATTGGCGCGGCGGCAGTGAGGGGGTGATGGGGGCCGCACGCGCGCCAATTTTTTTACAACAACAAAGAACAATGTCGGCACATTTAACATCTAAAATTAGAAATGAAACACCTTACCCCCATAGTTTTCCGATGAATGGAAACAAGCCATATTTGTGACTAAATCCTTAATCGCCGCCGCCGCCGCCGCCGCCGGCGGCGCGGCGTTGACATGCGCATTACGGCCGCCGCCGAAAACGACCAGATTTTAATTGTATTGTTTCAAGTTGCACAGACACAATCATGTGCATATGTTTACTGATTCAAACTAACTGTACATCAGAGGAAGCAATTGTCCATTCTGCCTTCAGCTGGATATATAGGACGTACCCACTGAACCTCAACATAATTATTACGCAATTTGGAAAGAGAAGTAAGATATTTCGATAGATTCACGAGATGTCGATACAAATGCTTATATATATACTCTCATATTGAATTCACTCATAATTGCATTGACATTTGGATAGGTAGGTTGTATTGTAGCCAATGTGATAAATTTGTATCCAGTACAAACAACACTAAGAGACGTTGTGAACGACAGCCTGAACTAGTTAACTAGTCCACCACGTTTCCCTTGTTTCTGTTCTATATAAATATAGGTGCATAGAAGAACGCTCGATTTCACTGATTATATAGGAAAATGAAGTATCAACGTGAAGAGTGCTTAAGTGTCTATGCTTGGCAAGATAGTTTGAAGCGTCATATCAAAGTTAAACACACGCCTTCAGAACAACAACAACAACAACAACAGTATCATCAGCCACAACAACAACAACAACACCAACAACAACAACAACAACAGTATCATCACTGACTAAATCCTTAACCGCCGCCGCCAATTTCTTTGCATGCCATAGGATTATGTAGTTGCCGCCGCCGCCGCCGCCGGCGGCGCGGCGTTGACATGCGCATTACAGCCGCCGCCGCCGCCGCCGCCGCCGCCGCCGCCGCCGCCGCCGCCGCCGCCGCCGTCGCCGCCGCGGGCGGCTGGTCGACTCGTGGATCCATGTTCCTGCAACAACGCAAATGTCGACTCCACTGTATGCAGGAAATGTGACGCCACGTGTGGAACAGCAACAGATACCAGCAAATAAATTTTCATTCAATGGTTGAATGTGTTAACGACCGGCTAAATTTTCAACGTGTCATAAACTATCCATGCAGAATTAAACGCACAAAGAACCGAGAAGTAATTAGTGAAGAGCAAACAAAAACATTCCGATCTGTGTACACCAAACGACTTGTTGTGGGTGAATACAACACAATTCCTTATGGATGGAATTGATGTGTTACCAGCAGAGATGCTTTTGAAAATTTATAATAATTTGATCGAAATGTCAAAAATGGATCAAGAAATCAAACAAGAACTTAAGCAAGCTTGGTTTTTGAGGGAAAGTAGAATTATAATGGAGACTTTGCTAAACGGACATTTCTCTGAGGGACAGAGTCGACTGAGATGTTTGATTGAGAGATCAGAATTTGAAACTGATTTCTTAATGGATATATTGGATCAAATGTTTTCAGATTATTGGATATTTCATGGTGTTCCTAAAAACGAAATAAACGCAATTCGTGAATTAGTTGGAAATAATTTTACTCGCTTTGCTGAATATCAAGACAGGATTCTCAATGAAAAAACTTTGAAATTCGAAGAGGTGACGAGAATATATGGATACATTATTCTCCGAGAACCATGTACAATTTTCACTGTTGAAAAGTTATTTGAAGAAAAAGTGTCTTTGGATTATATTGTAAAAAACACTAGACCTGTTTCAGATTTAGATTATGAACTCGTATGGACATTTGGAATAGTATGGAGTTATGGTGATTCTTCATTAAAAATAAAAAAGGTTGATTCCTGTGATGACAATTCGGACGAAAGTGACTGTGAATAGTTAATATAATAAATTGTACTATGTACTACTTGTCATGTTATTTTTCTCTTTTTTCCCCTCGCTCACTTGCTTTTTTCAGTGGCGCTCACCACCGTACCCCCATAGCTTTCCGATGAATGGAAACAAGCCATATTTTTGACTAAATCCTGAACCGCCGGCGGCAGCGCCGCCGCCAATTTCTTTGCATGCCATAGGATTATGTAGTTGCCGCCGCCGCCGCCGGCGGCGGCGGCGCGGCGTTGACATGCGCATTACGGCCGCCGCCGCCGCCGCCGCCGCCGCCGGCGGCGGCTGGTTGACTCGCATATATAAGAGAATGCATTGGCACAGGATAAAAAAAATCCCGACTTCCGACTGGATTTGATATAGCGGGTCACATTTATGACTAAATCCTGAATTTTGTTTAATTTTTGAAGTTTTTTGAAATTTGTGAAATTTGTGAAATTTGTGAACTTTTTGAAATTTTTGAACTTTTTGAACTTTTTGAACTTTTTGAACTTTTTGAACTTTTCAATGCGAGTGTCACTTTAACATTATCCCACAGTGTGCGCCATGCGTTACTTTAACATTCATCCATTGTGAGTGTCACTTTAATAATCATCCCCAGTGAGAGCCTAGTGTCCCTTTAAAATTAAAGACTGAAGCTACCCCACCGAGATCATCACGTGATATACATGTAGATACTATACCATTCATATGGAAAAGTCTGGATATAACCAGCGGGTCATGTCCGGACATGTCCAACCGGTACAAGTAGACCGACGCGTGGGCGGAGAATATAGGTCAAACTCCAACGGGAGTACTGCGGAGTAAAAGTCGGATAGAGTTATCGTTCCTGATTTGAGGCCAAACGGGGGCCTTATCATCACACGCGAATTGTTCTTTACCAGAATGAATCTCGTCTCCGACTCGATTGATTCTGGTAAAGGACAATACTTGTGCTCTAACCATTACTTATAAAACACCACTAATATAATTATTTTGTAAGAGTTTCCTGAAATGAATATTTTTTGACATTCTTGAGGAATTAAAATATGACTAAATGGCTGGAGTACCAGTGAACTCGACCCACTGTAAACATGTAGCATTATTTATCTTTTATTAAGATAACTAAATGCAGCTGGTCATCATGACATAATATATTTTGAAAAATTAATCTGATTTAGTCATTATTTTTGTTCTTAAACGTGGAGCATTATTCATGTTTACCAAATTCTAAAAAGAAATAGCAGACATAATTTGAGAATATTAAGTTTGAAATATCATGACACTTATTCACATGTTATGATCCCACATGTGAATACATTAAATAATTAATTATAATTTCCACCCACCGTTCACCAAGGGGTTGACTACAGACCAATTGAGAAATATCTGAATAATGTCATGGTCTTAAAGGGGTACTGTACACTAAATCCGGTCATTTATGGGACCATCTCGAGTCTTAAACTGATTTGTATTAGAGCTACCATGTTGTTTGCATCGTTCGTATAGAACAAATGAGTGTATTTTGACTTTGCACGAATCCATGACTCAAATTAATTCATTTGTTGCATATATTCTGTTGAGTATAAATGGAGATGGTCCCATAGATGACCGGATTCAGTGTGCAATCCTCCTGTAAACTAAAACATCATTCATGGTAATTCAGGTCGGAGTGATCGTCCCCCCAATGAACACAACAAAGGGGCTAGTCATCGACGAGTCCGATGCGGGATATATGAAGACTGTCACATCCTCAGGCATCGAGGCATGCATGAAAAAATGCGCGCTGCACGACGACTGTGTGACTGCTGCATATCACGAGAAAACTGGCAAATGTAAGATGTCAGAAAGCTGGGTCAAGAACCCGAACGGAAAGCTGGAGAAAAACCCGGAATGGGAGCTGATACAGATGGTGAGTACACAAATAACCCAGAATGGGAGTTAATACAGATGTGAATACACACAAAATCCGGAATTGGAGCTAATACAGATGGTAAGTAGACCAAAAAACCCGGAATGGGAGCTAATACAGATGGTGAGTACATACAAAACCCCGACTTGGAGTTAATACAGATGTGAATACGCACAAAACCCGGAATGGGAGTTAATACAGATGGTAAGTAGACAAAAAACCCGGAATGGGAGCTAATACAGATGGTGAGTACACCAACAAAACCGGAATTGGAGTTAATACAGATGTGAATACACACAAAACCCGGAATGGGAGTTAATACAGATGGTAGTAGACCAAAGATACAGGAATGGGAGCTGGTTAAGAATGATGGTAAATAGACAAAATACCCGGAACAGGAACTAGTACAGATTGTAAGCAGAGCAAACAATCAGAATATAAGCTGGTAAAGATGGTAAGCCAGGCTAAGTTCACAAGGGATCCGGATGCCCATTTCCAGGGTTTAGTTGGATTTTGTCAAACTTCAACCGACAGTCTAATGTGTCCATACCATTCCCGTCCATTTTCATTGGTGTTTAGTCCATGCACAGCAACGTTTGTTTCAACTATACCATATATACACATCAACTATACCATATATACACATCAACTATACCACATATACACATCAACTATACCACATATACACATCAACTATACCATATACACACATCAACTATACCATATATACACACCTGACATTGATGGTACCACACCTGATTACCATATATACCATATATACACATCAACTATACCACATATACATATCAACTATACCACATATACACATCAACTATACCATATATACACATCAACTATACCATATATACACATCAACTATACCATATATACACATCAACTATACCATATATACACATCAACTATACCATATATACACATCAACTATACCATATACACACATCAACTATACCATATATACACACCTGACATTGATGGTACCACACCTGATTACGCGGTCGTACTAACTTGCTATGATGCTATAGTTCGAGAGAAAAAAACCCGATGCTAATGAGAACATGTACCGTTAGTTAATATAAAATTGTTGTTTATGCGGCTTTTAGCTTAAGACATGTAGTTATAAATAAGGACACATATGGGAGAAGCCGAAAGGAGATCTGGAGATCTGAAATATAATGGGACAAAAAAATAATCCCGGCTAGTATATATGGTAAGCAGACACCAAAAAAAATACACTGAATGGGAACTGATACAGGTAGTAAGTATAGACCAAAAGCGAATTCAGAATGGGAGCTCGTAAAGGTGGTAAGGCAGACAGAAAATTCGAAAATGGAGCTGACACATAGCATATGACAGATGGTAAGCAGTACAAAACGTCAGTATAGCAGCTGGTAAAGATGGTAAGGCAGACTTCGTTCCCAAGGGATCCGGATACCAATTTCCAGGGTTTAATTGGATTTTGTCGAATGTCACAGAATAAACGTTGAACATATGTAGTGTGACTTTTATGTTTTTATTCCACGATCCCCATCCGTTCTAATCGGTTTTAGTCCATAGCGAATTTTTTTTCAACTATACCATATTATACACCACGGCACTGACGGCACCAGCCCTGGTTCATTGCTCCTGCTAATTTACTATGCCGCTGGTAGGAAAACGATGCTATTAGGAAAAAGTACCGTTATTTAATCTAAAATTGGTGTTTATGCGGTTATTTTCTAATCCGAACGATTTGTGCTAAATCCATTGTCGTTATGAGTAAAATTATTTGTTTAAATTCTTGAAACTGATGCTGCTGGTGTTTGTTGAAATACATGAAATATATCACTATACATGTTTTTTGACAGTTCTATTATACAATACCGTACGTTTTCTTAACAGCATCAGTTTGCACCATCAACATCATAGCAAAATTAATCAGCCAGAACCACCACCATCATAGAAAATTGACAGGACTACTTACCCAGTGGTGTTATAGTCTGTGGTGGGAACACATCATACATCAGTGAGACTGGCTTATATGATCTGGTTACCACATCGATAATTTCATATTTTCGACCAGAAATTTTGAAATTTTATTTTTATTTTATTTGTGAAGACTTTCGATACATTTTAGACTTATTCGTATACACGCGCATGTGCATTGTACGTACATTGGCATCATGGCATGTTTCATTCTGATTCATTTTTGTATCCCATTCTGTTCGATCACGATTCCCTCTTGACGTCCATGCCCCTATTTTTTCAGATCTACTTCTGTCTGGATGGATATCTGAATGAAGATAACATATGCGAGTGCGATTTAGGGTTCAGTGGAGAACACTGTGAACATGGTGAGTAAACATACAACTTAATCAATGAGAAGAACAAACAATAACTGAGTTGATGCTCTCACTGAAATATGAACAGTGGTGTATCCAGTCATGTCTCAGTCAGAATTGAGATTTATTCCACACCATTAATGCAAGGCACATGCGTTGGACGTGATCCCAGTCATTGAATACATATAAGATACACCTATAGTAGCCGAGAGTACCAAATTTTTACCACGAGTGGAATTGTGGTTTTAACCAGAAACCTTTTGGCTCGTTAACCACGATTCTTTTGGCTCGTGGTTAAAACCATATTACCGCGAGTGGAGAACATTTGGTACTGTATAGGCTACTATGGGTGTATTTTGTTTATGCTAATCATTATCATTTTTGATTTGTTCCGCGAATTGAACTCCTCGGTTCTTGGATATATACCTTAATGCGTTTAGTTTGGCGCTTTGATAACTTTTCAGCGCAATGCAAGCGCCGGCCTGATCACAGCAGCGAAGTGTGACAGGTGTTTTATCGGAAACTGGTGGACAACTAGTCAATTGTTGTGGATTGTTGTGTATATTCCCACAACCTAAAAACTGACTATGACTGGAGCCCGCAGGAGGCGCTATTTAATATCTCCGCGCCCACGCAGAGAACGTTTTGCAAACTTATTGACAACATACTAGCAACACAATGACAGCGACTTGGGCGCACTAAGGACGTTTATAGCGTAGTGGAAGCACAGTGAGGGCGCGTAATAGCGTGAGAATTGACAAAGTATGAAAGCAATGGGTCGTAATAAGAGCGCAATAAAAACGTGACAAGCGGCATAGGAGCATGCCTTGTTTTAAAAGTTTAACAATTTTTGACAGTTTTCCGCGCTCCTCCTGCGTGTTATTGATATTTTTGTACCTTTTAAGCGCAATGCAAGCGCTGGCCTGATCACAGGGGCGATCATGGGGACCCTTTCCCGTCCTAGCCAGTGTCAACTGCGTCACCAATCGGTTCGTGGATACCTTAATGCGTTTAGCTTGGCGCTTTGATACTTTTTCAGCGCAATGCAAGCGCCGGCCTGATCGCAGCGGAATGACATTTTTCAGTAAAGAATTTCTCTGGATGTTTTCTACGAAAATGTGTCATTTCACATCTAATCAACCTAATTGTATATATACCTGTTATATAGATACAGTTGCCAAGACAAGTCAAAAGCAATAGATTTAAATCCATTTGAAACGTTGAATGAAGTGTTCACGCTGGGCCGAAAAATCTTTTGGCCAATTTTTGGATCAATTTCGATTTTTTTGGGCCAAATTATTTTATTTAACATCGAACATTCTATATAATTATGTCCATATCTTCAAAAACCGTGTTGAGACTTTTTTAATCCCACCACTGTTACTTGACAATATACCACTACCCACCATCTACCATTCAGCCTTAAGACAGACAAAGTATTCATTATTGTTAATCTCATTACTGTTTTATTGTATTTGGTGGCCCATTGTTTGATAGTGCACTGTCATTACTATTTTGTTACCATTAAGTTGTATCACCTAATCAATTATCAGGTGATCATGATATATTTGAGTATCATGTCACTCATGTTAAAAAATTAATGTGGGTATTTGAATTAGATTTCCGATTTTGGAATAGTTTGGCTAAATTACTTTTTTTGTTGCCATTTTCGAAAACAAAAAAAATGGCCATTTACGCAGGGAACAATCAACTGGAAATAGGGCACATGTCAAGACATATGGTGGTCAGCTTGAATATATTTATGTATTACCTCTTGCTCTTCAGATGTGGTATCATGGATATGTGAACTGCTCTTTAAAAAAAAAATCTTAATTTTTGTGTTAGATGTTATATTTTATACTAGCCTGCGGCCCCTTTGTGCGATTTGTCGAAGGGGCATGCGGCCCCTTTATGCATTAGGAGCCTGCGGCCCCTTTGAGAGATTCGCGCACATAGTTATCTTAGACGTGCCTTTATTCAGTGGCGGCTCATTTTTTGATCGTTTAAACATTTTAATATTAAATATTTTTTTTATTTTTAAATTTAATTTTAAATGAGTAGTTTTTTGTTAGGTTTGAACTCCTCGCTCAATTTAACAAACATTTAACAAAATTAAATTAATTTGTTTTTAAATCAAAACGTTGCAATCGAACGGCGTTATAACATCCACCAGGGTACCCCGAACCACCACAACAAATTTGGTTGAATTAGGTCCAAGGGTCTGGAAGAACAGACAGACAGATCCTACTTTTTTTTTATATATAGATGACTTCAAGGGTATTTCTGGACACCAACACAAATTAAAAAACGAATAGTAATAGGTGTATCGTGGAGCGCAAACCGCAATGTGGTTTTAATTATACTGACCCGCCCAGAGCTGTGCCATTATTCACAAATTAGACAAAATAGTTCACACTTTACGCTGTCAATCTGAGTAACTGTTTTCCAGGCTGTTCAGACGGCTATCGCGGGGAAGCTGTTGGTGATAGTATGATCTGCTTGAGAGTATATACAATTCCGGTGATTCAATACGACGCAGAGTATGTGTGTAACAGGGATGGAGGCCACCTAGTCAGGATCAAGAGTATGGACATTTGGAACACAGTGGCAACCATGCTCAACGAAACTGGTGAGTGGATTAACTCTTTATGATCCGTGAAGACTCTCACTGAAGATGATTTAAACATGTTATTATCTCCCAAGAACACAATGAATAAATACAAATATAATGTTATAGTGATGATGACATGTTATAAAGAGTTAAACAACTTATCCCGTGTGTGTATACGGAGTATAATGTTGTTTATTTTCATTTATTTGTTATTGTTCCAAACCATTTGTTTGCGATTCATGGAGGCAAATTAAACACGATAATTGTTTCTTCACTTCAATTCAATGTCACTTATAGCACATGGACATAGACAGAACACAACGCGCATCTTAATCGAGAATCTTTTATCGAATGAGTTGCGGATGGCGCAAGGATATATTTCGCGAGAGCGTAGTTCGAGCGAAATATAACTTTGCGCCGTCCGCAACGAGTTCGATAAAAGATTCGAGATTATGATGCAAGTTGTGTTCTGTATTTATTCTACACCGTTCAGTCAGATTAGTTCAATCCATGAATGTCACCTCCGTTGTTACTGTAGCTACCTTTAATGTGATTTAAGTCTGACACATAACCAGTAGTTATGGGGGGATCACCGGAAGCGGATGATCGACGTAATGTACGTCATCTTTCTTGGCGTCAACGTCAACAAGCATAGTTTCGGCTTGTATTCCACTAGAGGTATACACCAATATGTATTCAATGGCTTGTATTCCGTTGGATACATGTGCCTCACGTCAATGGGTGTGGAATAAATTGAGTATACGCATATAAGCGTCTCAAATGATACAATTCCAATAACAATATAAACTTAAGAATACGATGTGTACCGGGTTCGATGATGCTCAAACAAGTTATTACCAAACATTATTTGTAATATTTTGAATATTAATGTACGACGTTAATAAAGTCAAAACTAACTGCTCGACTTTTGAAGTCGGCATCCGTCAGTGAAACATACCTACATAACATATGGACTGCTACTATCGACACTTATGGTTTCAAGATCGACCGAAATATGATTGTATTTTCAAAAGATAAGAGACTACATATTAGTTAGGGAGCTCAGAAGTATTAAGTACGTAAGAAAGACGTGATGTACCTGAATTATTGAGAGGGACTGGTGACGAAAAAATCCCATGCATTGAGTTCCGAAATTACAGTATAAAGGGACCATGGGCCCACCAAACACCGCCTCCCCCAAACAAATGCTTTTAAACGAACTATCGAGCTTGAAATATCACACCTGGATATTATAGTGATTATAAAAACAGAGTTTACACAGAATGGCGTCAAACATGGCTGCCGTTCTTATGACAAGGTACTCAGTTTATTTCAAAATATAGAGAGAAAATTGGCAAATATATGCAAATCTCTATACGCGCGTTTGCGCAGACATAATGCCACATTTTTAGGACAAAATGGCAACTTCCCGTTCAAGATGGCCACCGGAAGTGGAAATTTTGACTATTTTCCGAGAAATATTTTCTATATCAATTTATACTGCTTGAAAATGGTGAAGAGTTATGGCTTTATTTTTAATTATCATTGGGTCCCAGCTCCTTTCGATCCCCAAAAACGTTGAGTTTACAGAACTCGGTACAATATTACACCAAACAATTTCAATGCGATTCTAGTCACATTTCAACAAGTCATGAGCAGAACTGGGCGATATATGTATTTCATATCATCACCTATGAATATCCTACTCCAATAGAGCCAAAGTTATCACTTTCACCCAAAATAACCACAAAACCGGCAACATATGGCAAATGATAGATATTGCCATATTGTGTCTGGCAATCGCTTACAAGTTGTGGTCGATGAATATTATTGGCTAACCTGCCCTCTAATCACTACCCCAACTATTGGATTTTGACTGACATCAAAGTTGATAAAAGGAAAAAGGAACTATCAAAAGTTCGGTTAAAAGTGATTTTTGGGGTGGTTTTGTATACTCGTGACTCCTTTATGCTATAATTGAAAAACATGAGAATTGTGTTTGTTCCGTCATCCGGTCCTCTCGACAATTCAGGCACATGAAACCTTTCGTACTCAAAAGTTCGAATAAAACGTTCTGGGCTCCCCTATTATATAGAATTCTCTCGCTTTAAAGTACTAGGGGTGCAACCATAAAAAATTATATGACCCGCCATATCAAATCCAGTCGTAAGTCGGGATTTTGTTTACCCTGTGCCAATGCATTCTCTTATTTATGCGAGTCGACCATAGGTCGCTTCGCATATATAAGAGAATGAATTGGCCTAACAATTTTTTACAATTTTAATAATTTTTTCTTGTATTCTTTAACAATTTTATAATTTCACCCATACAGAGCCCCAGATAAACATGAGCAGACGACACTCTTCTATATGCTTCTACATATGTGTTGGGCTCCCTGCAGGGTAATGGATGTTTTTTATTTTATGTCCTAAAAATTGTAAGAAACATTTATTTAAAAAAAATTATATAAAAAATTGTTAGGCCAAAGCATTATAAGAGAATGCGTTGGCACAGGGTAAAAAAATCCCGACTTACGACTGGATTTGATATGGCGGGTCACATATACTTGGTGACGATACGATATGAATCACGATACGTGATCAACGATACGATAAATATCACATTGAACTATATATTGTTCCCAAGTGAATACGACCTGAATTATCAGAACCAACATGTTTGTAATTGGAGATATAGTTCATGTTAAACTAAAATGCAGTTTAATAGTTAGCTGGATGTGTAAAATACATATAATAAACATATGTGACCCGCCATATCAAATCCAGTCGTAAGTCGGGATTTTTTTACCCTGTGCCAATGCATTCTCTTATATATGCGAGTCGACCATAGGTCGCCTCGCATATATAAGAGAATGCATTGGCCTAACAATTTTTTACAATTTTAATATTTTTTTCTTGTATTCTTTAACAATTTTATAATTTCACCCATACATAGCCCCAGACAAACATGAGCAGACGACACTCTTCTATATGCTTCTATATATGTGTGGGGCTCCCTGCAGGGTAATGGATGTTTTTTTTATTTTATGTCCTAAAAACTGTCAGAAACATTTATTTTAAAAAAATGATAAAAAATTGTTAGGCCAATGCATTCTCTAATATATGCGAGGCGACCTATGGTCGACTCGCATATATAAGAGAATGCATTGGCACAGGGTAAAAAAAATCCCGAATTACGACTGGATTTGATATGGCGGGTCACATATACAATTGAGAGAACAATGCATACATGTCTGCTTTTATGCACAACATGCATGCCCATCTTCAGAAATTATTTGATTTCGTATATCGCGATACATATGGCAAGATATATACGATACGCGTATCGTTTGAAAGTGTGTCGCGATATATTGTTTTCACGACGAATCGTTGCAGCCCTATAAAGTACTAGTACATGATTATTTAACTTAAGTTAGTATACATGTAACGTGTTAGTATAAATGATAAGGACAGTATAGTCCCATAGAACAAACGAACTATCGGTATTTAGGCCTAACTATGCCATATATCTCACCTGAATGTTCTGTCGTGAACCAGAGGCATAAAATAACATGTTTGGGTGGAGAGAGAACTGTTGATAGAACCTTTAGCCATGAGGAAATAATGTTGTCATAATGTGTCTATGACTGAACTGGGACAGATAATGTTACCATTTTTAGAACATTGCAACATTTCTTTTGAAAACATCCCTTTTAAACCATGAAGTGAGGGGAATATTTATAACAGCAGATACTACTCCTCTGTTTTTGTGGATTAATAACACATATGTCTTAAAAATGCTTCCATATACACACGTCGCCGTGGTTGGAAAAGATAGTCTATCATTAAACGTTTGATAAATCTAGGTACACATGTGATCGCTTGTGAAAAGCTGGCTACGTTTGTGATCGATTTACGAGGTGTACCATGTGACAATGACCCCATCGGCTTGCATAAGACTTTCCGCGGCAAAAAAGTACACCAGAAAACACACGTTCTAATCCAATCCAACACGCGTACGATTTTTGTTCATTTGCAGATTATCTCGGATCGTCAACATTCTGGGTAGACGGATCACGAGCGGAGGTGAGAGTGATCATTTGGACGTATTCTGATGGGACACAGATCACATGGGTTCCGTGGTACCCAGGATACGAGAACATTTACAATGGGATGGCTATGGACAGAAACCTGGGACTGATGATAAGAGATTTTCGTATAATAACAAAAAATTATTTTGTTTGCCAAATTGACATATAGGTATAATGGGAATTTAACAACTTAACATCGTCAGAATTGGATATTAATTTCCCTGTCCTTTTATAGACTGCTTTTGATTTGAGAATAATAGACATTCAAATTTCAGTTTATGCATCTCATGTTGCAAACTCTATCGCGAACGTACGTACAAGAATCGATGCAGGAATCACTGTACTTATTACAAGGAATCACTGTACTTATTACCAGGAATCACTGTATTTATTGCCAGGAATCACTACTTTTTTGACCAGGAATCATTGTAGTTGTTACCATCAATCACTGTACTTATTACCAGCAATCGCTGTACTTATGACCATCAATCACTGTACTTATTACCATGAATCACTGTACTTATTGCCAGGAATCACTGTACTTATTGCCAGGAATCACTGTACTTATTTTAAGTCCTGAATATTATAATTATGCTCAATATAAAAAACTAAATAATACTTTATGATGGCAGGCAGTATAAATAATACTTTATGATGGCAGACAGTATATTTCCATGCTCAAACTAAAATGGCGTATATGGTGTGTTGGTTACAGGTAGTGATCAACAACTTAAACAACTAGGCGTACAGAGACTGACGAGTTGGTGTCCAAATAAATAGTCTCTACTTTCAGATTGTGAATACACCCGAGCCAAGGTAATGAATATATGTTAGCACACATAACGGCCTTTCCGTTGCAATATAGTGGGATTTCCGACAGATGTTGTATATGTGTTAAAATGACATTTGAAGATGGATTTTTTGCGAGAAAATTATTTTCTGAAATGATCAAAGGATGATTTTATCAATAAAAAAGGGTCCTTCGCTCAAATGGAGCCCGCTTGCGATCGGCAAATGTGTATGTACAATTTATACTTACGGTTATAGCTGTGGGGAAACCGTCTGTCCGGTCTAAAAACTTGTTTTTATAGTGTTGTTTTGATCCTTCTGTAGTATTTATGTTCTAAAAATAGAATTTTTCGTCTTGGCGAAAGCGACTTCCGATTATATGTTTTTACGGTTTATCCACGGTGTATTTGAAACTACCAAGTCCATGATGAAATGGGAATCTTCAACGCAGCTGTTAAATATTTGTAACTAACACACCATATACGCCATATAAGTACAGATTTTCATTAAAATGCTCTCATTAATTTAAAAATACATTCCAATTTTATGAATGATATTGTTATTTTTAGTAACACTTTCCTCGGGCTATACTACCACTGTCTGTGATGTGAATGCAAAATGATCTGATATCCTGTATTCTCCCCGACAGAGGGGTTTTCCAGATTAAAACTAAGCAGTTAGGATTCCAGTAATTCCAGTAACTTTCATTCAGTACGTGACAATTATATTTTACCATAATTTACTGACAATATTGTAAACATTGTTATTGAATTGTCATTCAAATGCTGTCATCAATTTCACTTTAATAATTATAGTGTAAGATTGAGTTAAACACATTGGCTATACTACTGTGTCGATGATTTCAACGTATTATGATGTGAAACCCAGTGGTGTGTCCAACATATGGGTTTTCCCGATTCACACTAAGCAGTTTGGATTACAGTAAATCAATTAATTTTCATTAATATCAGCAAGTGACAATTCTATTTTACCATAATTTACTGACAATATTGTGATAATTCAAATTCTCTCATTAATTTTTGATACATGCCGCTTTAATAATGATATTGTTATACTTAGTAAGACACATTGTTTTCACTTTACTCGAGTTTACTACCACTGTCTGTGATTTCAACGCAAAATGGTCTGAAACCCAAAATGGTCTGAAAAGCCCGACGGAGGGATTTTTCCGATTAACACTAAGTAGTTAGGATTCCAGTAATTCCAGTAACTTTCGTTTAATTTCAGTAAGTGATAGTTCTATTTTGCCATAATTTACTGACAATATTGTGAGCATGGTTATTCAATTTCATTCAAATGGTGTCACTAAATTTAAAATACATTTCACTTTACGCAGGCTATGCGACCAATGTATGAAATTTCAATGCACTATGATGTGTAACCCATTGTTCTGCCTGACAGCTGATTTTTATGATTAATACTAAGCAGAACGGAATTCCAGTAATCTCTTACTATTTCAGTACGTGGTACAACTATTTCACCATAGTTTACTGAAAATATTGTTATTCAATTTTAATTCTCATTCAAATTATGTCTTTAATATTTTAAACAAACAATTTGATAATTATATTGTCAGATTGAATAAGATTGATTATTTTCACTTTGTGTGCCTATACACGTAATACCAGTGTATGTGGTGGCGGCAATGTCATATATGATGTGAAACAGAGTGCTCTGTCCGGTTGGTGGTATTCCTTGATTAATCTCAATAAGTTTGTATGACAGTAGTTTCAGTAATTTTCGTTCAATTTCGCCAAGTGACAATTTTAATTTACGGTGTACCACAATCTACTGACGATGTTGTGAACTTTATTATAAATGTGTATTCAAATACCTTCTTCAATCTTTATACTATTGCTCTTTGATA
The DNA here is from genome assembly GCA_032622095.1 of Siphonodentalium dalli. Taxonomy (NCBI): domain Eukaryota; kingdom Metazoa; phylum Mollusca; class Scaphopoda; order Gadilida; family Siphonodentaliidae; genus Siphonodentalium; species Siphonodentalium dalli. The sequence goes on along the minus strand of CP136068.1, from coordinate 160,349,855 downwards.
ATATGTGAGATTGGTTGTGCAAATCACCCTGGTTTCATGTACTCAAATTATAATGCCAGTCAACCACTCTGTGGTGTCACATAATTGGATTTTGCAGAGAGAGATAGAGAGAGATAGATAGAGAGAGAGTGTGTGAGAGAGAGAGCGAGAGTTTGAGAGAGAGAGCTCTGTCAGATTGATTTTATTACTTGATTAACCCTTTCTATACTAAATGGATTCTCTCAGTAAGTTAAAATGTGTACATCGAAATGGTATATTATTGATTTGATGGGATGCTAAGGTGACCAAAAGCAGACGACATATACATACAAGTGCAGAAGGAGCTCTATTTATTGAGGGAAATGTTTAGATAATAAGTTCCACAAACGACCTATTTGTTAAACTTATTATGTGACAACTACTCATCAATGATGCTTTAGTATAGAAATGGTTAAACTTATTATGTGAACATTTCCTATGTGATAACTACTCATCAATGATGCTTTAGTATAGAAAGGGTTAAGCTTATCTGGATATTTCCTATGTGATAACTACTCATCAATGATGCTATAGTATAGAAGGTTAAACTTATTATCTGAACATTTCCTATGTGATAACTACTCATCAATGATGCTTTAGTATAGAAAGGGTTAAACTTATCTGAACATTTCCTATGTGATAACTACTCATCAATGATGCTTTAGTATAGAAGGTTAAACTTATTATCTGGACATTTCCTTTGTGATAACTACTCGTCAATGATGCTTTAGTATAGAAAGGTTAAACTTATCTGAACATTTCCTATGTGATAACTACTCATCAATGATGCTTTAGTATAGAAGTTTAAACTTATTATCTGGACATTTCATTTGTGATAACTACTCATCAATGATGCTTTAGTATAGAAGGTTAAACTTATTATCTGAACATTTCCTATGTGATAACTACTCATCAATGATGCTTTAGTATAGAAGGTTAAACTTATTATCTGGACATTTCCTTTGTGATAACTACTCATCAATGATGCTTTAGTATAGAAGGTTAAACTTATTATCTGAACATTTCCTATGTGATAACTACTCATCAATGATGCTTTAGTATAGAAAGGGTTAAACTTATTTGAACATTTCCTATGTGATAACTACTCATCAATGATGCTTTAGTATAGAAAGGGTTAAACTTATCTGAACATTTCCTATGTGATAACTACTCATCAATGATTCTTTAGTATAGAAAGGGTTAAACTTATCTGAACATTTCCTATGTGATAACTACTCATCAATGATTCTTTAGTATAGAAAGGGTTTAAACTTATCTGAACATTTCCTATGGGATAACTACTCATCAATGATGCTTTAGTATAGAGAGGGTTAAACTTATTATCTGAACATTTCCTATGGGATAACTACTCATCAATGATGCTTTAGTATAGAGAGGGTTAAACTTATTATCTGAACATTTCCTATGGGATAACTACTCATCAATGATGCTTTAGTATAGAGAGGGTTAAACTTATTATCTGAACATTTCCTATGGGATAACTACTCATCGATGATGCTTTAGTATAGAGAGGGTTAAACTTATTATCTGAACATTTCCTATGGGATAACTACTCATCAATGATGCTTTAGTATAGAAAGGGTTAAAGACACGGGTGGCGCTCGTTATTGGTTATACTTTAGAATTTACAATTTACACAATTATGATATTTTCCCAAGAATATACTTATAGTTTTGTATAATTATTTTATGAATTCAATATTATCCACAAACACTTTGTGTGAGCCGAACGTTTGCTTACAGCTCGTTAAAGAGTGAGCGATAAGCAAACACTCAACAACGTGTCGGTTTTTTATGAGAGTGATTCAACACCGAAATCTTGAGTGTCGAGAATTAACGAGCGCTATACGGTATGTTGTAAACAACTTGGTGGCAGTTTTAACCAAAATTTTAAATAATGGGGTCTCCCAGGTGTTGAGTGTTTTGCTTATCACATACTTTTTGAGTACTGTACTGTAACATAATTGGGATTTTGGTTATATAACATATCGTACGAACTTGACAATAACATACTATTTACGCGATATTTATGATTTGTAAATTTTGATATCCTTTCTGTTTATGGCGGGTTTATCATAAACCAATGTGACTATTTTAACAACAATGCCATCGCGAAGACCATCCGTGCCTTTAATACTAATTTGTTTTATAATAACTTGTTGAAGTTTGTTATTCTCATATATTGTTGTGTTATAATGTTACGTTGTGAAGTAAGTGCCATCTCTGATTTTGATTTATATACGAAATACCTTGCTATTATATAACATATGTATGTATTTAGTTATTTGATAAATATTCGTCAGTAGTCGATATGCCTGCAATATCTCAATTATCCATTATTAGGTAATTATTATCAATATAACTTAATTGAATTATCCAACAGATAAAATGTGATGACATGCTGTTGTCAAGCCATGTAACTCTGTAGACTTCTTCCGCACTGAATGAGTAATTGTATAATGTTATCTTTCGATTAGTTTACTGCGACCATCAATTTAATTTAAAGGCCCACTTAATTTTCGAGTCGCCGATTAATTTTTGTATAGTGCCTTGATATTCGGTTTTAATAACAATCTATGCCATAAAATATTATTATCATACAATAATTCATCACCATTTGGAACGTCTGTGTCTCAGAAGGTGCCCATAGAGTAATACAAAATAGCTGAAATCATAAGATATTTTCCCTCGTTATGGCTCCCAGAATGCAACAAAATTCAAACACAAGTTTATTTTCAATGGAAGGGGAATAACTCTATATCTAAATATAGAATTATTCCCCTTCCATCGAACATAATAGACTGTGTAAAAACTTCAGCACAGAACAAACGTCGGTTACTCAACAAAAAGTTTATCACATCGAATACGTTGATAATATAATGTTTTGGAGCTTCCTCTTTCAAATGGTATATAATATGGCATAATTTTGTATAAAAGTATCTGGGGGTTCGAAAATTAAGTGGTCCTTTAACAGATTTGCTAGAATCGATTAAAAGTCCGTGATTACGTTTTGGTTCTGCCTGAATGATAAGTTTTATGTAATCGCCATAAGTAGTGACTTTATGAATTTAATTCGTTCCGCGAGATTCGTAAGTGATTTGATTACAAGTATATTATATCATCTGCATTTCCACCCTGGTCAAGTGGTCCTGCTAATTTTATATCATGCTCTTGGGCCATGCCCTGTGTCTATGGTGCTGGTAGGCTAATCCGAAAGATTTGATCAAATGCCAGTGACGGTATGAAACATTTAAGAACATATTTAACAAATATGTTTAATATTGGTGGCGCTGGTATGGGGATAGTCATCTCAATTATGGCCGGGTTGCAACAACTAACACAGCTATTATCTGATAAACACGGCCACAATGACAACTTCAATTAACATACCGGTTACTTAACACCATCGGTTTGTCCTACCAGCATCATAGTAATTCAGCAAGACACAACAACATAGCAAAATGGCAGGTCCACTTAACCAGGGTGGTCCCGTTAATTGTGATATTATACAACATGCCATCTATGTATATACAGGATTTAACCTGGGTGGTCCCGTTACTTGTGCTTGTATACAACATGCCATCTATGTATATAAAGGATTTACATGAATATCATGAGATTTTTAAGACCTTAAATATGACGACAATCTTAAATCGTTATTTGATAATTGAACTAAGACCAATGTATAATTATAAAGATACGTTTTATGGTCAGGAACCTATGTCACCAATCAGATCTCTATTCCAAAGTGTTTTTTATTTAAAATTTGTGTTAAACATATATGCACGTTTCTCTGGTGGGATGAACTAGTAAATGCGCTGTGGAAATCCTCAAGGCACATTCAAAATTCAGTAATTGATAAACACACATATTCATAACTGAAATTTACAAGGAAATTAGATAACGATTGTGCCAAGATTTTGAACATCAACATACGTCAGCTATGCAATAGGTGTTCGTCAAATTCACACAACCCCTCTAACTTGTAAGAAACACAACCCTGAAAAAAATATTTATAGTTCATTGACTGCATGAGTTCTAGTTATATTCATTTAGAAAAACAACACAACCGCCATAAATAATGCACTGCAGGTAGCAGCTATCCGAACATCTGGAATGACGATTTAGAGATTAGTGACATAGGTTCGTTTCCTTGCAATTATAACTGTATGTTTTGTTGCTGCACCTCTGTCTCTGGCACTCTTTCTCTCTTTCCCGCTCTATCGCCCTCTCTCGGATATCTCACTCTCTCTCTCTCCTGACATCTTTCTCTTGCCATATTATATCTTTATCGTATCGTAATTGTGCTATAGTTGACGTTGACCTTATCTTGTCTTGCTTGGTTTTAATTTCATATGTACTTCGTTCAGGTTTATATCTACATTTTCTGATGAATAACGAACTTTTGTAAAATTGTACTTCAACCCTATTGCAACCGTGCCGATGTCGTGGAATTTCGACGATCACAATAATACATGACAAACGAAGGAATGGAGTTTGTATAGGCTATCATGAGTTAGTTTGTTGGTTTATTTGGTGATTGGTGCCAACGTAGCCGCAATATATTGGAGGGTGCATGGAGAATTAGCTGTTCTCGGAGATCTCCACTATCAAATTGATAATATATACATGTGATGACATATTTCATAGATAAAACCTTTCACCAGTCTCGCGTTTTGTGAAAAAAGGCTTGACATTGGAAATTGTTTTATCTCATGAATATTTTTCGAAATTTGGAACAAGTGATTATTGTGAGGCACTATTTAAAGTGGTGTGAAATACTCCACTGGGGTGATCAAATAGAAGTGGAGAATAATCTTGATCGAAGTAGTTATTTTTACAAATATTATATCCAAATTGACAGCACACACCGTCATTCTTATATATTAATCACATTCAGTGACTCTCGATGGCCAAATGGGTTTCGTTAGTTTATCGCCGATAGTTGGTTCCCGAATAAAAACAAGGAAATATTACACAATTGCGCGTATTTCAGACGATATTTCTATGGTATGGTCGATGTGCTTGATATTTGCGGCGATGTTAGTACAATGAGGCCCCACCCCCCTGGAATACGGAATACCACTTAACACAGAGGGTAGAACACGGAATACCAGTTAACAGCCATATGGAATACGGAGTACCAGTTAAGATCAGATAAGATCATTTATTGATGATAAAATTATCTAAAAGTAATAAAAGTATACATTGGAATAGTCTATTATTCAACTGGGGAGGTGTTCGTGAAAATGAAGCAGACGAGAACAATTTTAATTTCAGAATTAGTTTGATTTACTGAGGGAAATGTTCAGATAATATGTTTTTTTGGAAGGTCGGCGTACGAATACCTGTATTTTTGGAATACCGAATACCTCCTAACAGAGGGGCCGGAATACGGCGTACCTCATAACAGGGCATGGAATTCGGCGTACGAAAGGGGGGGGGGGTGGGGGCCTCTACAATGCTACACTTGGCAAAGCACCTGAATACACTAACTTATCAGTTCCATGATACGTCTTTAAGTATAATACGCCCGTTGGATGTTATAATCACATGTATATCCGTAATCATTTACATTTACGTTTATGATATGCAAAATAATTAAAATGTCACTCTTTCGGGTATCAATAACATCTGTAAAATAAGAGTTTTGTAAAAAAAACCAGTTAATATATCCATGATATCAATCTGAACAGCATGCGAGAGAACTAATGTATCTTCATTCAAGACATGTCATAATTATTAGTATTGTGTAAGACAATCCTACAGCCATAAATAATTTTCTGTATTTGAGAATATTCACGCGATGCGTGTTGGGCAACAACAACTTTGGTTGAGATGACTATAGGTGTTATGTCCATATCCAAATTACAACATGCCACTATTACATATTACAATGCATGGCTTGGAGTTGACTAAGCCAACATAGTGGCATGAGAAGAGGAATAGTCCACGAGCCGCAAGCAAGTGTATACTATTCATCTTCGAGGTCAACTATTTTGGCTTAGTCAACAACAAGACAGGCATTATTTATTATATTATATCGAACAGTGGTGTCAATTCTCACAAAGTTTATGTGTCTGATTTTATCACACTTTTAAGAGATTAGACTGCAAGATATGAAAGTGTATGCATTATTATCTTAAAACCGCAAATGCGCACACGATTGGATAGCGAAAGATACCCCTAACCTCCCCAACCCAATAGGATAATTTTAATTATTTCGGCAAAGTTGATCAATTGTATTGCTGTGAATTATTCCAAACAATATCCGTTATTTCATAGATAGAGTTATCACCCTTCCGATTAGCTCATGTGACCTATTTCGAAATGTGATCCTATAACCTCGCATGGCACATGTTACTGCATTTGAATATCAATCGCTATCCAATCGTGGATCCCGATTAAGTACCTTTCGCTAACTTATCGTGTGCGTATTACATGTATGTGCTTAAAGTGGTACTGTACACTAAATCCGGCCATTTATGGGACCATCTCCTTTTATACTCAATAGAATATATGCATCAAATGAATGAGTTTGAGCCATGGATTAGTGAAAATACACGCATTTGTTCTATGCACGATGCAAACAACGTGGTAATTACAATGACAATGCATTTAAGACTCCAGACATTTATTCATTTTCGTTGTAGTTACCATGTTGTTTGCATCGTTCATAGATCAAATGAGTGTATTTTGCACTAATCCATAGCTCCAATGCATTAACTGTTGCATACATTCTGTTGAATATAAATGGAGATCAATGGCCGGATTTAGTGTACAGTGCCCCTTTAAGAGTAGAATTACTGCACTTTCTTATTTTTCACAGTGAACAAAAAAATCCTACAATTTAATAAATCCACATACACAGTAACTTAATAGGGTTGAAGTAGCATTATAGTACATGTACATAGACAATAGTTCACGGTTCTGAGTGGTGTACGGTTTTTCTCCTCGAGTGAGATGCGGAGGATTATTTTTACGAGTCGCTAACCGAGTGAAAATAATCCTCGCAACTCACGAGAGGAGAAAATACCACACGCTACTCAGATAAGTTCACTGTTGTGTTTATTATATTTTCCAGACCAGTTTGTTTCGATGCACTGCAGACTGACAGACAACAATTCTTAAAGATCTGAAAGCTAAAATATCACCAGCCATTTATGTTAAATTGATATCGAATAATGTAACAATATGACGTCATGACGCCGTACTGAAAGTAGGATAACATATCGAGAGCGGAATAACAAGTTCGGTCTTCGGGGAGTGGAGAAACTATTTATATTTTGACGTGAACAGTTGATGAAAATATAATAAAGTGTAGTACACAATAACCATTATAATAAAGTGTAGTACACAATAATGTAATCTTGTGATTGTTTTGCTTGCTTAATAATAAAATTCAGGTAAACCACAATCATGTCATTCTGTTTTCCCGTTTCCCTGAAGTGGAACGAACCAGAAATCGTTTATTATCGTGTGAAATTTCTCATAGCTAAATATGATATTTATGGTCAGGTTACTCATCATGATAGTCGTAATTAACCATGGTGCATGCATATTGTCGATGTACAGAGGGAAGAACACCAAATTCCATTCATCAACCATATCATGTAAACAAATGCAGGGTTGTCTATTTTTTCGATACCTTGGCCGCCATTTAGCCATCCATATTAGGTTAAAGTAAAAAAAAATTGTTCTATTTCGATGAAATGCTTATCGTCTATGCTACCTCTTATTCACTAGTACCAAGGCATAAACACGATCTTTGTTCCGCTAACGCGACCCACCCTATTTCAAATAAAATACAAAATAAATCGCCATTTCGAACATGGGTCACTTATCAATTTGGATATCAATCAAATCTATTATTATAACAACCTAGAGTATACATTGTATTATACACTTGTCGCACAAAAATGCAGTTTCGCGTATTTGCGCTTGCGATCTAAAAAATCCGTACAGGGCATGCACATTTGGTGCTGTAAAACTACTATTCTTACTATAGTGTCTATGCGTCCTTAACTAGCACCAGAATTAAAGTATTGTAGTATATGAAAAGTATATAAGTGAAAACTAAACAAGAATGTCTGATGATGCGTGGTTTTATGGGCGCTCAAGTCCGTAAACATTTCACACATTAAATTTTGTCGGCAGCATAAACATTTTAATTGGGATCCGACGTTTCCGAATTTTCGACCCATTTGTCAGTTACGACCCAAAAGATTCCGCCAATTTTTACGTCCCACATGACTGAGTACGTTTCTAAAATCATTTTCCCCGAAAACCCAATGTTTTACGCGAGCAGAGTTCGAACAAAATTTCGACCCACTTTTTAAGGTCGACCTAAAATTCCTCCCAATATGTTTAGCCGAGGTGGCTATGAACGAATTTGAAGTTATTCTGGTCATTTTCTGCCCGAACAGCGATCCACTTGTTCAGACTCGACCCAATTTTTTTGTCCGGCCCTATATGTTTGGCCGAGGTGGATATAAACGATGCTGATGTGATCTCGGTAAATTTCCACCAATGTCCCGACTTTCCCTATTTTCGACCAATTTTTTCAGTTCGACCCAAAATTGTTTCGGCCAAATGATTCGTTCCAAAATCACTGATTACGTTTCATTAAGTCATTTCCCACAAGTCTCAATGTTTTTCGTCCCGAGCTGCATTACGACCACATTTCGACCCACTTTTTCAAGCTCGACCCAACTATTTTACAGCCCAAAATGTTTGACCGAGTTGGCTATGAATGATTCTGGAGTTATCCCGGGCATCTTCCGTCAAGTTCCCGACTCCCTATTTTAGACCAATTTTGTTCAGTTTCAATCCAAAAAATGGTTGGCCCAATGTTTCGTCCCATATCAGGGAGTACATTCAAAAAGTCATTTCCCCAAATCCCAAAGTTTTTCCGACTTTTTTGACCCGAGAAACGTTAGGACCACTTTTCGACCCACTTTTTCAAGGTCGTCCCAAAAACTGTTGGCCCAAAATGTTTGGCCGAGGTGGCTATCAGCGAATTTGGGGTCATTCTGGTTATTTTCTGAAATATTACGAATAAGGAATACAGAATAAGGAACACAATTCATGGTGTTCATGCTCCAACATAATTACTCTTGTACACATATGTTCATATTGGACCTAGATATTAACATAGCTTCATATTGACCTTCTGAAATAAGCTCATAGTGGGATTATATATACTCGTTACACCGGCGAATGTCGCGGACCGCAGTGAAAACGCACTTTTCAGAGCGTGAATATGGTAAGTCGTCTCGATGAAAAGGTGTAGATTAAATAAATGACAATATGGGCTTATTTAATTTTAGGTCCGTATATAGCGTATATTGAGTTTAAATAATGCCAATATGAGCTTATTTCGCTCATCAGGGTAAGCCTGTTATGTGCTTATTTTCACAAGAACAGGCTGCATAGTGGCTCTACTGTTTTAAAACAGTCCGATGGGGGAGTATTTCCATACGAAATACGCCGATATTGGTATTATTTAATCTACAATATTTCATCGACACGGGAAATACGACCAGATTCATGCTCTTTAGAATATGTTTTCGCTGCGGCCCGCGTCATACATGGGAATAACGGGTATGCGCTCACTGTGGACATATTTCAGAATCAAATCCCACCAACAAGCGAGATCACTGAATCGCGGCCGAATTGAATTCATCCAGCTCCCTTCCGTGCATTAGTGTTCGGTATTCGACGGATATCGGTATTCGAATATTTGATTCGAATAACGAGCGAATATTCGAATAGTATTCTAATATTTAGATAAATTATAAAATTATATATATAACATATTTTGGAACCAATTTATTATTTAATGAAATAGCATATTCATCCATGCACATGCTATACGCAAAAGAGAGAGAGAGAGAAAAAAAGTATTTTGGCTTAATAGCAAGAGTTTATCTGTTTATGAAGTTCAAGTAGTCAATGTCCCATGCATGGCTTAAAGGTTCTTGTTCAAGAAGTGTAACATTCGGACAGTCTGCTGCTTCAACCGGTTGCGTTTTTCAATAGAGATCAGCCCTGTGGTAGCCTTTTTAGTTTTGGCATCCAACGTGAAGTGAGTCCATATATCTGATTTCTTCGAATTTGACGCCATATTATACACACATGTGACAACGCGCAAACAAAACAAAACGATGCCGTATATATAGGTCCGCTTCCTATGACCACATGCAAGCACGGTCTGGTTTACACCTAGCCAATAAAATTATTTCGACGTCATGACGCCAATCAAATCAGAACGTTACAGTTACGTCATATTAATTCGTTTATGGTCAGTGGAAAATAGACTATATACTTTTAACAGACCCTCAGACTAATAACAAACCAGGAAACAACTACCCGGAGATTATTCTCGAGGGGATACCCATAAGTGAGTCAGCACTTGTCCTCCAATCCCATTGTCTGTATAAAAAATGTATGTGTTATATATCATGTGTTATATAAATTAGACAAATAAATATGTTTAAACTATATAGTGTTCACTTGGGGTAATAAATTAAACTGTGTACCCAAGATGTAAAGCATGTGGTTAAGTGAATATGCTACTGGTGCTATCTATTGGTCACTCTCTTTTGTTTTGTGATAAAGGTACCCAGATTCTGAAAATTGTGATAAAGGTACCCAAGTTGGGAAAAATCGTAATAAGGTACCCAGGTTCATCGAATCTCAAATTAAACGAGATTTAAATATCTTTGCTGGGGTAAAAAATATTATATTCGAGTCGAGGGAACCCACCCATCAAAGCTCAGAGTGATCAGATATCGATTTTTGAAGTTTGTTATTTCTCAAGATGTGCAATTATATTAAACAAGTGGTAATACCACTGGGGGCCCACCGCTCCTGCTAAATCCGTCCAAAATAGCGAGATTCGCAACACGATCAGAATGTTTTTTTTTTTTTTTTACAGCCTGACCTGATCAATTCACATGAAAATACATTGTAGCTGCGTCATTTCATTGACTTGGGGCTCATATTTCATATAATTATATTCACACACCCTCTATATATTCACACACCCTATACATTTCACACCATTAGCGCCCGTAAGAATCCGTACAAATCGCCATACGGTTTACACGAACGTTTCCGATGTTCATCAACCAATAACTGCAACCACCACTTCATAAAAAGCGACGAACAGCATACGTCACTTCAAATCGATCATTCATGTGTGCACGCGATCGCTGCATGTTATTACTGGGAGACTGTGTTGAAATTTAAACAATTTAAACTGGTAAAGTTAGGAATTGGAATCCGCCCGACCAATTTTAACATGAGTTATACACGTTGTTGATTCGTTTACGGCGAATATGCCACATCATGGATAAAGAGCGTCTGCGTTTTTAGTTGGTTATTATACGAGAATATGATAAAGAGCGATTAATCCAAGGTAGTCTAGACTGGTATATTCTATGTTTTTGTTACTCTTATCATGACATTTGTAAACTGCCGCAAGGTAGACTGCTCTGGATACCATTAGTGATGTTCCACTACCGGAATCCAAGACAGGGGTGCCTCTACTGTGGAACCGGGATACGAGCATCCCTCTGCTCATATGTTTATGGGTATCACAAAACTAATACAATTGGTTTGATAGTTTTGAAAAGTTGTTCATGTTATTAATGTTCTAATAAAGTATACTGATATATGATAATAAGAAATGACTTGAAGATCTATTGGGGACATTGGATTCCACACACTCTTGGTCAGCAGAGTCAATGACCCAAAATCGATCTTCAATTAATTGCTCAAATATCTACATCTCTTATTGGTAACTGTATCCAATATAGTTTATAGCTTATGGTTGCAGTGTGTAACCATTAATTGCTTTCGACGTTTAGGTATGAACATGGCTGGGCCATGCACTCTTGGCGGGAACACAATACCTCCGATTTTGTATCCGCATTTAGAAGCGTTCTGGTGTGGTGAATGAGAAACCTGCAGTAATAAGCCGTAGTTGTTTTCAAAAAGGAATTCTGAGGCAGTGCATTCATGTAACCAATATATTTTATATTATAATTTATATTTATGGCTAATAATATGATCTTGGTGGCGTTACCATTTCTCATTTTCTGACTATGGTTTTCTTGTACTATTGTGTTTTATTCCACACCTAGACGTGATTTATAAGGATTTCTTGATGAGTTAAAAGTGATAATGTCACACCTGTGAATTACGTCACCGGTGAGAGCACGCGATTTTGGACAGTTCCGCTCTAAGCCGGAACTATTTTCACTTTCTGCGGCTCAAACATGGTTGAAGTTGGAACTGCTAACGATGATGCAGAAGCAGTTAATAAACTGGTAAAATGAAGAAGAATCTTACCTATTATCGACTCCGATGATTCGGACGATGTCATATATATTCCAGTCAAATGAACTATGAACAATTCCATGTGAACAATAAATTTATCCAGTTCCGAGCTGAATTTCCACGTGTTGCTCTTCGAGAGTTTGTTTACGTCGATGATTAAAATATCGTCACTTCGAAACTTATCTTTCTACTTTTAGCACGATTTCCAAACATTTCCTGTATGAACCAACATTATTTACACACACCATCAGAATCTTCACAATATCCCGTTCCAAGTGCCATGCTTGTTCGGTCAGAATAAACACAATTGTTACAGAAAATTTCCGAAACTTTAAAAAATAAATCGCATCAAATTATGAGGTCAATCGGTATCGTTACGTCACAATTATTTAATTTAAGTGTCCATCCGCGTAACTGCACGCGCAACTGTACGTTGGGGTTCAACATGGGAGAATCAGCTGATCTGGGTTTATTTTGTCACATCTTCTCTTTAGAATTAGCAACTTTTAGTGGTTGAAAGTGTGTAATAAACAGAATAATCAATTGGTTTCGATGATTACGTGACATAATTCACTCGTGTAGCCGGTCCTATTGGTAAAACCCTCATTCGCTCCGCTCACTCGGGTTTTACCAGGCTCGGCTCCCCTCGTGAATTATGTCACGTAATCATCGAAACCAATTGATTACTCTCTATATCCATCATCTCGGTCCAGACGATTGATATAACGTTCTACGCCACGGCAATTTCATGCGAAATAACATAAAAGTCTGTAAAACAACTATCCTCAACAAATACATGAAGAAATAGATTGACCTTGTTCTTATTTTCATTATTAATAACTCTCCAATAATTTTTCATGTCAAACCCATTGTTATATACCTACAGATATACATACAGCTCTCCACTGTGGGTGACATCCGTTTGGCATTACTTACTTAGTAAAATTTTATATCTAAATTGGTGGAGCCCAAAGCAAATATGTCGTGATTGGACATGCAGTTTATCTAAAGTTGGAAGATCATTAATGATAATATCAATATGGACTTTTGCACATTTGACCCACTAGGGTTCATGTTGTATTTATATATCCAGATATCCGAGAACAACATACATATAGAGAATCTACAACTAGATCCCAATTTATAGCGAAATTTACAAAACGAGTCCAGTAAACTAATTAGGTCTGTGCGAGCTTTCGCGAGATCCAGACCTAATTTATTGGATGAGTTTTGTAAATTTCGCTATAAACTGGGGACGAGTTGTAGATTTTATTTATTACTTGATCCAAAAGCTCCATAAAATATACGTAAATCACAAAATGTGACATGTAACTAATAGCGGCTGCAGTAAGGCCTGCAATGACATTTCACGTTGTTTGCCCGCGTAAAGAATTAGTCTCAGATAAATAAGACTCTTTGATGTATTTAATGGCGTAAATGTAAAGAAAACTGTGAAACAACACCAACAATAGTCACAAACATCGATTTGCGGAATGTAAACAGACGACAAGCCGGAAATCAAAGGTCAGATTTGCGCAACAACAATACATTGGGTACACCGGGCACAATTTCCTATTATACAATGACGGTTGTATATCATTATTGTAGAATGGGTTTATGAATGGAATAAGGATCAGATCATCTACTAAAATCTAATTCAACACAATTCCGCTCTGTTCCGCTTAGAACCATTTGAAAACCTACAATACCACATACAGTCGACACACATATATATCAAAGAATTTAATTGTATTATGAAACAATTTACAAAAAATAATTTTAGTTGTAATATATATTGTGCATATCGAAAATCAGAGAAACAATGGATGGAAATGACAATACCTACATGCATTATATTAAGGTGTTGTCGTTCAGCTGCCAGTGAATGTTCTAAACATGATATTTTATACAATACATACACTATATATATACACACTATTTAATAAATAGTGCCCAGTGGGGTAGGTATAGTTTGCGAAGCGGAGTGAACTATACACCCACCCACTGGGCAACACACCTGTGTAGTCAACGACAAGACATACTCTGTTATATTTCACCGAAGAATTATAGTATATTTAAGTTTTATTCCGACTGAACGGAAACCATAAACTGTACCGCAAAAAAATGAATTCAATCGAATATTATAAAGTTATTATACAATGTTGTGTACAGTATGTGTATTTCTTGTAAGTTGTAAGAGTCAAGTTGTGGTGAAAAGTCATATTGGACGAGACACGCAGTGTCTAGTCCAATATGACTTTCACCACAACTGGACGAGTACAAGAAAGCACATACTGTACACAACATTGTATAATGACATTTGTATTATCCATCTGTGTGTTTATCCAAATTTTGGGAATAAAACTTTTGTGGTTAATTTTGGTATTTGTCGGCACTTGATTCGCTATAAAAGCCTTTATATTTGATCTTCAGAAAGCATGATTTGGAATAGTAAACACAACTCAATGCGGACGTGAAACGTCTGCTAAATCGCTGTAGAACATGAATGCAGGGCTTTTGTTTGTCAAAATTACGTCACGTGACGTCACACACAGAACCCCCTACTTGCTATCGTTAATAATTGGATGTTGACTTGCTTGCGTTCCATGGAGTATGGTGCTTGCACACAAATGTCAGTCTAACTTCATACAATATTATACAGTTATCGTATTGTTTCGAGGTTGACATGAGGAATTGTCAACCCGAGGAAGTCAATATTCACAAAGGTCGTAGGCCGAGATGAATATTGACTTCCAAGGGCTGACAATTCCTCGTGTCAACCAAGACACAATGCGATAACTGTTTTATTATATGAAACGCGCTTTGATTGGACACGACGTTGTGACGTTGAACGTCGCTGGGAAAATCCTAACTATTTTCAGGTCTGATAATAAGTTATATGAACCCCTGAAGAATCTGACGTGACTCAGAACTGTTATTAACCTCTTGTTTGATTAATGAGGTGAACATAATTAGATATCTCGATTTTTTCATTACGTTTTAACATAGGAAGTGGGAAAGAAACTTATGATCATATAATAATAACACAAGTTGGTACCCGCGCACGACGTCACATGCCGTCAACGCCCGCCATCCAAATGTACGTAAGAGTGTAAATATTCCTTAAAGCACTGACGTTTCAAGTTGTGTGCTATTTCGCGAAGGCAACAATGAACACGTTCACAAGCAGGGTCCCCATGATCAGCACAACTGAGAAGTTATTTAACCTTGCACATCTTGGAGTCTTTTTGGCTACTGCACCGTGACAAACTTTCGTCTTATATAGCACGATTAGAACTATGAATGTCAGAAATTGTAGCCAAAACGAAGCACATATCAGTGCTATCGTATACCAAAAATAAATCCGTGAATCCCGGTTTAATGCAGCATCAATACATTGTTGAATGTTGGCGAAAATCAATCCCAGATCCAGGAAGCATTTGCAGATATTTGCAGCATTTTCAGATATCTCACATATTTATCATAGAGTCGAATAAAAATGTTCTTATCAGAATCATCGCTGTTGTTGAAACCTTCAGCAATATCGTCTCCAATGTCTTCCGTTGGACTGACTTTATTGTGGCCCTTTCCGTTATTTGAATGACCCTGAAATAGTTGGTGTAAACATACCAGTAAGGTATATATGTTATACTTTCAAATACATAGATCGAACAGCACAAGAGTGTAATCTGGTTTACGTCATTGCACGAGTTTGTTGAGACGCGACGGTAAAACGAGAACCATGTGTTGAGTCGAATGTGTTTTCAGCGGCGTCCGTCATTACAAACAATATAATATGTTTAACAACGTATATAAACATATATCAACACAATTTCAATATGATCGCTTTGGCATGACGGGTGCATGCATATATACAAGGGACAATAGATCTGAATCCTAAACATAATACATTGTTCTATAGCTTAACCATTTAATCACGGGAGCTGCGTTGGTGCAGCATTAAAGACCATGTGCCAGTGTATACGTGCTATAACTGGCAAGTGTATTTGGCCGTGTCGTAGGAGGTTATGGAGTAAATGTGATTAAAAGGTACTCGCTAATTGCGTACTTGTTTTCTCTGTTAAATCGGCCAGCTAAGACTATTTACAAGTCGGTGCTGTGCTAACGCTGTGATTTCGCTATACGATCAGGCATGCGTTCAGAATCTGTTGTTGCTAATATATATTCTTTAATTGTCCTCCGAGATCGAAGATTAGCAAAAACAAAATATTACATACATGTATAACATATTTACAAAGGATATCTGAAAGAGATAACACATACTAGTTTATGAGATAAGCAACGTCAGAAACGACAGTGGTATATATATACCCATACATATACATAAATATATACACACACATACACATACACACATATAGACATACATATATACATATATATACATATACATACATACATACATATATATATATATATATATATATATACATATATATACATATACACATACATATATACACACACATATACACATACATACACATATATGTACACATACACCCTTGTTTGTATTACATACGTTGTGGGTACATTTCTTTAGAAATTCAAACAATACCGTAGTTGTGAGGACCTCGTTATTTCGTAAATATATCCAAACTCGGAGGGTACATTTAACGAAATAACGGCAATCTTTGTAACGCATGCGTAGTATCATTTCCGCCTAGTGCGGACGAAAAAATATCAAAAATTTCAAAAAATACAAATTTCCGTCGCCTTAAGGGAAAAAATTGTTAACATTGTGAGGACATTGTTTTACTATATGAATGTCCTCACCGAGTTGGGTTGACACACACACACACACACATACACATACACGCATACATACGCACACATACATACACACGTACACATACATATATATATGCATAATTATAGTCTCAATTGTATTGTGGGTCGTATATACTCAGAACGATGTAATAATTAGTCAGAGGTCAAAGGTTTGTTAAGTTCCGGTGACCTTGTATTAATTAACAGAACGATATTAACCGGTATAGATGGTAAAAATTCCAAATATTTGCTGCTAAACGTGAGAAGAACAAGACTAATTCGTCGGTATGGAGCACACCGGGAACTTCTAAAGGCGGGTGGCCGAGATAGCAACCCAATAGTTGATAAGTATCTAGGTTATCAAGAAATACGAATGTTTCGGTGCCGAATTGGTCAATAATATCGAACCATACAATATTCCTAACATCAGCAAGAGCTACACAGTCACAAAATACATGTTGTACAATACATTCATATACAAGTCCACATTTGCGGCATTTACCTTTGTCCCTATAGGCGGTGTGAGCCACTAAACGGGCAATAAACGTTGTCGATAATCCGTAATTCACACCACGATTAATGTGTCTTTAAATTTGAATTATGACTTATCCTGGTGAAATCTTTTCTTTTGCGTTTAGTTCGGTTTTGCGCACTGGCAGTCGTTGGCTCCTCGCCACCACGAAGACATAAAATTGTCTTTGCAGGTGGACACCGTTTGCGTATTAAAGTACGTACCTTGTTTACGATAGCAGACAAAGTTAACGCTTGCCTCATTTGTGTCGGGTAGATGCCAACGGCGCCGTTCGTTTTTGGTAACTGCACATAGCGAGGAATTGTGGTCAATAGTTTCGGTGCGATCTTACTATCTACTTCTATTGCCAGAAGACTAACGTACTTTTACTGCATCATATCACATGGAAAGTTGACCTGTTAGCATGGTACCTCACCCCTATAGATCATGCCATGAATCTCTACTCCAGCTATATACGCCCGTGTAGAGATCATACTCCACTAGTTAAAACCTGGGAATGTTGATGTTGTGACAGGGAATTATAACATTGCAAAACAGTGCAGCTATACGTAATATATTTCTTAGTTAATATCAGTTCCTTAATAATGTATTTCACTGCCTAATAATTTTATCTTGAGGGCTATGGTTTTCTTTGAGTATATAATGTTTACAATATAATGCCCAGACCTGTCCAGAATTTTCGTTGCAAAAAAATCATATCCGACAGGCAGGGTGTTCGCCTTTAAATTTTGTGGTTTCGTAACTGTAGTGACAGAACCGCACTAAAAATAATGTCATTTTTCAGACCACACCACAAAATTCAAACTTCATGCACTACAACGGGCTAAGTCCTGTATCGAGGTATAAGGGTAGTAGATGGGCGCGGAGCGCCCGCGATATTTGAAAAGATCGGGTGATCTTCTCCTTCATCCCACGGTTTGTGTTTGAAGGTATTGTACATAGAAAAAAAACGTCATGTCTGGACACGGCAAAAGTTGAATTTAATTGAATTAAATGTTATATCTTGAATTGAATTGAATTGATTTGAATTGGGTTGTTAGGGGAAGAGCCCACGAGCTTTAATACGGGGTATGGGGGGAGTCCCGGTGTGTCCCTTTGATGTTTTTGTTGTTGCTGAGCGAGTCGTGTGGTGCACTGAAAATAGGAACGGGGCCCGCGTTATAATGTTAAAATGGTGTTAGTTTCGAGGTCTATTCTACCAATGGGAATTTATAGGGTAGAGGTGTGTTGTGTGCTAAAACACACACACAATGCTATTGACCAATCAGGGCGCATTGTCTATTTTATTCTCTCCAATCCATATTTACATAAGAAATGAACGGCGGTTTCAATGTGGTCATGGGATTTTGACCGCGAGAAAAATTCAGCAAACTGCATGAACCCCGAAGGGGTTCATGCGGAGTTTGCAAAATGTTTATCGCGGTCAAAACCCATGACCACGTTGAATCCGCCGTTTATTATTTATATTTATATACTTAAATTCATTATCAACTAGGATTGTCTGTGTTTCCCACTACTTATTCAACTTTAAAAGAACGCAGCATGGAGCTCAGTTCGGACAGTTCGAATCCTCGCTTTTTAGAAAACCAAACATTATGAGAATCCGTTGACGGAGAGCGGAAACACAATTTCACAGTAAACTATACACATACATGTATGACGAAATGTCTTGTTTGGTTTGTAATGAATGAAGACGTGTTGATTTCAAGAATGATAATATCTGAAACTAACAATTAAATTTCGGTTGTGGGTGATAAGAAATAGACAACACGCCGTTCTGCCATAATGATATATTTGTGAGGTCGTGGGTTGTGTAATCAGAGGAGATGAGTTTTAGGTGCAGGAAACAACACTGATTATAGACCAAAACAAATTGCTTGCAAAATCCGGACGTGCTGAATAGTCAAGCAGTCGTTCATCTCCCCGACAATCTCCGGTGATTTCCTGGACCAATGTGTTCATAAACCTATGAACGACATTGAAAGTGACGTCACGTTACGTTCATAGGTTTATGAACACATTGACTCAGGGGGCGTGTCTACCGTAACGCAATGGGGAAATCGTAAGCAATATTAGGTGTATGTAAATATACAACTGTAAACTTCAGAGCTCACTGCATGAATGCTACTCTTGTAGTGGATGATCTATTATTAACGCCACCGGTGAATACTCTTCTACAAATTATAGAAATATGTGGTCCTTGGGCGTTTTATAAATAGATTATTAGCTTTTGGGTAGCATTAAAAGCTGTAGTGCTACCCCGAATGCGGTAAAAGGTGTAGTTATAATTTATATTTATGTGTAAATAATATGATCTTGGTGGCGTTACCATTTCTGATTATGGTTTTCTTGCATTTGAATGCGGGTCGACCTAGATGTGCGTCATCCTGTTTCGACGACTATCGGAACGCCAAAAGGGCATTCCGCCGAGCACACCGCTCAGCTTTACGCATATTTCAATTAAATCAATGCTATGAACTCGAGCGATGGGCCAAGGTCAACCAGACTAAATTTTGGCGATTCCTAAAAAGAAAATCTACTCCTGCGAAAAAACTCGGTTCTGTGATGGAATTCCAAGGAAACACTCTGCATGACCAGAAACTGATCTTATCTGGTTGGCGCTCCTATTTTTGTGAACTGTATTCACCAGATAAGCATGGTCTTCCACAATTTGATCGTAAAGTGTGCAGTGAGGTAAAGGAGTTCATTCTCTCAGTTGATGAAACTATAGCCGAGTGCCCACAGTGCAAACCAGTGTTCACGCTGTCGGTAGCCAAATTAGCCAATGGCTAATCTTTTTCGAATTTGGCTAATAAAAATTCCATTTGGCTAAACTTTTGGCTAAAGTTGTTTTTACCCCAAATGGAGACTGAAAGCATGGAGTCAGAAAGCTAATTAATAAAAGCGCTCAATAGATCGACATTCAAGACAAAGTTAAGTGACGAAAGTATTTCATTATTTTCGTACTTATGAAATATCGTTCCGTAACAGCAAAAGGTAAGCTCTAACAATTAGTGTATATACAGTAAACATATTTTTTTTCTCCAAATCTAACATAAATTTTGGCAAGTGGGTTTTCAATTCTGTGATATGAACGATCCAGTCCGAAAATATCGAAAGTGGGAATATATCGCCGACTGTACAAAGGGAAACCCGATCGCGGACAGTACAAAGGGAAACCCGATCGACAACTCTATCAACCAAGCGATCACACAGTGATATGCAATCATCTTTAGTTTTCACAAGACGGACATTCAAAGACGCATGGACATTAAACCGACCGTGGTTGAATCATGACAATGTGAAGAAAGCAATATTTTGTAAAGTGTGCATTGACGCTGTTATATAAGCAATTTGTTCGTAACAGGCTGTTTTAATCTGGAGAAAGATTACGTCACTCTGCACGAAACAGCAAAAGGTTATTATTTTACATTTAATCCCCTAATCCCCCATTGTCTGTCTGGTCACTCGCGGGACTCCCGCACAATGCATGTTTATGATGACATTGTATGTATGACGGTCGAGGTTTATGAGCACCAAGTGTAAGACAATAGCTTAATCAGCCAAATGTGAATCACGACAGATATTTTGTGGCTATTTGTTGTCAATACCGATACAGTCAAAATAATATGCATGCTTTTATGACAGATTGTAATTTGATAATGGCGTAACAATATTAAGTTATTAGTTTCCAGATGTCACTTAGATATTTTCGCAAGGATAAATATTTAATGATTTAAAAAAAAATATTGATATAAAACAAAAAAATAATAACATTAAGAAGGACAATCCCGGGTTACCCCCCCCCCCCCAAATCACTCTTTCACATAAAGATAATAAATTTTTAATAAATGATATATATAAAAATACTTCTAGTTCATAAAAATTATGTAAATTATTGTGTATTTTACCTGTGTCTGTTAGATTTTACGTTTTAGTCATCAATTGTGAACCGACCAGAAAACGATGATTTAATTTGGCCAAAGTTTTTTTTAATTTGGCCAAAAAACATTTGGCTAAAGTTTTTTTCATTTGGCTAATAACATTTTCATTTGGCTAAACTTTTGGCTAAAGTTTTTTTCGGTCCAGCGTGAACACTGGTGCAAACCCGTGTCCACAACGGAAATAACGGACGCAATTAGAAACCTGAAACCGAATAAAGCACCTGGACATGACTTAATAGTTGGCGAACATCTTAAATATAATTCTGATGGTCTAATTCATTGTCTCCGTATCCTGTTTGATGCTATTATTAAGCTCGAGTGGATTCCTCCGAAGATGAAACTCGGTATGATTGTTCCTCTCTACAAAGGACAACCAAAGCCGCCAACATCACCGGACAGTTACAGGGCGATCACACTTTTACCTGTAATTTACAAACTATTTGAGACAATCCTTCTACATCGAATCCTTGATAGCAAAAACGTTCAAAATTTTCCTCACGCCCTTCAGTGCGGTTTTCAAAAAGGATTGGGGTGTAACATGACATCATTTATTTTACAAGAAGCGGTTTCGTATGCGAAGGACCATACCTCTCGTGTGTTCGCTGCTTTCCTCGATTCCAATAAAGCATTCGATCG
The DNA here is from genome assembly GCA_032622095.1 of Siphonodentalium dalli. Taxonomy (NCBI): domain Eukaryota; kingdom Metazoa; phylum Mollusca; class Scaphopoda; order Gadilida; family Siphonodentaliidae; genus Siphonodentalium; species Siphonodentalium dalli. The sequence goes on along the minus strand of CP136068.1, from coordinate 160,327,569 downwards.
TGTGTGGCATCAAGGACTGCTATATAAGTTCAAGAAACTAGGTTTCTCAAATAAATTCGTGAAACTTTTGTCTAACATGCACGAGGACATTACCAGCGTCATTTTATATGACGGTAATGTATCCGAAGAGTTCAGCATCGGCCAAGGAACAAGGCAAGGGGATGTGTTATCACCTTTTTGCTACCTTGTCTACATCAACGACCTTTTGATCGACCTGAACAAGTCGCAGCACGGTCTCAGTGTCAGTTCCTTTCATTGTGCCGCACCAACCACAGCCGATGATATAGCCGTTCTCGCTCTTACCAAACAAGGACTGGATAATCTCCTAAATATATGCTATGACTACAGCGTTCGGTGGAGATTCGGATTTTCCTGCACAAAAAGCAAGATTGTCGTCTTCAATGAACCCAGACACGTATATGATCGTCAATACAGACACTGGCGGCTCGGATCTGATACTTTAAAAGAAGACAAGGATTGCCTTCACCTCGGTTTGCTTCAGGACAAATTTTCCAGCAGTTCATCACACTCTTCTGATGTGGCAACAAAACTTCGAAAAACGTTTTTCTCTATGATTGGCAACGATTCTCTCAAATGTGTTACTCCTCTGACTATGGGCCATCTCCTGCGAACAGTTGTTTTACCAAAGGCACTATATGGTACTGAAATTATTTCACTACAATCTCAATCATCCGCCAATGTGATAGAACGTTCTCTGCGCACGTGTGTGAAATACGCGCAGAAATTGCCGAAGCGCACAAGTACGTGTCTTGCGCTAGGATTAATAGGTCAACTTCCCGCTCAGAAAGAAATGCATATACGGAAACTATGCTTCCTCGGACACTTGATTCACCTTCCTCTTGGACACCAAACTCCACTTGAATTCTTCATTTTCAAAGCACACCTCTACCGTCTGTTCCATCGTCCAGTGTCCGGATTCGTCTCTGAAGTCTTTCCCTTACTCGAGCAGTATAGTCTTTTGAATCATGTTGATAATTTTCTAATCCACGGCGACTTCCCCGATCAAAATTCATGGAAGATAATTGTCAAAAGTGTCGTGAAGATCACCTACATGTCACAATGGAATCAGTCCATGTCCAGTGATAAGAAATTTTCTGTTGCTACGAAAGTTCTTCGAGACCCTCTCTCTGGGTGGAAAATTTGGAGGCTTCTTCAGTCTCGCCCGAATTCAGCGGACAAATTCTTCAATTTAGCAAAACTATTGAACAAAACAACTTTCCAAAATAACTTGACGTGCCACCAATGCTACAAAACATACGATAATGAACTATATCACTTAATGTTCTCTTGTATAGGTCTTTCAATTTTACAGCTGAGGAACCGTCTATGGGAGACATTATTAAACCATCACGGCGTTGGCGTTTTCCTCTACCTGGACGGTCTATCAAGAGATGACTTTCTTGCTATAGTGCTCGGTTCAGAGGACCCACACTTAACTTCACCCATCCAGCGATGCCACAATTTGATAATTGACGTAACATCATCGTATTTCGTGGCTATGTGTAGACTAGTTACAAACAAATAACATATCTAGTGTTCACACGACTGGCGTTTTCAATAATAGTGAATTCTGCCTCACATCCCCGCGCGTGTGAGATATTCGATTGTGTATATAGCTCTAAACGAGCATACGGATGCGACATTCTAAGTTGTTCATACTGGTATAAAACATTTTGTATATGTGTGTTAATTATCATAGCATAGGATATGTGTTAATTATCTATGTATCTAACAACTCAATGTAATCAACAAACCGCCACTTTTTTTCTTCTTTTTTTTTTAATTTCATTCATTTCTTTTATTTTTTCCTACTTTCTACGAATATAATATCACGTTGGTGTAATATGTTCAGCCATATGCTTGTGACATTCGTGAAAATGTTGTTCATTAAATACTCTCCGTTTTTTATTTGTTTTTTTGTTTGTTTGTTTTTTTGTTTTTTATTTATTTTTATATCCCACCTCTTTTTCTTTAAATTTGATTGTTTTTTGTTTTTGTTTTTTTATATAATAATATCACATATTGGTATATAATCTGTTCAACCACATGCTTGTGACATGCTATCTGTATTTGTAAATAATGTTGTATATAATATACTCTCCCCAGATGGAGGCAATAAAGAAATATATATATATATAGGGTAGAGGTGTGTTGTGTGCTAAAACACACACACAATGCTATTGACCAATCAGGGCGCATTGTCTATTTTATTCTCTCCAATCCATATTTACATAAGAAATGAACGGCGGTTTCAATGTGGTCATGGGATTTTGACCGCGAGAAAAATTCAGCAAACTGCATGAACCCCGAAGGGGTTTATGCGGAGTTTGCAAAATGTTTATCGCGGTCAAAACCCATGACCACGTTGAATCCGCCGTTTATTATTTATATTTATATACTTAAATTCATTATCAACTAGGATTGTCTGTCTTTCCCACTACTTATTCAACTTTAAAAGAACGCAGCATGGAGCTCAGTTCGGACAGTTCGAATCCTCGCTTTTTAGAAAACCAAACATTATGAGAATCCGTTGACGGAGAGCGGAAACACAATTTCACAGTAAAGTATACACATACATGTATGACGAAATGTCTTGTTTGGTTTGAAATGAATGAAGACGTGTTGATTTCAAGAATGATAATATCTGAAACTAACAATTAAATTTCGGTTGTGGGTGATAAGAAATAGACAACACGCCGTTCTGCCATAATGATATATTTGTGAGGTCGTGGGTTGTGTAATCAGAGGAGATGAGTTTTAGGTGCAGGAAACAACACTGATTATAGACCAAAACAAATTGCTTGCAAAATCCGGACGTGCTGAATAGTCAAGCAGTCGTTCATCTCCGACAATCTCCGGTGATTTCCGGGACCAATGTGTTCATAAACCTATGAACGACATTGAAAGTGACGTCACGTTACGTTCATAGGTTTATGAACACATTGACTCAGGGGGCGTGTCTACCGTAACGCAATGGGGAAATCGTAAGCAATATTAGGTGTATGTAAATATACAACTGTAAACTTCAGAGCTCACTGCATGAATGCTACTCTTGTAGTGGATGATCTATTATTAACGCCACCGGTGAATACTCTTCTACAAATTATAGAAATATGTGGTCCTGTGGGCGTTTTATAAATAGATAATTAGCTTTTGGGTAGCATTAAAAGCTGTAGTGCTACCCCGAATGCGGTAAAAGGTGTAGTTATAATTTATATTTATGTGTAAATAATATGATCTTGGTGGCGTTACCATTTCTGATTATGGTTTTCTTGCATTTGTTGTAGGAGTTGTATTTACGAGCGAAAGGGGTTGTGTGCATATGACGAACATCTATTAAATGGTTGAGGCGTGTTTGTTGTTCATAATCTGGGCACAATCGACCCATTTTTTGTGTGCAAATTTCAGTTTTAAATATGACTTGTTAACTGATTACCTATTTTTGAAGTGTATTGTGAATTTCCGCAGCTTGTGTACTAGTCTATCCCGCATGACAAACGTTTGTATATGTTTAAATATAATTAAAATCAAAACCGCTTTGGGTTAGAGAATTGATAGGTTCCTGGTCCTGCGAAATAATTCACGAGAGCGCGTTACGCTCGAGTGTTTTACAAATTAGTCCCTGCCTCTAATGAATTATTCCACGCCACCAGTTCAATCAAGTGATTATTATGTTTATTATATTCCATTATAAAAATATGGTTTTCCATAAATCTGAATAATTTTGGAATTATACACATGACGCGTACATTTCAATCGGCGGGTATGAATATTATACATAACGAGCTATAGTTAAAGTGAAATAATTCACTAGTGAAATTATCGTTTATAATCACTCGAGAAAGTTAATCACACATATGAATGTAATAAATAAAATTACTTACATCATGCCCCGCGGACCCCGGTCGCCCTCGCTCTTTCATCTGAAACATGTGAGAACAGCGTCTAAGGTGTGAATATATAGTGACGAAGTGTTCCGTTTCAATGGAATATTTTAGCTTTTGAAGTTATCCCAGTATCGAAATAGGTTGATAATTACCTAAGTTACCCATCTGCAATTTTAACCACGATGCCCACAGCAAGACTAATTCATGTATATTCTGTGGCATATGCATACATGCCAAAACAATAAAATTCAATACTGTTGGATATCCCAAGTATACCCTTCCAAAATTAGTCGAGGAAACACCCATCAAAGTTCAGAGTGATCAGATATCGATTTTTGAAATCTATTTTTTTTTTCACGACCGATAATTTTTAATGGCCAATTAAACGGTCGACGAGAAGACAGTCTCAGGCCAAATTGCGGATGAAGATGGATAACTCTAAAATCAAGTGTCTGTTTGTGTCAGATATTTGACATCATCAGATAACGCCGGGTTACGTGAAAAGAGCGAATTGCTACATCTGTGCAATATGTATCCGCTAATGCACAATTATTCGGATAGTATTCGAAAAGTAGAAAGTATTGAGTTTAGAGAGCAAATGGCTGTCATAGTGACATCAACTGGTTCATATAGCCTATATCTAACATCTTAAATGTCCAGCTGGTTACTTACTACATAGAGCCTTTAAATTTTGATATTGTAGAGGGGTTCCACAACAATTGAAGGACAAGGAGGGGTATATATAATTCAGATTTCAATTGTACAGTGGTCTACCGCCTGATGTGACAAGGAGAGTTCAGATGCATACAAATGAATCAATTGCAATAAAATACCTAACCGCTAATAATAAAGTATCCAGTTGTCCGCTTATGGTTAAAGGCACGTGAGGCCTTAGTTGTCGAAAATATTCATATTTGTTCCAATCACCGTAAACAGAAAAAACAGTAAAACGCATAGTTTCGTTCATATATACCATGACCATCGCGTAAACAGCATGTTATCATAAATACCTACTATATTTTACCTAAGCAAGAGCCTGATTGTGTTACAGAAGACAGCACAATGCTACTGGCTAATCACACACAAATGGCATAAACGCTCTTTATTAGTTCCATATCAGGAATTCACACACAAAGAACGCTCTTTATGTTTACCATCATAATATAAACAAACACCAGAAAAGTAACTTTTTATGCTTTTGTTTACATAACAATGGTCAACCATATGACAATAACATACTGTTTATGCGATATTTCTTATTTGTATACGGACAAAGTCTGACTACATTTTGATGTTCTTTCTGTTTGTGGCGGTTTTTGACGGTTGGAAATATTTTCACAGGATACCCACCGCCAAGGCCAACCGTACCTTTAATATGAGATTGTTTAAAATAAGGAAACAATGAGATGATGATATTCCATCTTCAAATTTTCCTAAATGGGAATATAAAAAAAGTTGAAATTATCATTACAATTGCCACGTTGTTGGACTTTGTGGATATATCATCCATCCGTTTTTAATTTATGGTATAACTTTCAAATTCAGTAACATATATCTAGTCCATGGATGGCTAGTCCTACTGGATGGAACAATTTTAGAGGCCGCTATTACACAGGCGTATATGGAAAGGCATATTTGTACGTGTCAATCAAAGTCATAAACTGTTTTTGTTTGGAAGTATGAATATTGACGGTGTTTTATTCTTGGAAATGTTCGTCTGAAGTGTGTTTAACTTTAATGCGTGTCATGTGTTCCAGGCTACTGGAGCTTCCTGAAATTTTGCGAAAACGCTGTGGCAATGCATTCTCTTATGTATGTGAGTCTCCCACAGGAAGCCTCGTATATATAAGAGAATACATTGGTCGAACAATATTTGCCTTGACCTTGTAAGCCAGTGCATTCTCTTATATATTCGAGGCTCCCATTGGGATAATGCACTGACACACTGTTATAATCTTTAATGCTGTACCAACGATGCTCCCGTCATGAACGGGTTACAAACATATCTCGACACAGTGTGTTCTGATTCATTGATATCGCCTGCAATAATTACATGCAGAAGTTCTGTCTCATTATTTTTTTTTTATTTAAAAAAAAATAAAATTGTTTTTATTGGGATAAACAGACATCAATGAAGAATGTAAATACAGACAGGGTACATGTTATTATAAATAAAGTTACATTCTTCCAATTCTCTCACATCTTGCTCACTTCATTTACACGTCTTTCGTACGTCATATGCACTCCCAGTGACTTACATGTAAATAGGGATAAATCGAATAATGTGTTCATTTTATATAGTAATCCAGATTTTAAATCTTTTGAACTTTGTTCTTGTGTACGGCGCATCGGTACGACATCTAACTATTGACGGCGTTGTGGTATTGGGGCGATTTTATTGATAATGTTGTGTTTTTATATATAAAAGTTTCCAGGGAATCCACAGACATGTGATTGTTAATTATTCTAATGGGTTGGTCCCTATCTCAGAATTGAAACAAAAATATTCCCTTCCAAAAAGAGCGTGCATGGTGGGTACCCAAAGACCGGATTTTTTTTTGGTTTTACGCCCAGTGGCAGAGTCTAAATATTTTCCTGACATTCTCCTGTTTAAACAAAAGAAAACAGAAGAAAACAACCATTTCAGCGGTATTGACTGTATGTGAACACATGTTGTATCGTTACTGTTCTACGCAATTATAGTGTATTACATTCATCATCTTGTATGTTCGCGTAAAGCACCACAACCATCTTCCGGCGCCAACGCCGAAAATAAGATCCTAGAAATTTGGATTATAATTATAAATACACCAATGAAGTCACAGAATCTATTACGAATTTACGATTAAATAATATTACTTATATATACCTCGGTGGATGACGCCCCCTGCCCTTGTCCGTTCATATCGCGAACACGTAAATCCCAATCAAATTATAAGTGATAGAAATCCTCCAGATCAGACATGATGCCGAAGTTACAAACAAACAAAAATAAGTGATCAATAATGCACCAACAATATTATTTAGGCAGCTGCACAAACAACTGCTGAAGCACACATAACCGTGAACTGTGGCAAGCGCGATCAATATGTTATACAATACAGAGAAGGTGACCACGTTCAGATACTATATTAAGTCTTCTTTCAATGTTCGATAAATGCTATGTTGAATGGTTCTTATGTTGATCAAACACTCTCTGTGTTCTCTCATATATACCCTGCATAACTCTGGCCGCCGACCTTTACAGGTAAATATAGGGCACCTGTAATATTATATGCGATTCTCATAACATATTTCAGACAAAACTGGGGCGCCTCTATAGCTGTGGTTCGAACTATGTCAAGTTTACTTAAAGGGGTGTTTGTTGTACGCCAATTTCAATAAATTACCGATATTAACAACGATCTAATAATATATAGAAAAATAATGAATGTGAGTCTAAGATATCTTCCGCAACCATTCAGGTTAACTGGTTATCTTAAAATCAAGTTTTATGAATATAAATTTAATTTATGGCCATAAATTCAGTTATGAATTTCCATGTACAAAACGTAATCACATTAATTGACGGGAAGTGAATTTCACACCGCGCATGCTACGCGTGACACACATCTTGTACAAATTATCACGGTGGGGAATAACGTGGTTTCGAGTTGATGAGTACCAGTACTGTACCACGCATTTAAAATGGCGTAGGCGACAGAAAACACAACGAGAAACGAAGAAAAAGGTAATAAACTAGGATATGACATATTTCATTGTATTTTAGCAGATACGAGCAAGCTGATGCCTCATGTGTGTCCAAACTCACATTTGTTTGCTCTAACATTTTGACCAAAAGTCGTCAGTCGGAGGATTTTCCACCACGTGTTTACTGGTGTATTCCATGAACATTTTCTATTTTCATGCTTTTACTCTGCTTGGACCAAAAATATTGTTACTAATGTTATGTTTATTGAAAGAAAGCACATTTAGTCGGCAATATATTGAACCCTTTTTTTTTAAACTGTATTTTTCCTTGTGAATCGTAACTTTTTCATTAGTGATGAGTGTACACGCAACACAACTAAGTGGTGAGTTACCATGAACTTGTTCAGAATCGATTGAATAAATAAAGGATACCAAACTAGTCAAAGGGCTTACATCGAAATTTACAATTGAGGTCTGAACTAGTGTTCGGTATTCGACGGATTTCGGTATTCGAATATTCGGTTCGAATCTATACGCAAAAAAAAGAGAGAGAAAAAAAGTCTTTTGGCTTAATAGCAAGAGTTTATCTGTTTATGAAGTTCAGGTAGTCAATGTCCCATGCATGGCTTAAAGGTTCTTGTTCAAGAAGTGTAACATTCGGACAGTCTGCGGCTTCAACCGGTTGCGTTTTTCAATAGAGATCAGCCCTGCGGTAGCCTTTTTAGTTTTGGCATCCAACGTGAAGTGAGTCCATATATCTGGTTTCTTCGAATTTGACGCCATATTATACACACAAGTGACAACGCGCACACAAAACAAAACGATGCCGTATATAGGTCCGCTTCCTATGACCACACGCAAGCACGGTCTGGTTTACAGACGTCATGACGCCAATCAAATCAGAACTATACAGTTACGTCATATTAATTAGTTTAAACATATTTTATTAGCAAAAATAGCTAATTGGATTGGGGCACAAGTTATTGCTAACTTAATGACGCCCAGTTCCAACAAACAATTGGCAATTAACAAAAGGAGTTAGGCTTCCTGCCTGCAATACATATAATATATATACAAAGAACACTTGTATGATATATTAATTAAGATAAAATCGGGGATACACATTAGGATGTCAAAGGATATGTGTATTGCTTGCGTCAGTATGGGAGGGTATGAGATGTGAACCGTCGATCGATGATGTGATATTTGTCTTATAAGTATATGTTCAATCTTTCGCTCGTTTTTATATATTATTAATCATTAAATCGGTGTGTTTCCATAATATACTTTTGAGCAGCAATGAATAGCTTGTAATTTATTTGCTCAGTCTAATGAGTGGAGCCGAATAGAATATTTCCAATGGTCAGATGTAGAATGCCCAGTCTAGATATACTATCGAGAAGTTTTTGTCTTTCGTAAATAAAGTAAGGGCATTCGAAAAAGAAATGGTATGCCGTTTCCTCGGGTGGAACACAACAACATCTCGGCGAATCGGCAATATGATTAATATGTTTGTCAAAATTAAGATTACTACAATTGTTTCGCAGTTTAGCGTGCAGTATGTTCCTCTCCCGGCTTCCGACAAGGTAGAAGGGAGGAGGTTTCGGTACAACATTCATCGCGACTAGTTTTTGCTCTATGGTCTCTTTGTCTATGTTCTTCTTATTGTCTTTATTATCTTTGTTTTCACGTCATATTAATTCGTTTATGGTCAGTGGAAAATAGACTATATATTTTTAACAAACCCTCAAAAACTAATAACAAACCAGGAAACAACTACCCGGAGATTATTCTCGAATATTCGAATAGTCAAATAATTATTCGAATATTCGAATATTTATTTTTACGAGCGAATATTCGAACATTCGAATATTCGGACCGAACACTACCGTGCATGTTTCATAGATTCATCCAGCCCAGGTTCCATGGTTTTAGCGCTGCACGCCAAAGTTTTGGAGTAGCATTTCCATATATGAAATTCATGAATTATTCAAAACTCCATATATGGAAATGCTACTCAAGAACTTTGACCTGTAGCACTAAAACCACGGGTGGATAAAATATGACTGCGAGTTAGTGACAGTATGTAAACATATGTGAATATTTACGTCCAATATGAAACTATTTTCATGAGGATATGTTGAAAAGTGCACAATGTCATGTAACCATAAACTAAGATTGTCGAAAATTCAACCAACATCGACTGTATACGATTTTTAGAGAAAACAACGTTTGAACTCGCAGACATGTACATGTTTACTACCTTATTCGGGCTGAATTATTGGGCGATAAACAGTCCGTAATTATTCTCATTATTCACTTTATGTGCGACGTTTGTCCCGAAGGGCGCTGTTTAAAAATACAGGTCAAGCCATCGGAGTTTGCATAGCATATTTAAACTAGAATCCGATGTATTCCGTCACGAATTTGGCATAGAGATCGCATGAAATATGCAATAAGAATAGTTCACGTGAAGTGGCACCCAAATGGAATCAATGCATTGTTTTGCGAAAATACATGTCATACATGTAAACAGGCATAAACAACCATGGAAATGGTGCTGCGGCCTCCATATATGTCATGCTATTCAAAAATAAAAAAATATTATGTCGATCTATTTACTCAGCTGTGAAATGCCGCGTTGTCACTATCATACTATAATGTAAAAGTGAATCGAAACATGTGGTCAATTTAAATTATCACTATCCTAGCGATGAAGGAACATGGAACACGGACAACTAGTCTATTGTGGATTGTTGTGTATATTCCCACAACCTAAAAATTCAAACAACGACAGTAGTCAATGCGAGCAATTCGTTTGGTGCTGTTTTATGTAGTTCAGTTGGTGATGCAGTTAAACGCAACCGATTTCAGAACTTTTTGAACGGATGCGTTTAACTGCGTCAAACGTAACTCCATTGATTAAATGCGTGAGCCACAACAACAACAACAACAACAACAACAACAACAGTGATATGTGTATGGTTTGAAACGTTACGCCCAACCCAATAGCCCCATGAATTGGCCGCATTGAAATCGGTTGCAATTGACGCAGTTAAACGCAACCCCAGTGATATATATGTATTGTTTGAAACTTTGCGTCTGAAGCATTCACAGATCTGCGCGGCTGACGCACGAGGCTTACGCACGAGGCTGACGCACGAGGCTTACGCACGAGGCTGACGCACGAGGCTTACGCACGAGGCTGACGCACGAGGCTGACGCATGGGGCTATCGGGTTATATGAGCAACGTTTCAAACCATACACATATCACTGTTGTTGTTGTTGTTGTTGTGGCTGACGCATTTAAACGCAAACGATTTCAAAACTTTTTTGAAATCGGATGCGTTTAACTTCTTCGGCCGCAACTCCAGTGATATGATATGTATGGTTTGAAACGTTGCGCCCAATTAACCCGATAGCCCCTTGTATTGGCCGCAGGTATGTGAAAGCAGCTTTGTGATTAAATTATAGAGTTATATACAATGTGTGCATCCAGACCTGACTGCATGATGTCTCGTTTGGTACGGTGCCCAATGGCGTATCCGAATGAAATTAATGAAATATATTGTATTGATCAGTGGGGAATTACCTCTGTCGAACTTTTGTTCACCGGAACAAACATTTACTGTGAAAGAAAGCTGAAGCATAAAGATTTTACGCGTGTACTTTACTGTGACATTTCCGAGGCGATATCGCAATAAACATTGAATTAATTACCCAGGAGAAGTTGCATACTTGTAAGCGACGTAAAGGTAAATCGCTTACAAAGTTACTTAACACTCGTGAAATTTAGAGCTAGGACCTTCACCTACAGTGAAGTACATTATTAAGGGACAGATAAGGCGCACAATTTACTGGATACATTGATGTTATATTGCACACATGAACTGATATACTACCCCTCTATCACAATCCGTGCGAATAATGTTTATGTCTTAGTCATTTGAGGTCGTATTAACCCTTTCCGCCGGACACATATACCCCTATATTAGCGATGATATAAGATATGTTCTGTCAGCTGAGGCCCACAATCTACTTGATAAATTGATGTTATATTGCACAAATGAATTGATATGCTACCCCTCTATCACAATGGGTAGGGTTCTCTATTCCGAAGGTTCATTATTCCGAATGTTCGCTATTCCGAAGGTTCATTATTCCGAAGGTTCCCTATTCCGAAGGTTCCCTATTCCGAAGGTTCATTATTCCGAAGGTTCGCTATTCCGAAGGTTCGCTATTCCGAAGGTTTTCTATTCTGGGCGTATTTAACCAGAAATGAATCAAAATTTGCACCCCACCACAAAAACCACACGAGGAATGAATAATACGATTACGCTAGTATTCATATATAGTACATTTATACATCCACTTATTATTCCCAAATTGTCCTAGATATCGGTTATAAGAAAAGAGTATCAGTTTATCGTTCATTATGGAAAGTTAAAAACACGACGACTGAAATAAACTACATGTAAGAGATATAGTTTTTCCGAACTGGCAATCTGTATTTGAAAAAAAAACATCAACATTCAAGGCCCACTTAATTTTCGAACCCCCAGATCACATATATAAAAAATATGCCACTATATATACCATTTGAAATATGAAGCTCTCTAACACTGAGTTATCAGCTTATCCGGTGTAATAAACTGTGAACATGTTGTTTTTGTTGAGTTAACGCAGGGTTAACGACTTGTTTTTGTGCTTAAGGTTCATCTAGTTTTTTTGCGCAAAGTAAAGTGTATTATTTTCAATGGAGGGGGCGGGGGTAACTCTATATTTTAAAGATAATGTTATTCCCCTTCAATTGAAAATACATTAGGTTGAATTCTGTTGCATTCTGAGGGCCATGACATATAACGGGGGAATCTTTTTATGATTTAAGATGTTTTCTATTTCTCTAGGGGCATCTTCTGATACAGACGTTTGGAATGGTGATGAACTATATATAGTGTTTTCATCATATTTTATGGCACAGATTGTGTTTAAAACCTGATATCAAGGCACTATAAAAAATAGCCGATGACTCGAAAATTAAGTGGACCTTACAATTCAATACAAATTCATAATTGCAGTTAGGTTCAACTCATACCCGTATATTCAACGACATTCTGCTTCGCATTATTCATTAAGAGTTATAGTCCCGCTGTTTTAATCCCGCCTTTAGCTGGCGTATTGTTGCCTGTAAGATTATTGAGATATAACGCCATACGCGATGACATTAAATCGCATGGAAAGAGCAATTGTGTGGGCTTCCTGACGTGAATATGTATTGGAAAATAACGTCATACGTAATGACATTAAAACTCAAGGAAACCCGCGAAAAAATAAAAAATGACATTTATTGTTTCAATGTTTTAAGTTATTTCCTTCATAAAAAAGAGTCTTCGTGATAAAGAACCCTCTCAATACTTGAATATAGAATTAACCCTTAAAAGAAAAAATCTTCGGAATAGCGAATCTTCAGAATAGCGAACCTTCGGAATATCGAACCTTCGGAGTAGTGAACCTTCGGAATAGTGAACCTTCGGAATAGCGAACCTTCGGAATAGAGACATGTTCCCATCACAATCCGTGCGAATAATGTTTATGTCTTAGTCATTTAAGGTCGTATTAACACTTTCCAGCGGACACATATATAGCGATGTATAAGGTATGTTCTGTTAGCTGAGGCGCACACTATATTGGATAAATTGATGGCAATCTTGCACATATGAACTCACATAGCACCTCTATATATCAGAATATGTGCGACTAATTCTCAGCATATGACTATATCTCTTCAAATTTAACCCCTCCCCACCCTGCCAATAAAACGGTATACTAACGATTTCGGTCATGTTATATGACACCGGAGGGGCAAAAAATTGTGGGAAATATAGTCTTGTCTTGTGTGTTGATGTCTTCAATTACATCCCGACTACTAGAACACGTGAGAAAAATTTTCAGCATATGACTATACCTCAACAAATTTAACCCCTACTCATGCACCCTGCTAATGAAACGTTATACTAAGGATTTCGGCCATGTCATGACATCGGAGGCGCAAAAACAGGGGGTACTACAGCCCAGTCTTGTACGTAGATGCCCTCAACTATATCCTGGGTACTTGAACACATGAGACTAATTTTCAGCATATGACTATACCTCCCCAAATTTAACCCAGCCCCACCCTGGCTATATAACGCTATACTAACGATTTCGGCCATGTTATCACCCCGGAGGCGCAAATCTGTGGGTAATATAGTCCAGTCTTGTCGGGTGTTTTCGCGGTTTTCGAGTGAATTGGGAACAAACAGTGTGTGTATAAAACATTCAAGGACATATATATTTTTGAAAAATATAAAAATGCCTGCGCTGGTGTTTCTAAAACGACGTGAATAACCATCTTGATTATAGTCCATTTTCAACAACTAATACAATCAGTATTAGAACTATTTCGCAATAAATATGTGTTTGAATGTTTGATACACATAATGGTTTTTCCTGGATAAGTTCAGATTATCGGATCGCCGTGAAAAAGGCAATTTAAAACTTATAACGGTACTCTTTGTTAACAGCATCAGTTTGTCCTAACAACATCATAGGAATTCAGCAGAACCTAACCGCATCATAACACATTAGAAGGACCACTTGACCAGGGGTGATATTCATCCTCGAGATGATTTATTTATCTGCACATATATTTTATTGGATCCTGTTAAGGTTTTACCTGCACATATAGTTTATTGGATCCTGTTAAGGTTTTACCTGCACATATAGTTTATTGGATCCTGTTAAGGTTTTACCTGCACATATAGTTAATTGGATCCTGTTAAGGTTTTACCTGCACATATAGTTTATTGGATCCTATTAAGGTTTTAACAGCACATATAGTTTATTGGATCCTGTTAAGGTTTTACCTGCACATATACTTTATTGGACCCTGTTAAGGATTTACCTGCACATATACTTTATTGGATCCTGTTAAGGTTTTACCTGCACATATAGTTTATTGGATCCTATTAAGGTTTTACCTGCACATGTAGTTTATTGGATCTTGTTAGGGTTTTACCTGCACATATAGTTATTGGATCCTGTTAAGGTTTTACCGGCACATATAGTGATTGGATCCTGTTAAGGTTTTACCTGCACATATACTTTATTGGATCTTGTTAAGGTTTTACCTGCACATATAGTTTATTGGATCTTGTTAGGGTTTTACCTGCACATGTAGTTTATTGGATCATGTTAAGGTTTTACCTGCACATATTGTTAATTGGATCCTGTTAAGGTTTTACCTGCACATATAGTTTATTGGATCCTATTAAGGTTTTAACAGCACATATAGTTTATTGGATCCTGTTAAGGTTTTACCTGCACATATACTTTATTGGACACTGTTAAGGTTTTACCTGCACATATACTTTATTGGATCATGTTAAGGTTTTACCTGCACATATAGTTTATTGGATCCTGTTAAGGTTTTACCTGCACATATAGTTAATTGGATCCTGTTAAGGTTTTACCTGCACATATACTTTATTGAATCCTGTTAAGGTTTTACCTGCACATATAGTTTATTGGATCCTATTAAGGTTTTACCTGCACATATACTTTATTGGATCCTGTTAAGGTTTTACCTGCACATATATTTTATTGGATCCTGTTAAGGTTTTACCTGCACATATAGTTTATTGGATCCTGTTAAGGTTTTACCTGCACATATACTTTATTGGATCCTGTTAAGGTTTTACCTGCACATATAGTTAATTGGATCCTGTTAAGGTTTTACCTGCACATATACTTTATTGGATCCTGTTAAGGTTTTACCTGCACATATAGTTAATTGGATCCTGTTAAGGTTTTACCTGCACATATACTTTATTGGATCCTGTTAAGGTTTTACCTGCACATATAGTTTATTGGATCCTATTAAGGTTTTACCTGCACATATACTTTATTGGATCTTGTTAGGGTTTTACCTGCACATATAGTTATTGGATCCTGTTAAGGTTTTACCTGCACATATAGTTATTAGATCCTGTTAAGGTTTTACCTGCACATATAGATTATTGGATCCTGTTAAGGTTTTACCTGCACATATAGTTTATTGGATCCTGTTAAGGTTTTACATGCACATATAGTTTATTGGATCATGTTAAGGTTTTACCTGCACATATAGTTTATTGGATCCTGTTAAGGTTTTACCTGCACATATAGTTTAATAGATCTTGTTAATCTATGTTTTTCGCGTATTTGTAACTTCTAAACACAACTAAAAAATCGAATTCGAAGTGCAACAAAACATCGGTTAAGAAGTGATCATTGGGGAGCAGATAACTAATAGTGTAGATGGTGATAAAATTACATTCTGAATTAAATGTGTCTTGTTCTCTTACATTATTGCCAAAGTTGTTATTCCTATGGTATGAAATACAATCATAGGAGGGTACTTCCCAATTCACCCCGTGGGAGAATTATCTTATTGCCAAACAGGTCAGAACTTGTTATCATCTGCCTCCACATTATATTTTATAACATCAATAATAGAAATATCACACATGACAACCCAACACTCTTATAAGAGTGTTGTGTCGGTATCTGTTGGATCACCAAACAGTCCTTCTGGACTGAATTAGATGTTGCATAGAAACATAGTCCATGCGATTTATGTAGAGCCATACATATAAACATAGTCCATGCGATTGTATTTATGGCCATACATAGAAACATAGTCCATGCGATTGTATGTAGAGCCATACGTAGAAACATAGTCCATGCGATTTATGTAGAGCCATACATGGAGATGTCTCACCCCAACATTATCACTCTTAAATGTCGAATGTGAAATACGGGAGTTTGTTGTTCTCAATAATGAGACTTTGTATATCAAATAAAACTTCAGTAGTATACACCGTTTGTATCATGTAACTAGTCATACCACGAAATAAGCCATCAAGAAGACCACTGACATTTCATCGATGATTTCTAAAAATGTTGCACCCCCCAGATAAGGAATATTATGTGTTATACAGAAAACAATATCAAGAAATAACACATTTTGTAATAGCCTCCCATAAATTTGCTAAAATGGCCTGTTATGCGACTATAAAATAGAAATAACTTTTTATATGCCAATTTCTCCCGATGGATGAGATGAAACTATTTTATTGTATTATACGGCATTTTATAACTAAGATAAATCCAAGTAAGCGATTGGGACAGTACATCAATAACAACATAGCGAGGATACGAATTGTTTTGTTTGCCATTATAGAGCTGCCATATTGGCCATATATAGCATGGTATTGTTAGTCAAAACGAGGGATAGCACAGGTCCCTGGCACAATAGACCCCAAACACCCAAAGACATATATAAGTCTAATATATATGACTTTGGGTGTTTGGGGTCTATTGCGCCAGGGACCTGTGCTACGCAGAGGGTAAATTTCAATACAAAATTGCACGATCGCGCGTAGTAACCAATAACGCTGACGGGGTCATTGCATGTCGCCACATTAAAAAGAGATATTGTTGGTACCAATGACGACCTTTGCGGTGTTGTGGACACTCAGGTTTTATATAATTATAAATCGGCGACTTAGCTGTTAGACGTGTATATAATTTATGTAACAAACAAACATAAATGTCAAACGCATGGGTACACAACAATTGTGTGAACTTAAAAATGCACTTGTTCATTGAAAATGTTAGACACTACCACAGGAAAAGCTATCGGATATCAAAAGTATGTTTCGTTGGATGCCCACCATTGACAAAGAATGTTATGAAGTGACTGTTAGCTCAAATAAATGAATTCTTTAGGAAACGGCAATAAGTGCATGCAATTGAAATATGCCTTTTGTTTAATTTCTAGGTGTATATAGAATGTCAAACATCGCATCCCAATCGTCGGCAGATATATAGAATACACCCATATTAGCCGAGAATACAAAATTTTCACCACGAGTGGAATTGTGGTTTTAACCACGAGCCTTTGGCGAGTGGTTAAAACCACAATACCACGAGTGGTGAAAAATTTGTACTCTCGACTACTATGCGTGTATTTTATTTATGCCATAATTATTATTTTTGATTTGTTCATCCAATTCAACTACTCAGATGTTTAGCCTACTTTGAATGTGTATCCACACCGAGAGACACAAACACGACGCTACAAGGAATGTGCGTCACGCGTAGTGATGCATATATTTACGTCACAAGTGACGTCAGCCTGTTTCTGAGCGATCAGTCAATTTGTATTACCATTCATAATTATGTTTCCTAGTTTATATAACACTGGCAAGCTACAATACTACATTTGATTGAAATGCAAGCAATTTTCCTCATATCTAATTTACATCATGACAACTTACAATTTTAAATCAATGTGACATAGGAACTATTTTGCTAACTACGATGTAGTTCTACTATGGGTATAAACGTTTAACACATGAAATTACGTTTGAAAATTTACACCCACAGTAGAAATTTATACCCATAGTAGGAAGCTGTTTACCCACAGTAGGGTGTAAAGATGAAGTTTACAAAATGGGTGTTATACACACAATAGAACAGGCAATTATGGTATAAATAACATTCCATACAGGTGGCGGACAAATATAAAACTAGCGAGAATGTTTATTCCAGAGGCATTTCGGACGACAGTTCTCATCTGTGTCTTTTAGTCGTAAAGCTGTTATCTCATATTCCGTGATATCTTTCTACTAAAAATTCATTCTTGGTATTATTCTGACATAATTATCATATTCCAATTACCATTAAACTGATTTTCTCACCAAACATTCGATCTTTTATTTTAAGTTTAGCTTTTTATTGAATGGCGCTGTGTGATGGTCTACAATCTAAACCTATATCCAACAATCTAACTTGGTCGAAATCGTTATTATAACGTGATATAGAGAGGATGGGAAGGGTTAAATTTGGGGAGTTATAGTCATATGCTGAAAATTAGTCGCACGTTTTCTAGTAGCCGGGTAGTAGTTAAGGACAAATACCCACAAGACAGGACATGACCGGAATCTTTATTATAGAGTTATATAGGCAGGGTGGGGATTTATTATAGCGTTATATAGGCAGGGTGGGGATTTATTATAGCGTTATATAGGCAGGGTGGGGATTTATTATAGCGTTTTATTACATGATCCTACCTTTATTCCATTCAATAAACCCATTCTATAAATTGTGATATTAAACGTTCGTTTAATAACAGGAAATAGTGCCAGGTGACCTTTGACTTCCGGTTTGTGGTTTCTTTACATTCCGTACGCTACGTCTCAAAATACTATGGCTTCCAATATAATTTCAACAAACTATAATGAATGAAGATTTTGAAAAGTTATGTCATTAAATATACGCCATTAAATACGCCAAACAGTCTTTATTTATCTGGGACTATTTCTTTGCGCGGGCAAACAACGTAGAGTTGTGAGAAACGTCATCGCATGCCTTATAGAAGTTGATGTTAGTTTCACGTCCCATTTGTTGATTTAAGTATGTTTTGTGGAGGTTTTGGATCATGTAATAAATAGAATCTACAACTCGTCCCCAGTTTATAGCGGAATTTACAAAACTCGTCCAGTAAATTAGGTCTGTACCTCGCCAAAGGCTCGGTCCAGACCTAATTTACTGGACTCGTTTTGTAAATTCCGCTATAAACTGGGGACTCGTTGTAGATCCTCTATATATAGGCAGGGTGGGGATTTATTATAGCGTTATATAGGCAGGGTGGGGATTTATTATATCGTTATATAGGCAGGGTGGGGATTTATTCTAGCGTTATATAGGCAGGGTGGGGATTTATTATAGCGTTATATAGGCAGGGTGGGGATTTATTATAACGTTATATAGGCAGGGTGGGGATTTATTATAGCGTTATATAGGCAGGGTGGGGATTGGTTACATTTGGGGAGTTATAGTCATATGCTGAACATTAGTCGCAATTTGCTAGGGATGTGGACCGGACCGCAAAACAAAAAAACAGAACAAAACGGTCCGGTCCGCGGCCCACACATGGCGCTCGGGTACTGTACTTGTTCGCGAACATGAATACATACATGTACTAGAGACTATAGTTATAGTTTTATTGTCGTTGGGGCAAATGGGCAAGTGACGACGTAGTCTCCAGTTTACATTATCGATCTCAATAAGCCATTTTGTAAAGTCAGACATTGCCGCTTCAGAGGTAAGATGTTTTGCGGGAAACTTTCTAAAATGCGTTTTATACGGCCATCGTCTCGAACTATACAGCTTGCATCCAGAACAAAAATAACGAACCTTAATGTAACGAACACTTTAAATAATTATGAGCTCATTTCAAGCGTTTTCCCTTTAACCTTTTATATCTGAAATGACAATGTCTGAAATAACAAAACCGCTTACACAACTGCCATGTTCTCGATATTTGGGCCTATGTATGACACATTGGGTATGCATATTGCTGGTGACAATGACTGTTGTCAGACAAAATAGCGATTTACCACCAATACATGTACCATATTAACTACCATCATCGATCTACATTTCAAAGTACCGAACATAGGTCGCGAATCGCGATATACTAGCCTATAGTTGGCAATATCTTACTCAAAGTAACTACATCCAATTCCGATAGGGCGGTACGCATACGTATACTGCCGGAAATTGCATGTCGCTGAAAGACTTGGAGCAATTGCAGTCAACTCAATCACAACATGGCGGGGGGGGGGGGGGGGGTAGCGGAAACGTGAACTACAGACTCTACACTGAGTCATAGTCACAAGTTTTAAGCACATGTATTCGTTCTCTAACTTCTATACATTGATGGAGATAAGAAAATACACTACACATTTCCACAATGCGCATGCAATGTATTATATATGATTTCCAGAGTGTAATACAAGTTTGCCCGACAGCAACGCTTTCTACAACACAAACGCGTACCCCAAAGTAAGATTTAACACATATCAATCCATTTAAGACATTTTTATGATTGGACTGGTCCGGACCGATTCAGGCAAGAATACCGGATACATGGGCCGGACCGGACCGCCTCTTTGTTGGACCGGACCACCACTGGTGTATTTTGCGCTAATCCATGGCTCAAAATCATTCATTTGTTGAATATTTTCTGTCGAGTATAAAAGGAGTCCAATAAATGACCGGATTTAGTGTAAAGCACCCCTTTAACTTCCTGGCTCTGCATGAAGAATATGAAAATATTGATCTTATATTCCTGACTCTGTATGCACTTGAGAGTATAGCTACCGGAACAACATTTTCAATTACGAATAAATACAACAATATGTTGCACTATATTATCATGCGGACGCTCACGCCGTGCGTGAAATCTTTTACAAGCTTACTCAAGTGCATTACTGCTTACACAACCCACATGGGTAAAACTGTGGTATTTGCGATGTTACTCCCACGCTGATACCTCTCAATATACCACAAACAAAATTTAAATAATAATTAACGCTTTATGTAAATATGTGAAAAGCGGGCCGCATTCATAACAAAAACCACTCAATCGATAAGCTTCAAAGGTAAATATGTACCCGTGAATACAACCATTAATTCTCCCGGATTCGTTGTGTATGTGTGCCGCGTCAAATATTTAGCTGTTAGTTTTGTGCTTTTGTTGTGATTGTTTTTGTTTTTTTGAACTTATTGGCCCGAAATCAGGTAAGAATTACATATACAATTCACTTCACTAAATTATGAGGCCCCACCCCTCTTTTCGGCTACTAGAAAACGTGCGACTAATTTTCAGCATAATGACTATAACTCTCCAAATTTAACACCTTCCCACCCTATATAACCTGTATAACCTATATAACCTATACATGTGTACCTATAATAACGATACCGCCATGTTATGACCCCGGATGCGCAAAAACAGAGGGTAATACAGTTCTGTCTTGTGGGTACCCGGATACTAGAAAACGTGCGACTTATTTTCAGCATATGACTATAACTCCCTAAATTTAACCCCTTCCCACCCTTATAATAACGATATCGGCCATGATATGATACCGGAGGCGCAAAAGCTGTGTGTACAGTATGTAATATATTACTATATTGGGGCTTAAATGTCTTCAACTATGTATACCGAATACTAGAAAACGTGCGACTAATTTTCGGTATGATAATAACCCACCAACATTACCCCCCCCCACCCTGCATATATAACGCTATACTAACTATTTCCGCC
The DNA here is from genome assembly GCA_032622095.1 of Siphonodentalium dalli. Taxonomy (NCBI): domain Eukaryota; kingdom Metazoa; phylum Mollusca; class Scaphopoda; order Gadilida; family Siphonodentaliidae; genus Siphonodentalium; species Siphonodentalium dalli. The sequence continues at coordinate 160,305,770 of CP136068.1, read as the reverse complement.
ATGCTATGACACCGGAGGCGCAAAAACTGTGGGTTATAAGGTCCTGTGTTGGGGGTAAATGGCCTCAATCTGGCTGTCTGTGTGTGTGTCTGTCTGTTCGCGATGGACTCGAAAACGGCCGAGCCGATTGAGATGAAACTTGGTATGTGTGGGTACTTTCGGCCGGGGTGTGGCATGGGCCTATTAACTTGCCCGAGCGACGTGACATTGACCTTGAAATCGGGTCATTTCAAGGTCAAACGCCCGAGTATTACGGGATTTCGATGAAAATTAGTGTCTGGGGATACTTTCGTATGGGGAGTGTCGTAAGCCTATTCGTTTGCCCGTGCGACGTGACCTTGAAATCGGGTCAATTCAAGGTCAAATGGCGAATTTTGATGGCATTTCGACGAAATTTGATACATAGGGTTACTTTTGTCCACTGGGTGTTTTGGAGGGGTCGAGTCGTGACTCCGACCTGACCTTGACCTTCAAAATGATAAATTCGAGGTCAAATCGGGTAAAACCGGATGGATTTCGACGGGTAATTTTGTCGGGTACTTTTGTCTGGGCAGTGTTTTGGACGGGTCAAATCGTGACCACACATGACCTTGACCTTCAAAATGGACAATTCAAGGTAAAATCGCGCAATTCGACGAAAAGCAGAGGGGAAACAGCCCGGACGAAGTCGGGTCCACCTGCTAGTATATATATCTATTATATATTTTGGAAGATCTGTGTGTGTGTGTGTGATAGCGATGAACTCGAAAACGGCCGACCCGATTTCGATGAAACTTGGTATGTGGGGATGCTTTCGGCCGGGAACGGGCATATGCATATTAATTTACCCGTGCGACGTGACCTTGACCTTCAAAACTCATATCTCGGGATCCGCAGTGCTAAATTCCGGCGTGATTGTCACCCGATGCAGGGAGGATAGCTCTATATTCATACGTCGACGAACGTAAGCAATTTGCAGGCAATTACGCATGCAATTACGCATCGTGTATTTATCCCAAAATTATGACATTTACAATATATATTGTCAATTTGCAGGCTATTAAGAATCGTGTATCTATCCCAAAATATATCATTTACAATTTCTGATATATAAATTTTGTTACAGCTGATATTCTTAGGTCTATTGTCGATAGATTTATTTTTTGTATATTCACACCACGCATAGGCTCAAGTCGTTTACAGTTACCCCGCGTGTAAAAGTTCATATTTATGGTCTGGAATCTCAACCAAGAATCCATTTAGCTGAAATGCTATTTCGCTGTTGCGAAATGGGTGATCTTTCATCGTACCATAATTCCGTTGAACGATATATATTGTTTGTGTGTGTTTTAAAAAAACAAAAAAACAATTTAGCTGAAATGGCTTCCGTGTACGAATCTACCGGTGGCCCCCAAGCCGTCAATGCCAACAACATCGACATTGTTCAACTTTGACGGCGAGCAAATAATTAGTTATAATTAGTTAAAATTTACCACACAATGCTAATTTATCTTTACGTTGAAGCTTGATAATTAATGAGCGTGTGTATATGAGGCGCGTTTGTATACTTGAGTGGAAATCAAATCGGGTAAAACTGGCGGATTTTTACGGACGAAATTTGATACATATGGTGTCTCGGTACCCGCTGGGCCGATTTCCCGGTATCCGCTGGGTCGATTTCCACCATTTTTGGGGTGTTGGTGTTGGACCCCACCTGACATTGACCTTCAAAATGATCAATTCAAGGTCAAAGCCCGGACGAAGTCGGGTCACCTTCTAGTATATATATATATCTATTATATATTTTGGGAAATCTGTCTGTATGTATGTGTGTGTGTCTGTTCGCGATGAAACTTGGTACGTGGGGGTACTTTCGGCCGGTGAGTGGTATGGGCCTATTAATTTGCCCGTGCGACGTGACCTTGACCTTGAAATCGGGCCATTTCAAGGTTGAACGCTCGAGTATCACGGGATTTCGATGAAAATTAGTGTCTGGGGAGTGTCGTAAGCCTATCGTTTGCCCGTGTGACGTGACCTTGATCTTGAAATCGGGTCAATTCAAGGTCAAATCGCGAATTTTGATGGGATTTCGACGAAAGTTGATACGTATGGTTACTTTTGTCCACTGAGTGTTTTGGACGGGTCGAGTCGTGACCCCGACCTGACCTTGACCTTCAAAATGATCAATTCGAGGTCAAATCGGGTAAAACCGGATGGATTTCCACGGGCACTTTTGTCAGGTACTTTTGTCCGGTCAGTGTTTTGGTCGGGTCAAATCGTGACCCCACCTGACCTTGACCTTCAAAATGGACAATTCAAGGTCAAATCGCGCAATTCGCCGAGAAGCAGAGGGGATAACAGCCCGGACGAAGTCGGGACACCTGCTAGTATATATATATATATATATAGATATATAGCTATATATATCTCTCCTATATATTTTGATACAATCTGTATTCGAGAGATAACCCACATCCTCCGGACCTCAATGATATGATCGTGAATGGGTATTGATATACCCCACTAAACTTTGACAAACACCAGTAATGGTGTGTAGATAATTTACATATCTCTCTTATATATTTTGATACAATCTATCTAATTTACATATCTCTCTTATATATTTTGATACAATCTATCTGTTTGTCTGTCTGTCATTTATACAAATCTACGATTCTCCACCGATCGAGACCAAACTTCCTATCTAGGGGTAAAATCCCACGGACACGGTCGTTGTCGAATTGGCGAGCCCGTGCGACGCCCGTGCAGCGCATGCGCAGACGAGATCTCGGAAACGGGTGGAGCTATCGACTTGAAATTTGCTACGTGAATGTATCTTGCCCCGGATACGATTTTTATCGGGTCGCCGAGCCCGTGCGACGCAAGCTTCGCGCATGCGCAGACCAGATCTATGAAACGGGTGGAGCTATCGACTTGAAATTTGGTTTTTTAATAGCCCGGACAACGTCGGGCTCATCGGCTAGTCTCATATATATTTTGAAGACCTCTGTCTGTCTGTCTGTATGTCTGTCTGTATGTCATTTATACAAATCTACGATTCTCGACCGATCGGGACGAAACTTGGTACGTGTGTGTAGTTTGACCAGCCGGTCGGCGTTGTCGTATTGGCGAGCCCGTGCGGCGCCCGCTTCGCGCATGCGCACACGAGATCTCGGAAACGGGTGGAGCTATCGACTTGAAATTTGCTATGTGAATGTATCTTGCCTATCTCATATATATTTTTAAGACCTCTGTTTGTCTGTCTGTCTGTATGTCTGTCTGTCTGTATGTCATTGATACAAATCTACGATTCTCAACCGATCGGGACGAAACTTGGTACGTGTGTGTAGTTTGACCAGGCGGTGGACGTTGTCGTATTGGCGAGCCCGTGCGGCGCCCGCTTCGCGCATGCGCAGACGAGATCTCGGAAACGGGTGGAGCTATCGACTTCAAATTTGCTATGTGAATGTATCTTGCCCCGGATACGAATTTTATCGGGTCGCCGAGCCCGTGCGACGCCAGCTTCGCGCATGCGCAGACCAGATCTCGGAAACGGGTAGAGCTACCGATATGAAATTTGGTTTTTTAATAGCCCGGACAACGTCGGGCTGGGTAGAGCTATCGACTTGAAATTTGGTTTTTGAATAGCCCGGACAACGTCGGGCTCATCGGCTAGTATATATATATATTGATATTGCAAAATTATTGCCCAACTTCGTTGCACTAACGAAAATAAGCAAAAAGACAGAGGCAAATTGGGGGACTATATATTTCGTCGCCAGGCAGAGCTCGCAATACTGTCGTATACGTTTGTGAAGCGTCCCAGCCAACGCCGTGCATTCATGTATTTTGCATGCACTTTCAATTGTTCAGCTTATATTAAAGAATTTAATTTGTAGAAAAGGCACAAAGCTCTAGTTTATTCATATGATATACACAATCTTCAACTCGTTATGTTGGGATATTAGATTTTATGAAACTCGTTTGATAAATTTGATTCACAAGTCGTCTACGACTCGTTGTGAATCAAATTTATCAAATTAATTTCATTAAATCGTATATATCCCAACATAACTCGTTGGAGATATCTCTTATGTATTATTCTCAAACACTGTAATCACAGTTTAGTGAGAAACAACGATATTGAACATTAGGTCCTGAATGACGTCCCGCTGCACGAACAATGCCCTATCCGTAGACAATTAATGGGGTTAACGCAAGTTTGCAGACATGCGGCAGGGGATTAACTCAAGGTGCGACCGTTTGTGTTGTTACAACGCTGGCAATTAGGCCGATCCAAGTTAAGAGTTGTGTTCAGGCCAACTTGTTATACTAAGGCCACGGTAACCGGTGTCACTTGTTTTTCGCGCATATGTAACTAATTTGATTTTTGAGAGAGTGCAATTTTTTTGGATTGGGTGGGATTCGAACCCCGGCCCATGACGGCGAGCGCGCCTTGCGACTCAAAGTCCGGCGTCAATACCACACGGCCACCGAAGCAACCCCAAAAAAAGGAAGCTCAAATGGCCGCTGTATTCTGACGTCGTACTTAGGTAGCAATACACGATTTCTGGCCATTTTCACCATTTTGACGGGGGTACTGTATTACAACCTTCTGCTGCACCATGGTCATTGATAAACAGCACATGAGTGTTTGGTTACAAGATACAGAAATGGTCAGAGAATAATTCGTCTGTCTTTTGGAAAAAAATTGCATCATCACAAGTTGAATTATCTCCCTTAGACTGATTTTTTTAAAAATCTTCATTTTAGCCATTTTTTGACCGAAATTGGCCGTTTTCGATCGCATAGCTAACCATGCCAGAGCGAATGTCAGTCTATTGATGTTGTTGATCAGCAAAGTGCCAACGTTTTACAGTATGAAATAATCGCTATATATATACCGTTGTCGTTCCAAAACCACACCAGTTCTTCCGAAAGCCCGTGCCGATATACACTGTTGGGCCAAGGACCACGAACCACGTATAGAAGGGTGGCACAGAAAACTACAACTAAGGATAGCGGGCTCCCATCCAAACATATTCCGGCTGATAGACTTCATAAAGAAGGAATAAGCATTCAATGAATGTAAAATAGTACAGATAAGTGCGGGCGGCAAAGTGAAACCACAGAAAATAAAGTATCGTGCCTTGGAAAATTCAAGACGGCATTTCAAGAGAGTGTACTTGGCAGGCGAAATAGACGAAGTAGAGTTCCTGAATGAAATGGCCAAGTTATGCGGTCACTGGGCATGTTTGTTGTCATTGTTTCTAATTCGTTAATGTTTGTACCTCGGTTATATAATATTTGCATGCATTTTATATTATCCATAACTAATAAACAGTCATAAATGCAATCCAAACCTCCGTTATTTCCCATAATCAAAAGGGCAGAAAAAAACCAGAATCCGATCAAACCAACTAGGAAGGGCCTAAGTAGTCATTAAGAGGATTATTCACACCTCTACCATAACCTACCGAAAACAATAGGTGTCTGCAAAACGGGACGACCCCAATTAATGCATTATTAAAACCGATAACACTAATCAATATATAATCACAGCGACAAATCTGACCAAAATAAAGCCAATCACGGTGTATCGATCAGGCCAACACAAAGCCAACCATGCACGGTGTATCGACGTGAGTTAAACCGTTTAACAGCCATGGTTAAATCATGAATATCGACATTGTTCAATCAACCTGCCATGACTTGAATTGGCGCACGCGGTTCGTAAGGGGAAATCCACTGAATGATTCAACCCCGTGCCACAGACCACCGTTCTTCTAAAAAGTGAGCGATAAATAATTAAAATATAATTTGTTATTAATATTTACCTATAAGTATCTACTTATAGGTAAATATTAATTAAATTTGTATTTTAATTATATTTATCACTCACTCTCTAGAATGCATGTGCACAGACCCATTCGCTTTGTTAATTCTATTTTCCCTTTTGGACTTAAAAAGTTATTTCTGTTTGCGGGGATTACAAGCATACTTATGTGAGACCATGAGGTGATCAGCACACACTGTGAGTGCGTTAATTAATATTATATAATAGCCTGTCTCTTTGAAAAGCCACGATAATCCTAACGGATGTACGTCTCTAGGGTGTCCATAATATTTAATTTCTACAACGACGCGGCATTCCCAACATGACGCAATAAACCATTTCGAAATATGGAGTGCATTCCTGGCGAAGTAAATATTTGTGCGAATCGTAGTATTTATAAATAGTTATAAATACAATAAGATGCAAAAGAATAATCAGTCACGAATATCGTTGACTGATAACAACTCGAAAATGGTGTCTCATATATTGCGATGAGTAAAATGAATTATGGATATATCGCCTGTATTTAGTTTTCCAACAATGTTTTGAGTTTGACAATGCGTGGGGAAACTTGTGAACACGTCATTGACCTCTGATCTGTGACGTGGTCTGTTATGCCATAAACTAATGAAATCACGCGCGCGCTTCGCCGCCACTCTCCAATTTTCCTCGTCTATGAGGTGCTACGTGTATACACAATATTGCAACTTGCATAAATCAAGGGTTTAATGGTTCTGAATAAATGCGTTACTTGTAATATAAGAATTTGTTTAAGTTTTGAGGCTGGGACTCCATCAATTAATGAGTGAAAAACTACCTACTCTGACAAGTTGTTCCTATCTTTAACAGTTCTGGGTATGAAACTGATTTGTAGGTGTCTGGATCTGCCCTGGGTCTGATGAAATGTTTCGAATGCATTTTACTTGTAAACCTTTCTGGTAGTTGAAGATGATTTACCGGAATATTTGCCGCACCAGTCAGACCCTTAACCCTTTACCCAACAGAAGGGCCCTGTGCCAATGCATTCTCTTATATATGCGAGTCGACCATAGGTCGCCTCGCATATATAAGAGAATGCATTGGTTTAACACATTAAAAATTATAAAATTGTTAAAGAATGTAAGAAAAAATGGTAAAAAGTGTTTAAAACAGATTTTTTTTAGGCCAATGCATTCTCTTATATATGCGAGGCGACCTATGGTCGACTCGCATATATAAGAGAATGCATTGGCACATGGCATAACTGTAACTATCACAATGTGGTCAAGGAGCCGGTTCCAATGATATCCATATTTGTATGGTTTTATTGAGACAGACCCAAGATAATTTAGGCTGTTGAAGCTTTATTTGGCCGGTTTTGACCGGTTTGTTGGGTAAAGGGTTAATGAATAAACATAGGCGCAATATGTTCTCCTCTCCTGCAGCGTCTGAAGTTTTAGAGATTCATTTGATCATAGAATTAGGTGAATAGTCATAATTTTGCACAATAAATCTGCTGCACCGAGTCTGGACTTTCTTATATGTTAAGGTGATAGTATGATCCCAAATAGAAGAAGAGTATTCATAAAGAGGTCGGATGAGGCCAGTGTGGGCTTGAAGTCTCACATCCTTAAATTTCTTTTAAGAAAACCGATGGTTCTGTTAGTTTTTTTGTGCATATATATAGTCCACGTGCATATCCCACTTAAGGTATTTTGATATGTTGACGCCTAAATACCCTATAGTAATCACCGGCTTAGGGACGATCCTTCAGGTGTATAGCTGATTAGAATCAATAGAATGGGTTCCTTAATGCGATACAAGTGAACGATGTTACATTTTACCGGTTGGAACCGCATTCCCCATTTGCTTGCCCATGCTCCGAGATGGTCGTTGTCACGTTGGAGCTCCATGCACACAGTCACTTTTGGACTTTATTTGACGGTAACAAACAAATTCATCTGCGAAGTGTATAATATCGAATGAAATTCCTTGCACTGCGTGTATATCGTTAATATACGCTGGGAATAACAAGGGTCCCAGTATGTTCCATGAGGGACTCCAGACACCACACGAGAGCAGGAAGACTTACTGCCTTTCACAACAACGCACTGATAACATAGGAATGAGTCGATCCATCGTGTAATGTTGGGGCGAATACCACAGTTGTGTAGTTTCGCTTTCAATAGTTCATGGGGAACTGTGTCGAAAGCTTTTTCGAAGTCCAGAATGAAGGTGCCCCGTATGAAAGCCCAATCGTTGCATGATGACGTGAGCAAGTTGGGTATCACAACTGTGTCTTTTACGAAAAACATGTTGTTTATCAGAGCTGATCCTCTTCTCAGACAAGTGATTCATGATGTTAGAAGACACAATATGTTATAAAAGTTTGCAGCATATGCAGGTAAGTGAAACCGGACGATAATTCACCGGTTTTCCCCGGTCATCTTTCTTGGAGAAAGGACATATATCAGCCGATTTGCAAACTTCTGGCAGAGTGCCAGATTTGATATATTGATCTAATATAAATGTCAGCATAGGTGATACTTGGCAGCTTAGTTCATTCAATACTTTGTGGGGTAGCCCATCTGGACCCTTAGCCGTGTGGCAGTTTAGTCATAGAAGACGTTTCTGCCCACCATTCGAGTTTACCTCTATCTTTTCCATCAGTGGAACATCTGGTTTGAACAATGGAACACTGTTGTACTGTGTGTGGATATAAACACTGCACAATTGCTAATTTAATGCTTCCGCTTTGTCTAAATCTGAATCGGCAACTGGATTATCTTTCCTTGTGAGAAGGAGGATACACTGGGGGTCCTTTTTTAGTCTGTTGACGTATTCCCTGAATGGTTTGGAATCTGTTTCTATGTTTCCCACCATGTTCGAGACATAATCTTCATAAGATTTAATAATTTCTTTCTTACACAATAGACGGAGATGTTTCCATTTTTAAGCAGCTGAGAACTGTGCATTTTTTGGCTCTGGCATGAGTTTTATTACGCCTCCTTGTGAACCGACGAATACTATCTGTTACTCATGTTTGCGAAGTCCTCCCTCTTAAAATCTGGCTTGGAATGTTTCTCAATTTGAGTAACAATTAGCTTGTGAAAGACTGACCAATTTCCGCCCACAGACCGTGTTTTGACCAGATTAAAGAAGTCATTATCCGAGAAATGTTGAACTTCCTTTCTCATTTGTTCATAATCTCCTTTATTATACAACCTTATAGTTCTGTTTGGTTTAATTTTCCTACATGAACGTGTGCTGATTGAACAACTGACAATTCCATGATCACTGAGTTTGTCCATAGCAATTATTTCCGAAATAGAGTCAGGAGTTGAAGAAATGATAAGATCAACCGTGTTGCGTCCTTTGGTAGGAAACTTCACTAGTTGTTCGAGGGTGTGGTCATCAATAATGTCCAAAAACAATTGACCCTCGCAAGGTGATAGAATGACTTTGTCCATGGATGACCAGGAGATGTTAGGGTAGTATAAGTCACCAAAGATATGAATAGACGGTTGTGTGCTGTCGCTGTGCATTTCACATATAGCTTCCAGTTGGGTAGGTACCAAGTAAATTAATTTCATCTTTCGAGCTGTTAGGTTCCCGATACCAACTTGAAAAGAAGTGAGTATGTCCATCACATTTTAGTTTTGCCCCAACTGATTCCGAATCGTTTAAAGGCACGGGAGGCCAAAGTTGTCGAAAATATTCACATTTGTTCCAATCACCGTAAACAGAAAAACATTAAAACGCATACAGTTTCGTTCATATATACCATGACAATCGCGTAAACAGCATGCTATCATAAAGACCTACTATATTTTACCTAAGAAAGAGCCTGATTGTGTTACAGAAGACAGCACAGTGTTACTGGATAATCACACACAAATGATATACACGCTCTTTATTAGTTCCATATCAGGAATTCAGCAACAAAGAACGCTCTTTATGTTCACCATCATAATATAAATAAACACCAGGAAAGTAACTGTTTATGCTTTCGTTTACATAACAATGGTCAAACATATGACCATAACATACTGTCTATGCGATATTTCTTATTTGTATACGGAACAAGTCTGTCTACATTTTAATATTCTTTCTGTTTGTGGCGATTATTGACCGGTGGAAATATTTTCACAGCATACTCACCGCCAAGGCCTACCATACCTTTAAGAGTGTTGTTGCTTGTGCTTGATCAGTAGCATGACTCCGCCATGGATGTTGCTATCCTTCCAAAATACTGAATAACCTAGATCTTCTGGCATGAGTCAATTAGTTTGAATGTTGGAATCAATTTGTGTTGCCTGGATTGCCACCACATCTGGAGAAGGAGTCGTTAAAACACTGGAGGTCAAGTATATACACTGAGGCTCTGCTGTTGGAGATTTTCGAAACAGAAGTCTGTTTGATTCCATTTGAATGCTGCTCGGTGTTCGTTGACAGAATATCAAATGGGTTGAAGTCTTCGACCGAGGAAATGTATGATAATACACTAGATGAAAGTTATGATTGTCTCAACATGGGCAGATCCATGTACAGTTTGATGTCTGAATTTGCTGGTATTCCTTGTCATCCAGCAGTTATGGGTCCAAAAGAAGCTGAAATGAAATGGAGGGAATCCCATCAATGCAATAACTGAGTATGAATGAGATATCCAGAGACGTAAATATTGTACAATTTTCGTCGGCTTTTAACTCTTTCGCTGCCAAACGCGCATAAATGCGAACTTCGTAGACGCTGCCAAATCGCTCATTTTTGCGAATTTGGTATGTAGTCTAATGTATGGGATATAACTCTATTCTTTCCGGCATGTTTGACAGTGTACAATGTATTTATCTGTAGTACTGTTGTGCGCGAACAATTTAAAGCGACAATGTCCTCAAGGTCATGCTATTTCTGACGTTATGGAGGTACAGTCAGAGCCGGAATATTGCGTCATTGTTATTAGCACGTGGTTATCAGTCGAAAATGGCTGCTCGCAAAAGACTCAGGACTGAAGAAGTTATTGTTATTACCTCTATACTCTAATTATCGAGGGGCGCCTGTGGCGCATAAGTTACTTATACCTATTATTTGTGTGGGCAGTAGCCTCTATTATAGGGGCGCCTGCGGCGCATAAGATACTAGGGTGGCGGGATGGGGTGGTGGGTGGGTAACTAACCTCTATACTCTAATGATCGAGGGGCGCCTGCGGCGCATAATATACTTATACCTATTATGGATGTGGGCAGTAGCCTCTATCGGGGCGCCTGCGGCGAATAAGATACTATGGGTGGCGGGATGGGGTGGTGGGTGGGTAACTAACCTCTATACTCTAATGATGGAGGGGCGCCTGCAGCGAATAAGATACTTATACCTATTATTTATAATACACCTTTACTGGTTTTGAACAACCCTTGTCTGTTGTGTCGTTTTCCAGTGGTGATAACAGGCCACTAAATTAATTATGCTGGTGAGTTGACCATGCGTACGCCCCGCGTGACCCATATAATTCACATAAATCATCGTAAAACCCAATTTTCCTGAAATTCAAGATGGCCGTCAAGTTCACGTGACTTATAAGGGGCGAAGCAGGGTCATATGTCCCCATGCAGGTATATATACATATGGGTATGGTTATATTATATATATATGTATTTGGAATTATACATATATCAGGGAATTATCAAGCAACCAAAGCACGAACTCAACAAAGTGCGCCATTGTATCACATTTTGCTACAAATAGGCGGCAACTTGCATAAATCCAAGATGGACGCCAAGGTGACGTGACCTATTTTATGTCCAAGGTGGGTTCATATAGGTTACTCCCGTGTACCTTACTGTTGGACATCGTATAATTGGGTTGAATATTAGAAAACAAACAACACACCCATTCATACCCACACAAACTGTACATATACAGGCAAATAGCCACTAATCCAAGATGGCCGCCAATGTCACGTGACCTTGGTGGGCGTGTCCACGGCGGCATTCGACAGGGTATACATATGTCTATATACATGTGAAGTTTCAACTAATTATATTAGAAACTGCTTGAGATATAATGTATTACCCATATATACCTGAAATACATGGATATATGTACAGGATGCGTGGCACTGGGGTGGCGGGTGGCAGCGAAAGAGACTATGTAATAACCATTCTCATTTTTATTCTCCACAAATGTTATGAACATATGCAAATCACGAAATAACTATTGGTTTGCCACAGTGGCAGCTGTGAAGCAGCGTTGCTGGTAAGTTTGCTGTTCTTTGTACTGGTGTTATCGTTGTTTAAGCGGCTGTCTCACATCACGTCAATACCTCAAGGAAACAGCTTTAATTCATTCAGCGCGGCGGGGCTTTTTAAAATTATAAAAAAAAAGAAGTTAAAAATTGTTAAAGAATGAAAGAAAAAATGATACAAAATGATAAAAATTGCTAAAGAATGTAAGACAAATTTATAACAAATGATAAAAAAATTGTGAGGCCAATGCATTCTCTTATATATGAGAGGCGACCTATGGTGGACTCGCATATATAAGATAATGCATTGGACCAAGGTTTTCGCCAAAACCAATACAAACGGGTTAAGCGGGAGGTCAAGTGACCAATTATTAATGGAGATTTCCATGCAAATCTCCGGAGCATACGTTATGTATGAAGAAGTTGTTCGGGAACCAAAGCAGGCATATCATTGAGCGGTCGTAACATAAAAATGGCAGGTGCGCTAGGTAAATTATAGAATTTTGCAATAAATAAACTTTTGATAAAAAAAATTCTGGAATTACATTACATGACCTACTTTTGAAACATCAATATAAAATTCAAAAATAAATACACCAACATTATAATGGAACAAGTCACCCTCAGAAGTATGTGCAACTCTGTAACTGTTACTCCGCAGATTTGCATGGAAATCCCCATTCAAACTTTGTCTAAATTTAAAATTTGACCTCCCCTTAACCAAAAATCGCGGCGGATCAGTGACACGGCAATTCGTGACGACGGGGATTAACAGAATTCATAATTCAGCTACCAAGCTTACCCAAATTAATTGGGGGGGGGGGGTGTATGGCCGACGCGGAACACATCGCGGGGGGGGGGTGGATAGCACAAGATGGGGGTGTCCTCTTTCGAAGGTGGGGGTCCCATTTGGACATTTTTGGACAAATCGCGATATCAAAGCGTCTTTCTGGTGCCTTTTCAGCCTATGTCAACATTGTTTTCCACAAACGTAATTTTCCTAGTTTTGACCATATGTTCGAGTGTTAACTATAGTGAACTGTCATCTCGTGAACTTATTCCCGGGGGTGGGTCTGGAAAACATATCTACACACAGGGTTGAACTGTTTCCCCGTCTCCTGACCACCCACCAACCCGTTGCCCATTGTTTGTCCAGTAGGGGGGTAAACTCCAGTAATTACATTCCATTAACTGGCGATATGTGTCACCTAATGAATTAGTCCTACATAAGTTACAATATCTTTTATTCTTGTCAATTTTAACCCATGATCCTGTTTCTATTGGCAAGCGATGGTTTCTACAGCGATATCTCATTAAAGTAATCACGTCGTTTCTTGTTAACTTACATATAAGGTTCAGTACCAAAATTTATTTTGTAAATTTTATAGGTGGAACATTTAACAAGTGAGTTCACTTTTAATTTCTAATCATAGATAAATTTTTCAGTTCAAGTTTGTTTGACTGATTCTTTAACATGTCATTGCTGTGAACAGTTCACGTATGCGAAGTCTGAGCTAGGGCTTAGAGTCAGTTCCGCAACTGTTCAGAAAATGTGAATTCTGAATGGCGATGTAACGTTTGAGATGGGTTTACATGTATATTACATCATGCGAGGGCATCGTACCATATACGAATATTGACGTTGATAACGCTTTGTTAACCACAACCTAAGTAATTGGCTCTATAACTCGAGGTGGTATGTCCCAACGGGATTAATCATACCACCCATGGCATAAAAAAACTGCAAACAAAATTGCCCGATCGGCATCTAAGCCAAGTTTTAAAAACAATTGACCGGAAAATATTGAAATACAAGCTCGGACAAAGTTTCGAAACATTTTGCCGATTTTCCCAGGGGGAGGGGGTCGGAAAAAATGTTCAGGCACGTATGTTGATTTTTTCCTTTCGACCCTTGTTGGGACCCACCCACCCCCGTGTCCAAATTTTTTTCCGTTTTCGGCAGTTTTTTCCCGACCATTTTTGGACACCCACCCATTTTAACACTAACACAGAGATTTGCGGGGGAAAATTCACTGTAAACATGGTGGGAGCTGTGCTGGTGCAGCATTAAATGTTTGTGCCAGTACATTCACTTATATATGCGAGTCTCCCATAGGAAGCTTCACATATATAAGATAATATATTGGACTAACAATAATTACCATGTAAGCCAATGCATTTTCTCTTATATATGCGAGGTTCCCTGTGGGAGACTCGCATATATAAGTGAATGCACTGGCACAAAACATTTAATGCTGCATCAGCACAGCTCCCACCATGAAATTCGCTGTATTTCTGTGCATACTATTTGTCATGGATGTTAACATTGACATGTATAAATAGAAACGAGTCATTTTGGGGTCATTCGGCCAAAAAAACATGGCTGCCAGCGGCCATCTTGGATTTAAAAATTCAATCCATTAGCATGGGCTACAGGCTATACTGTTTGTCTGATTATCATTGCAAAAACAGTCAAAAAGACTTGCAGGAAAACAAATTTTGAGTTGCGGAATTCTTGTTTGTTGGTAAAATCCTCCCCTGATTTTCCTGCAAACTTATATATATAGGCGCACCATCACCAAATGAATCAAATTGTGTGTTTTAAAGTTCTCAAATGGTGCTGACTAGAGTTAAAATATTCCACAGTCCAGGCCAGGACTACATAGTAGGGGTATAATGAAAGTTAAGGATACGACTAACATTTGGCATCGATAAATAACCCACAAGTTATCAGCCAAATTCTTAGACATATGTGTTAACCGACAGAAGATATATTTAAAGAAATGGTTCCTTTTAAGCCGAGCTACGCTGGGCAGCCCTATAAGTGATATATAGTTATTTTTTAGATAAAAACTTTACAAGATATAGCTATTTGTGATGCATTGTGGGAATATTTGCAAGTTAAAGGTACATAATCCGATACGATGGTCCCCATAACATCAGGTTCAAACAACAACAACAACAACATTTCTTGAAATACCACTGCCGCGAAACTGTTATCAGAATCGATTGCCAAAAGATAATGCTAACCACTGTCAATCTTAGCATAAAATTGCCCGAAATGTGTTATATATCAACATTTTATTTAATGCAATCTGATATCAAGAGTATGTCGGTCGGCATTCGTCGAGTATTTGCCAGGCCGCCAAATATTCGAGGTGGTGAACAATAACAGATTTAAGAAATCGATATCTGATTACTCTGAGCTTTGGGTGGGTTCCTCGACTCAATCTTATATTTGATTTACCCCCGAAGCCGCTGAAATAGTAATTTAGTGTCTTTAAGTCGGTTTATGCACCTTTAATGTGCAGCGGTGTGGACATACCAGGTCATATCGATTAAGTTGAAGAATGAACGGAAGTCTGTTGACACAGGATGGATCAATGCACATTGTATAGCTATACAAGAATCGTTCAGCGACTGTTTAATATCGACTCGATTCCCCCGCGCAGACATCTATTATATTAACTTTATTCATTCGGTTTCGTCTAACCAAAGGTGCATATCTCTATTCATTCGTCGTCGGCCGACCAAAAGATGCAGAAATTTATTCGTTACGTGTCGTTTATCCTAAAGGCGCATAACTCTATTCATTCGGTGGCGGCCGACCTGAAGGTACAGAAATTTATTCATTCAGTGGCGTTTATTCTAAATGTGCATAACTCTATATATTCATTCGGTGGCGGCTGGCATAAACATGCAGAAATTTATTCATTCATTTATTCATTCCGTGGTATGATATATACAGGTTCATAACTATATACCACCCTTTTGAAAGAAATATGTTTGTTTAACCTTTGTTTATTTAATGGAAACTTCTCAATTTATTTACCAGCATCGGTATGTTTAAATGACTCCTCGGCGGAGCATTTAAATCAGCCCTCAAGGCAAGCACGCAAGGGTGACAAACATTTAATGTTCACCAACTTGAAGGACAGTGAAAGAAAGTTTTTTATTTTAAACCTTTCTAACGTCGAATCGGTTTAAGAGAGATGTCTGACAACTAATTATCCTCATAATATAACGTATAACTTTTTACAATGTGTCTGTGTTTGGTAGTGTTTGGGCTCGGATTGTCGGTGGCTTCAAAGCACTCTGTGCATGTAGTTATGGATCTACAATGGAGAGTGACTTCTGTACTGTGCAGATAGCCTATACTGTCAATTAGGATCAAAACAGGAGAAAATTCTTACCACCGTTTTGAAAGAAATATGTTTGTTTATTTATTTAATGGCAATTTCTTAATTTATTTACCAGCATCGGCGTGCTTAAATGACTCCTCAGCGTAGAATTTCAATCACCCCTCAAGGCAAGCACAGATGGGGTGACTCACATTTAGTGTTCACCAACTTGAAGGACAGTGAAAGAAACAAGTGATATATTCCACTTAGCCGTGCCACATACCTTTAAATATATATTTTCAAGCTTGATTTGGTTTGAGGGACATCTCAATGTACAATTCCGATCGACACATGGCCATTTCGATAAGAAATGAGAATTTGTTCACACTCACTAAATTAAGCAACTATGAAGCAATGAACACTCATACTGAGTCCGTGCCTTCATAACTCTGACATATCTCTATTAGGTGGTGCCTTACCAAAACGGCATAACTCTATTCATTCGGTGGTGCCTTACCAAAAGGTGCATAACTCTATTCATTCGGCGTCGGCCAACAGAAAGGGGCCGAAATTTATTCATTCAGTGGCGTTTAACCAAAAGTTGCACAACTCTGTTCATTCGGTTGCGTCTAATCTAAGGTTTTTGATGTTCATATACGTGTATTCAATTCGAGGACACCATCATCCTCAATGGTTTACAGTGGTAAATATCTTAACGCTTTATAATAGTAAAATGGATAATAGCAACACATTTGATACCATTGGACATTGTACAGGCTGTAGTGAAGGTTACAGACACCTAATTATTTTCCATATAGGCGACAGTGTTAACTAGAAGTCCCACCGGCCATGGGTTAAGCCTATTTGAACTTCAAGTGGTCAATTTTCCCTTAGAACGTCATTCGCTGCAGCAGTCTGTGACAACAAACGCGCCCTTTTCGGTATTTTTTTCAAACGATAATCCTGCATTTCCACAACTACCCCATTTACTGCGCAAAAATCAGCAGCATAAAAATACATAGACCCCTCCCATAACTTCGGGACCCCACCAGACTCTTCCTGGACATCTAAACATCCATGATCGCCATATTTACGTAGGCTATGATTTTTTGTTACCGCTTAGGGATATTTCCCTCAATGATAATCAACCAATCAGCAGCCATAATTTTTTTGTATGCTGACTCGAGTTTCCCTACACAAATTCAAGAAGCTTAACTCTATATAATTAGTTGCTTGTTACCTGAACCGTCTTCCTGACATATAAAACGGAATTATTATATGTTGGAAATAATAACGACGCCACGCAACAGGTTGTCAATTGTTTTATTTTCTGTTTCTTAAAACTTGAATGCCTATCAATTGTATAATTATGTATTTAGAAAGAAGAGCCATTCTATGACAGCAATTCATTCAGCAAACTAACGTAGATGTCTTCGATTACAAACGCCCGACTCTTAAAATATAACTTCTCGCCGGATTGAACGCGCCCCAGACCGTACTAATTCTGCGATATTTCGCAAGAAAAACTGGGAGCATATCGCTAGGGATTCCCGATCACACGTAATACGAAATAAACAAATTATAATATTCTATGTATGAAGTCGTTTACTTTATTGTCACATTTGAACCACACGCACGTTTACTTAGGAAGTTAAAGGAACCACACGCATCAGCACGCATATTCTTGATTACACATGCCATTCCACACTTTTATAGTTAAGGGGAAACACGACTTGTTGCAATGCTCAGTATTGCTAAAATATGTGTAAATATTTTCGGGGTTTCTGAATTCACACTCAAATATATCAGTTACCCAGGTGGTATCATTCCGGCCTATTAGATTGACCAATGAGAATGAAGATCTACTGACAGGAGATTGATTGCACCGATCTCATATTGAAAGCCACAAGATTCATATGGGGTCGATATACCATCTTGTTTTATTTCTTGGAACTCTGCCACCTCAGGCATAATATACATTGTATTTAGGCGCAATGAAAAGGGATATACGTCGTAAATAATTTTCTACGACTTGAAAAACATAGTATACCATGTACCAACACATGCATATGAGATATGACGAATTTTAAAGTCATATAAATTAACTATCAAACACAATTTGTTACCAAACTTCTGATGATTATCCATAATAATGGACTGAGGGCGTAGATGTTCTACGTCCATGGCACGTCATTGCGAAGTTACCTATTTTTTTAATTTTTAATTTTTTTTTTTAATTGTTATTGAAACAGTCAGATGATTTTACATACAAAATGAATGGTTGTACATGTTGGATACAAAATATAGATAATATTCATCTGATACATAGATTCAGGCATACACTCTTTCACGCGCTCACGCTTGCACTCTTACTCAGTGGCTCTAAACAGGCGATCGGGCAATCTTTTTTATTATACTTCCATGGTTTAGCATGGAAGTATATTGTTTTTGTGATTTTCTTTTTCTTTATTATTATTCTTCTTAGCAATTTTATAATGAGCATAGCTCAGTAGTTACAAGAGCTATAAAGTTGAAACTTTGTATGTATATATATGTATACAAGCTCTAGTGCTTAGGCCTATTGGGAATTGTGTCCTCGCTTGACTTGCAGAGTTATCTCCCTTTATGTGAAAAATTGGTGTTTTCAGAACTCCGAAAATATATGGAGTACAGCACATTTGGTTTCCACTGAAGCATGAGCACATCAAAAACTTTGTCCGTCTTTCCTCTCCAGAGTTATCTCCCATACATGTATATAGGTCAACCTCGAAATATTTCAGGTCGCCTGTCCTCACATACCAAGAAAGATAGCTGGATTTAGTTTCTATGGTAGTGCAAGCCGTTGTCAATATACTGCACAAAAATATTTTGGACAGGGTCGGACTTTTTTGATTTTTTGGTTAGGGTGGGGGCGAAATTTTACCAAAAAAAATATTGCTGTTGATTCACACAAAACTCAATAGGTCGATTCATTCCCTGGATCAAGGCCTTCGTGCAGATGAACGCATTTTGAAAATCCCTGAAAAATACCAGAGTTATGGCCCCTCGAAATTCATATTTTTGGGATTAACTGCTTGTAGCCAGATCTCCTCCGAAGCGGTCGTAAGTTGAAGCGTATGTCATACACACTGTTTATTCCCACCAAATTCGATACATTCGATAATGCGATATAGATATTATGTTCACTGAATCCGTGTTGCCGTTGTGACTACACCGTCTCAAACCTAACCCCGTTAACCAACTGTTAACAAAGAAAATGTCTATTCAAAATGTAATACACGAACTTTGAGCGAATGTTGTACAAGCTCACATCTCATTCAACAAACTATCCGTTACTGATTCATTAAATTCATATTATGCTACACGCGAAACGGAGACGACTTTTGGGGAATCCAGAGTCCAAAACGGATCCAAATCGACCTGTTCCAGAAAAGATGCTCCATTATTTCAACCTAAACTTTTGGATTTAGAAAATTGTTTCTTTCTCAGTCAACTGAAAAGAGCTCTTCACAAAATGTCCGCTTATATATCTATTATATATTTTGGAAGATCTGTTTGTGTGTTTGTGTGTGTGTAATCGATGGACTCGAAAATGGCCCAGCCGATTTCGATGAAACTTGGTATGTGGGGGTATTTTCGGGTCAGGACCAACATAGGCCTATTAATTTGTCCGTGCGAGGTCAACTTTTCACGTGCCGAGGTCAAATCTGTTTTTACGCCGTTTTGCGCTAATATATTTCAGTTC
The DNA here is from genome assembly GCA_032622095.1 of Siphonodentalium dalli. Lineage (NCBI taxonomy): Eukaryota > Metazoa > Mollusca > Scaphopoda > Gadilida > Siphonodentaliidae > Siphonodentalium > Siphonodentalium dalli. Next base: position 160,285,872 of record CP136068.1, on the reverse strand, counting down.
GGTGCTTACAAATCGATTCGAAACAGCGCGAATAATAACATGCCAGTCATAATAATGGCACTATGAGAATCTTTCGTGTTTCCTCTTTCCAACGATATATAATATGTATGTATCCGTTTTAGTTATCTGCCTCAATTATTAAGAAGAAGTGGTACGATCTTCTATCAGGGTAAAAACAATGCGTAACTTCTATGACGTCGTTAGAGGTCATAAAGTTAGATCACGTTAACTCTTCTCCGGCCGATGCATTTGACTGTTTCAGACGTCTTGGCGATATCTCGGGCACCGATGGTAATTTATCTTTACGTTGAAACTTGATAATTAATGAGCGTGTGTATATGAGGCGCGTTTATATACTTCAGTGGAAATCAAATCGGGTTAAACTGGCGGATTTTTACGGACGAAATTTGATGCATAGGGTATCTCGGTATCCGCTGGGCCGGTATCCGCTGGGCCGATTTCCACCATTTTTGGGGTGTTGGTGTTTGACCCCACCTGACCTTGACCTTCAAAATGGTCAATTCAAGGTCAAATCGGGTAAAACCGGATGGATTTCGACGGGTACTTTTGTCGGGTACTTTTGTTCGGGCACTGTGTTTTGGACGGGTCAAATCGTGACCCCACTTGACCTTGGCCTTCAAAATAGACAATTCAAGGTCAAAGCCCGGACGAAGTCGGGTCACCTTCTAGTATAATATATATTTATATATACGCGAAAAATTTGTCACTCCCCTCCTTCATTCGGCTACTCCATCTCCCTGCGGATGGAACATATCTCCGATTCGGACAAACCCGTTTCGCGGACCAGGCTCATTCCTCTTCCTGTGACCGATAGAATGCCCATCGAATTCCAACAATCATTACCAGAGTCGGATATCGGTATGAGTACACATCGCTTGTAGTTCTCAATTAATTGAAACTGTATTATATCCGTTCACGTACCCGTAAACCATATTAATATATTCTATTTTTAAATTGAATGAACGGGAGTCAACGCATACCGCCAACTCCCTAACCTTGCCGCCCCCAAGTCGATGATTTTGGTATCATAATTTCGGAACGGAACTATCTACGGTGTTATATTGGTTTCCCATTTAGTATATAGCATAAGTCCGTTACTATTATGTTACATTACATTAAAATGGCTTACATTAATATCATGCCAGTTGGTAGTGGGAAGTATAAAATTTCTGGTATTTCAGAAATTTAAATCCTAGTTGTAATTGAAATCATGATACAACAGAGAATGATTTGAAGTTTTAAGTCACGTTAAACATGTTATTTTCATTTTTGTTTCGGTTTGACACGACACTTAACTGAAGGGTGACTATAATTACTATAATTGAAGAGAGTAAGAGGTAGAACGGAAACATAATTCTTAAAGGAAAATGAGCGATTCTGATGAGTATATATCAAGGAATTTATGTTTTTTTTATTTATAGCGCTTTCTATCAGGAACCACGACGTTACCTAATTTAGTAGCCATAGTAGGCACGTTTTGCCTATACCAGAACCCAATACACTTCGTACCGCAATTTCTCATATGAAAATCACGAAAAAGCGTTACAAGACTTTTAGTCAGGTCTGATAATTTCCAATTATGGTTACAATAGCTTTTTTTGTACTTTCTTTAACAATTTTTAATATTTTTTCATATATTCTTTATATCACCTGTTATAATTTTTTCTTACATTCCTTAACAATGTTTTATCATTTAAAAAAAAAAATTCTTACATTCTTTAACAATTATAAAAAAAATTATACAAAATTTGTTAGGCCAATGCATTATCTTATATATGCGAGCCGACATATGGTCAACTCGCATATATAAGAGAATGCATTGGCACAGAGTTTTCGCAAAACAATTAGTAAGCTCCCGTCATGAAAGGTTTAAGATTGAGCCCACCCACCCATTAGGAGAATTTAGCTGATGTGCCAGGTTTGGGAATTCCCAATTAAAGCTACAATAACCATAAAATAAGATAAGATAAGATTTTAATGCAAAATACACCCAAATGGGCAGTTGCAAACATGAATAAAATACATATAATTTGACAAAAAATTACTATATATATTAGATGAGTAACATATATCATATACACGTACAATGTAGTTTCGTAACGAATTTCTTTTTGTCTCTTTTCATCGTAACATTGAATTCATCTGTTATAAATTATTAATTGACTAGCTTTTATTGGAATCCCGAGCGGTGAAGAAAGAAAAGACCGTATCATATCACATATAACATTAATGGTTGCTTTGTGTTCATTCTTCATAATAAAATAAATTTCTCATAATTCGTCATATCTGAAAAAATGTGGGAACTCTGTGATTATGTCCCTAAAATATGTATAGCTACATTTGACTATCGTAAAACAATATTTTAACAATTTGCATTGAATACAAGCATTAACGCGAGCTGTTGCAACTTAGGGTGACGGGTGTTATGTTGTTACACCTTATGAAACCACTATCTATGACATTTCGGTTGCACCAGCTTGCGGAATATCCGAGACGCATAGCTAAGCACATGCATCTGTTTAGAAATTGGTTTTGCTAGGTGATATGGGACTCAGATCCATCCATATATGATCTATTCTTCTTCTATTTATGTACAGTTGTCAGGAAAAAGTAACAATGTTGGAATATATTTTTAATTACACATTAAAATGGCAAACAATATTAATGTACTATAAATTATAATCAAATCATGTTATTGTGTATTTAAATGATTGTTTGTTGGATTGCGTCATCTCTCTTCAACCAGATGCATTCATCATAAATAGCCATATGTAGCTACACTAGGGAATTGCCAGACCTGTTAGTTGCCAGCTTCGATCGATCCATTCGCTCAAATAATGTACATACAGTTTTGAACCCATTACCCTAAAACATAATTTATGTTTGTTCGAGTGCTACGAATTTAAGCATAATCAGAGCGCACGACGATCAATCAATTATTCAACCAATCAATACTTTATTCAATATGTCCATGTATATAACTCATGAGAGGCTGTCATAAACACGCATTGTAAACAGCAATTATGCATGCAAGTGTATATATAACTGAAAGTATTAGTACTTCCAACTGGCATGATATTAATGTAATGTAACATATATATTTTAATAAATAATACATGGTATATATATATATATATGTAGCTAACAGTTTAACAACCATTCATTGGGAGTCGATATCTTCCGATTGGGATTTGTGTAAACCAACAAACAGGCAGTTGCAACTTGCAATACACTTTTCCATACAAATCACACACACACACACACACACACCCGATCCAAAATGACCGCCACCCTGAGGGGTGCAGACATGGCACCATTTTTATTTAGTTGCCGTACAATATGAACCTATTTTATGTTGCCTCATTAAGCCCTCTAGGGTACATACGGCGAGGCTGATCTGGCGATGCCATATGAGCTATATTGCGTACCGGTTAGTGTCTTCGCGAATCTCTCATAGTTGCAGTATGTAACTTTTATGACCGCGTTAATTACTGTCGATATTTAGGTGTGAACAATGGCTGGACGACTCTTGAAACTTGTTTTTTTTCTTGGAACTCTGCCGCCTCAGGCATAATATATATTGTGTTTTTGGCACAATGAAAGGGAATATAATTTTCTACGACTTTAAAAACATATTATAACATGTGCCAATACGTGTACCTGCATCGTCTACATTAAGCCGCTTTCACACATGTCCGTTCCTCGGATGCGTTTCCTTGCGTTTCTAATATTTTAACGCATCCGGAAAACGCATCGGTCGAAATAGTGAAGCTAGCCACACATGCTTGTGTATGCTTTTTTAGAAACGCAGGCGAAACGCAGCATTTCAAGTCCGAGACATGAAAAAAAAGAAACGCATCCGGCAAACGCACATGTGTGAAAGACTCAGTGATATTATCACTGTTTTGACCGATGCGTTTTCCGGATGCGTTAAAATATTAGAAACGCATCGGAGAAACGGACATGTGTGAAAGCGGCTTTAACTGTCAAACTCAATTTGTCACCAAACTTCTGGAGTACGTTGACGTTCTACGTTCATGGCGCATCACTGTGACGTTATAACGAACCAAAGCCGGACGCTTTGGGTCGTATATAGACTAAAATATGAATGTCGCGTGCAATGGGAAAATCTCAATTACTCTGGCTGGGCTGCATGGGGACAATAATGGAATCGAAATCGAAATTCGTGATGCAAGCAAACGTTATTATATCGCGTTTAAATTATCCTAATATTACATAGTACATACGAGAGCTAGATAATCCTCAGATATCCTTCTATTTTCATGAATCGACAAGAAACACATACTTATGAACAAAACAGAAGACACATTCAGGTTATCGCAAATTCGGTCGATGGTGAAAGCTACATGATGACGTTGTTCGTCATGTTTCGTTGAAATCGACATGATATGGCATTTTATGAAATCGACAAGCTTCTTCGTATATAGTACACATCTCAATGGGATTGCGCACACAGCTTCAATATTATAATCGGATTGCGTAGACATCGGTTAACTCGTGGTTAATTTCAGTAAAATACTCCCCTCTAGACAACAACCAACAGTCTTGACTTTTGAAAACGTTCAGTTTGATGTTGGTAGTTTATATTCTGTAATAATTTGTTCAAAATGAACGGATTTTAAACGTTTTTATTTAGGTTTTAAGTCTGAGTCCATGAGCTCGTATTATGTTTGCATTGTGAATCTCTTATTTCTCACATGCCTTAATGTATGATATGAATGACCGAATTTATACACGAAATTGCTATAGGACCCACTCTGTCGATGAACCCTCGTGCATGTCTGGAGTGTAATATATCATCACACCACGATATAAGGCCTAAGTTAATCTGATTTGATGGGAATACGCATCTATGATGTTATTTTATAGGATTAAAAAGACACAGATATATCCTAGCTTATGCGTTTGTTTTAGCTGTGGTTCGTTAATTACGCTAGCGTATGGTCATATTATAATTTATTAGCCATAGGCGACACGTTAATTTTAAACTTCGTACCGTAATTCAATGTCTCACATGAAAATTATGATAAACGCATTACAGGACTCTTAGTTTCCGGCTACGGTGTCATGTGAAGGTCAGCGAGATTACTATCGGGCTCGGTTAGCGCCTCGTCCGATTATTAGGCCTTCGCATTGAACTGACAATGTTACACATAGTGTTGTGTAGTTTGTGAAGTATGCATCCTGTATCTTAGTGGGAGCCGGCCGACTTATGTCATGATGTCTTTATCTGAGACTGAGCGGGTGAGGCCGCTGACAATTCCGGCTACATCAATGTGTTTTCGATAAAGTTTATCCATTTGATATGTATCTGCACAGACTGCACTTACCCAGGCTACATCGGGATACTCATAATTATAGAGGCAGTATATCAGTTTTATAAATATTTTCTAACGTCGATTTGGAATTTAAATATTCTTAGTTGTGACAAACGGGAGGCTACTCTCTTAGTAGTTTCATTTATATGATATTTTGTTCCATTTTATTGGAGCTAAAAAAACGAGGTGTCCCAACAAATGATATTGTTTCATCTCTAAAAGTGAAATTAGGGGTATCACTGGAGGTGCTAATCAATGAATAGGACATGCCCATTATCACTTTAAGGTTTTTTTTTCTTTCGATTTTACCATTATATTTTTTCCACTATAGAAAATGGACAGATAGTCAACGGACGTCATTCAGCAATGAAGATGTTACATTTGCTGTACACGCGTGCATACAGGTATGTGGCTTCTACTCATTAACCGACTTCTAAATATGTTCTAGATTATATGCTATTGAATATAGCTTTTCAATATACACATAATTTCCAGTTTAAGCCATTTCATGACGGGAGCTTCTCTGGTGCAGCATTGAAGATAACGTGCCAGCCATAGCGAAAAATAGTATATGCCAAGTATAATCTAAACCACAGTCCATAGGAAATACAAGAGTGCTGTGTTGCTGAGTTTACATATATTATGAACGATTGAATAGACAATTACGCCTATACATGTATGCATATACTTACATTCGGCTAACCGTTATCAAGACCATTGCTCGCAATTCAAGCGACAAATCATGGCATAATAGTCCAGGTCGCAACAAAATTAAATCTCCAGCAATGACTAAGAACCGAAACTGTCATCAGCTCAAAGATATACGGATAATATCACAGAAATATTAGGAAAATATTTTTCTCAGTTTTGAATTCACGCAGCTAGGTGCGCGAATTTAAAGTGCGCGAATTCAAAACTGAGCGAAAAATAGTACTGCGCGAATTTAAATACGAGTAAGGTAGTGGAAATGAGGCATCTCCCTTCTGTATTGCAATCCCGGTGATTACAAACTGGAGGCTATTTGCGTTATCATAATCGATATGCAATAGAATAATAGAATTTAGAATCATGGGCACAGTATACAGGAAAGCGATTTCACCAGGTTCACAGTTACATTGTAATATACGTTGATAGGAACGTCATTATTCAATTCAATTCAATTTATTGCTATACTGGTCGTCATTTTGACATATAGAGTGGAAAATGAACAATGTTAAATTTCAAAATATTTTGGATTGTGCATGCGTGCAGTGCATTGAATGTACACATTTCACGACAATATAATATGGGATATGCGGTCAGTAATCAGAGTGTTTGGCTAGGTTTGATATATGTTTTTAGTTAGTCCAAGTCTTCTCGTACTAAAACCAGCTAAGATATTGGGATGGCGAAATGCTGGTATTTAGTCCGAGTTCGCCGCCATAGGCTTCTTATAACACGAGTTACGCCCAGGGTTTGTGGCGGGAATTTGTGTTGTATTTTAGTCGATTTACCTCACAAATCAATACATGATGCTATATACATCGTAAAGAGTGACATCTTATGGTCATAATGGTGAATAATAATCTAACTTTGATGTTAAATTACACATAGAATATTCCGGTTGATTGCCACTAATATCGCTTTTTTATATGTTTGTTTACCTTTACCTTTACCTTTACGTTTTAACTGAAAGCCGAAGTGTTCCGAAGAACTTCGGCATAGACCGGAGTTTGTTTGGCGGAGACTAATTTCGATACAAACAAGATGGCAGCTGCCATATTTATTCTAATGCTCGTTGTGTTTACACTGTTTTAAACTGTGAGATAGTTGTAATTCCCGTAATTTATTTAATGTATTACATTTATATCTTCAATGTTTACTTAATCTATTTATTTATTTATTTATTTATTGACACACATAATTACAATTACAATGGAGAATTCATCGCCATGTGCGTGGTTAGTCGAAAATCTACGGAATATTTTCACCGGAAAATGCCGAACACAGTACAGTTCGCGAGGTCAACTGAGTTCGCATACATTTTAAAATATGTCAACACTGCGGTAAATGTCTCTTATCACATTAAATTACCGCTTTCAATTCACAACTGATGTGGGTTTCAGATCAAATATCATGTCTTCTGCGGGAAAAATCCGTTTATTGTCGCAATTGTGATATTTTATTTCATATATAATTGTGGTTTTATTTGAGAGGGTCACTAACGTTTAACTCGTGTTATAAGAAGCCTATGGCGGCGAACTCGGACTAAATACCAGCATCTCGACATCCCAATATCTTAGCTGGTACGAGAAGACTTGGACTAGTGTTTGGTATGCCTCAGGCGTTCATCGTTATTTATTGGGCTTTCTTAATAAATAGAGCAAGATTTGAAAGCGTTCGTTTATTACCGAGATTAAATAGGTCAGTTAGCTTCAATGTGTTGGGTCTCTTATAGTAATATGTGTCTTTATATATCTTGAGCTCAGCTCTTTCAGGTTTGGGCATACGAGTATAAAATCAAATTCATCTCCAATTCCCTCTCTCCATATAACGAGCATAAAATCTCAGTATATGGTGTGTTTGTCCAGGAACCATGCAGTTTCCACCGGCAACCAGTAGTTTCTGGACTGAACGTAGCTGATGGCATAACAATATTTTTGTTGTTAACCATTTACCCAACAAAACGGCCAAAAACGCCCAAATAAAGCTTCAACAGCCTAAAATATCGTCGGTCTGTCTCAATAACACCATACAAATATGGATATCATTGGAACCGGTTCATTGACCACATTGTGATGGTTACAGTTATGCCCTGTGCCAATGCATTCTCTTATATATGCGAGTCGACCATAGGTCGCCTCGCATATATAAGAGAATGCATTGGCCTAAACACTTTTTACTTTTCTTTCTACATTCTTTAACAATTTTATAATTTTTTCTTACAATTTTTAACAATTTTTATAATATTTTTCTACATTCTTTGACAATTTTATCATTTTTAATATGTGTTAAGCCAATGCATTGTCTTATATATGCGAGGCGAGCTATGGTCGACTCGCATGTATAAGAGAATGCATTGGCACAGGGCCGTTCTGTTGGGTAAAGTGTTAATACCGATGAATTTAGGTCGGGTAAACCGTTCTCTGATGCACCTATACAAAGTAAACTTGTTTGAGCTAGCCATAGATCCATGCCATAGTTATGCATATAAGTCAGTCAGCCTTTGTTTCACAGCCACTGAGGAAATCTTCACACTGTGGACCGACCCAGTCGTCCAGATATATGCCATGCCAATAGAAATCAAGTTATCTCTGATAAAACGTAGACCGGGTTTCTGATAGATTCGGTCGTTATCGACGTTAATACATTGATCGTTTGTCACGTTGAGTCCCTGGAATTTATCGCCATGTCAGTCAGCCTGTCTATATCTCGTTTAGAATTGGTCACGGCTCAGATTAATTCGCCTGCACAATGCTCAGTATGTTCTAACCCGCTGGATCGATCATAAATTGTGTATGGAATGGCGACATAAAATGTACAATATACACGTTAATGGAAAATCCACTGTGTAAGAAATATTACATCGGAAGTCGTTCTATCGCCGATATTGTAATGGTTCTTGACTGATTTGACCTTATGATTAAACATTTTCATTTTCGGGACAAATCACGCATAGTTATAGATATCTTAAATACGTTAATCTCTCTTGAACGAACAGAGGTTGTATACGACTTTGTGACGTTTTACCGAAACCTGAACTTTTTATCACAATCAACTCGGATATAGCGAGTTAACATGTAATTATCAACATGTAATCACTGAAAATCAAGCCATATGTAAACGTAATTCCTTTGTTTTCGGTGGCATACCACTGTGACACGCATTCTGAAGACGAACACTGGGTATAACATATACCTGTGTTATTATTCAGTAAAAAGCTGAGGAAATATCCCAATGTGAGTTGATAATTTGGAAGATTAGCCTCCAAATCACAACTTATGAGTGTTACGATTCTATTTCATGGTAATCACGGCTGTGAAGGTTCTTTACATGAAGTTTATTAGAACGATTTCTCCAATTTGGGATCATATAACTGTGTGAAAACAAACGTTTTAAAACCCATAATGATTGTAGCGGATATTATGTAAATGTACATAATCCAACAAGTATATTAGGAAATAAGAGTACATCTATCTAGTATAACAGAAGATTAAGTGACAGTACCTTCACTTCGAGTGGCATAGACAACATATTGAAAGTCATGTGGAGTATAGGGTCATATATCATCATGCACGCCCGCATAATTGACCCCAATGAAATTAGACATCTACTGTCATGATATAATGTTAATTTAAACGGATATGTCCCATTCGAGCTTCCAAATGTTGTCTAAGTAATTTCTAAGGATGTATAAGATTGGTTCCAAATTACACGAAATGTTGATGTTGATAACATACTCTATATAATAAATTATGGAAATAATTGTTATCATAAGACTTCACAGTACGTACATTCATCCATATATATCCTACTATTTTGACGAATCGAATGAAAACACATAATTATGCACAAAGCAGACGATACATTCAGCCCCAGTTCCATGCGAATTCGATAAATGGGGGAAGTAATATGATGACGTCGGCATTCATTGAAATCGACACGATGGCAGCTTTTGAATCAAATAAACATTATGAAATTCTGCATCTAGCCTGATTATCTCAAGAGGAGAGATCCCCCAGCGAAATGCACCCGACAATTAATATATAACTATTTGACTGTTGAGTACTTTTATGTTGGTAGTTTTATTGGAATTTGCCTTCAAATACCTGTAGGATTTATTCTTGCGAGATAATTGCATGATATTTACAGGCAAATTCCGGTAGCATCGCTGGGTTCCCGATCGTTCTGGCTAAATCCCTGCGCGGAGCAGTGTTTGGCTTTAGCGGTTGGGGACTCGTTGCTAATTGGTGTTATGTCAGTGTTGAATATATCTGGCCGAGTAGCCCGAGCGTGACCTTTGTTGTTCACTGTTTACCATACTGCATTAGCAAATGAATTAAGCTCCGATAACTTATGCTTCACAAAATCTTGTAGATCTCCTCTGAGGTTCTCTGCACACTGATGTTCGCAAATACAAGGGGTCTGATCTGTTGGAGTAGACGATTTATGTGTCGGTTTAAAATCGTTGATACGTTGTAGCGTTTCGGCCTGCATGTGTGGTGTATATACAAACTCCAAGCATGTTAATACTAAACGAATATCCAGTTAGCTGCATGCGTGCGAACCACAGCATTCACGTACGTGTGATCAAGGCATCGCGTTATCATTCATTCACCTTTTTGAGATCGCAAATCTATATGCTGAGATGGATGTTCAATTAATTTCAATTGAAATACATTCATAATATATATGTACACAACATTCCGAATATGTTATGGATTCATATTTCAGATGACATTCGCAGTCCAATTGACAGTCTCAGATACACATAAAAACACTCGAAAACTCATCAGAAGTCCTTAAGTACTACGCATATTTACTGCACAGATAATCGGCGTTTGGTGACATCTTCGTCTGCGGCGTTAACATCTTTCTGTGCCGACAGTGGTCGCTCCATATCGCGCGGGTATGGAGAACGACACTGATTTTTTAAATTCTGTTCAATCCTATGCTTCATTGGCAGATTCAACTATATACCGGCATTTGTTTTGGCAGCGTGGAAGTCCAGGAACTATACTAGTGGGTGGATGTTCTCGAAAATTTGAGTGAGCAAAAGCAATAACACTATTGAAAAAATTCGCAAAAAAATATTAAATTGTGTGATCTGGGAAAACTGATTGACAGCGGGTGGTAAATACACCTGCTTCATGTGGACATACACATACGTTGTTCGTTTCTGTTTTACGATGAGAAACCAACATATCCCCATATCATATACGTGAAAATGACTTTCCCATTTTCTCGGCTTTGGCGATACCTTCGGGTTTGGCGAACCACGTACACGGGGGTGAAAACACTATTGAAAAAATCCGCAAAAAAATATTAAATGGTTTGATCTGGGAAAACTGATTGACAGCGGTAAAATACTCCTGCTTCACGTGGACATACACATACGTTGTTCGTTGTCTGTTTTACGATGAGAAACCAACATATCCCCATATCATATACTTGAAAATGACTTTCCCAATTTCTCGGGTTTGGCGATACCCTCGGGTTTGGCGATACCACGTACACGGGGGTGAAAACACTATTGAAATAATTCGCCAAACAATATTTAATGGTTTGATCTGGGGAAACTGATTGACAGCGGGTGGATAAATGCTCCTGCTTCATATGGACATACACACACATACGTTGTTCGTTGTCTGTTTTACGATGAGAAACCAACATATCCCCATATCATATACGTGAAAATGACTTTCCCAATTTCTCGGGTTTGGCGATACCCTCGGGTTTGGCGATACCACGTACACGGGGGTGAAAACATTATTGAAAAAATTCGCAAAACAATATCAAATGGTTTGATCTGGTTTGACCTGCTTCATGTGGACATACACATACGTTGTTCGATTCTGTTTTACGATGAGAAACCAACATATCCCCATATCATATACGTGAAAATGACTTTCCCATTTTCTCAGGTTTGGCGACACCCTCGGGTTTGGCGATACCACGTACACTGGAGGTGTTCCATGCACAACCAACTATGCGAGAAGTTAAAACCATGTAGTTTCCATGTAACGATGCTACCGAAATCTGACTGTAAATAGCATGAAATTATCTCGATAAAATCCATCACATTTGCCTATGGTCGGCTCGCATATATAAGAGAATGCATTGGCCTAACCATTTTTTCTTATTATTTTTTTATATATTGTTCTTACATTCTTTAACAATTTTTATCATGTTTTTATCATTTTTTTCTTGCATTTGACATTTTTTATCATTTTTTTCTTGCATTCTATAATAATTTTTATCATTTTTTCTTACATTCTTTAACAATTTTATCATATTTTATCATTTTTTTCTCACACACGTTATCATTTTTTTGGATAATTTTGTCTTACATTCTTGAACAATTTAAAAACAAAATATCATTATTTCTTACATTCGTTAATTTTTTTTTACATATTACTTTATCAGTGTATTGACGTATCCTAAATGCAAGCGCAAACACAGAGGACACGTTCAAGATGAATGTGTTGTTTATTTTATGATAGGTAACTGGGTGTGACCCCCTATGACGATATAACACATGATAGGTAACTGGGTGTACCCCTATGACGATATAACACATCTTCATGTGGGTACACCGTACACGGTAACTGGGTGTACCCCTATGACGATATAACACATCTTCATGTGGGTACACCGTACACGGAGTTACCAAGTCGGTGTTTGCGTTTGCATTTAGGCTACTATACGGATTGCGTTATCTTTAGCCACGGTTGACTATTAAAACACGTGTCCTTGGTATTAGAGGATATTTAAAGTTTAACCTAAACGCTTGATCGATTTACTTTATCACTGGTCCGCGTGCGAAATCAATAGCGGCGTCTTATTATATTTGCTCTGTGTCATTCCTCACTGTGACAACACCATCCACATATTTATGGCGGAATGACATGTTAATTTGTGATACGGGTCGTGATTCTACCTGTTATGGTAATCCGAGCCAATGCATACAGTGGATATATCGTTTAATTCTACATTAATCCGTGGCAATGAAAACAATGGATATATAGTTTGAGTCTATATATTAATCCGCACCTGCTTCGTCATTATTTAGCATATATAGCTGCAATGTGTTTATATTAGACGTCTACGTTAATTCGTGTTCGTCCACATGTGAGGATATGTTTCGATGGATTTATCATAGACATCTACGTTAATTCGTGTTCGTTAGTGTGATTACTGGCGACGGATGTATAGTTAAATTATATGCGAATTCGTAGAAACAAGAAGCGTGGAGTGAAAGTTAATGTCTATATTAATGCGTACTCCGTCGTCACGCCCATGTATATAGCTTCAGTTGATTTATAATACAATTCGATATTAATTCGTGTTTATCCAGTCATGCGACTTCCATCAGTTGTTGAATAGAAGAATTATGTGTTAATTCGTGACACCTCATCGTGAGATTAACGTCGATGACGTCATAATATAATTTACTGTTAATTCGTGGCAAACGGTGAATTTAATTTGATTATGTTGTTATCATGTCACGTGACCATGCTTGGCTTCTCGAACCCGTAGTTATATGGGTACTGCAAAACGACAATTTCTGTTCGAACGAACGCAAATTCTAGTGACGTAGTTCCCTATTTTTAATTAGTATTACTAGTTCATTGTGCGAAAGATTCAAGATTCAAGAAGATTCAAGATTCAAGATTCAATGAAATGTATTTGATATTCAATATTTTACAGTAGATATATAAAACAGGACCTCTACAACAAGTTTAATTTGTAAGGGCAGGGCCACTATGCGAGAATAATGATACAGTCTAAAATGTTTACGTATAATTGAGCATGCATCGTTCGTGTGCCTATTTACAATGTGTGTAGTTCCGTATATACATGGGCAAGAAGGGGTTGGGGCATGGGTTAGGTAGGGGTCGGTGGGGGGGGGGGGGGAGTAGGGTGTGAGATGGAGATTGTAATAATTTTGTATGCTTTAACTGGGTAGCCAATATGATTGTCTTAATGTCTTCATGCCGTGACCTGCTCGATCATCTTGCAATACCTGTATATTATGACACTATTTTTAGGTAGTCAAAGAAATATCTGGTGTGAATACTGCTTGATTTGGTTGAGGAATATGTTACGGTCATACTTAAGTTGTTGAATTAAGGTGTCCATTCTCGTGTTTCACGACGGCGAATGGTTTGATTGTCACGATTCTGAGTTTCCTTTACATAAATGTGAACTCAATTGCAATAGTCTTGTTTCATCAGCTCCTCAGAAGAAAAACCATGATTCATATGCTTGATGTTGGTCTTAACTAGTACCATTAGGCCCGAACAAAATAGTGATGTTTGCGGTTACCAACCCGCCCCTAGTCCAGACATCCTAATACTGTTATCGACACCGTGAAAAATTAAATAATCGCACACACTGAAACAGCAGGCATTAATGCCCTAAATAATAGACTACTTAACCACAGCAGAATTATGGGTAATTTTTCAGGATTTAGTCGGACAAATCCTGAAAAATTACCCATAATTATGCTGTGGTTAAATAGTCGATTACTTAGGGTATTACTGTAACATCACGTTTATCAATCTCTGATCGTAGTACAATGATGAGCATCTGTCGCTTATTAATCTTCATTATTTATATTGGAAATCGGGGTTTGGCGGCGCCATACGAACCAGTTCAACCACTGGGTTGATCGCGATAATATTTATTACATATAATTCCAATGCTTATTTATCCCTTCCAATAAAACCCCACAGTAATGGTTCATTGTATCACGTTATATAATCGGTTGAGCAAAGGGGATATATTCAGAAATTCAAAACACTACATTAAATTTTTTTTATTTTGCCCGCCCAACCATACAATTTTCCCTTCGTTATTTAAAACATCACTATTTGTTTTTAGTCGTTATGGTAGTTCACAACTCACGTATAGAGTTAGGACTAAATTTAGCTATTAGTAGTTGTAAATTCATGTGGGCGAAAAGCATTGCTTCCCAAATATAACGACGACGATTATAATTACTATATACTATCTACAATGTTATAATTCTCATTATTAATGACTCTCCACTGTCAATATTACACTTCACAAAACCATTGTAATGTAAACGTTACTGTTACAGTCAGATTGGCATTGCTGATCAAAGTCTAAGTTTCAATAAGATACTTAAGTTTGTAAAACATCCAACATTAAACAATGGAAAAGGTCGAATCATTGAGATATATTCTAATAATATTTTGACTGAATATTAAAACTTATTTCATAATTGGCAATGTTTGTTGACTAATCACTGTAGCAGTTATGTTTACATCAGAATCGTCTCAATATGCGACATTTTGTTATTGGAGAGCTTTTAATAATTAATTACGAACACAGCTTATTTATTTGGATGTGCGGGCTTTTAACTCATACACTGTTTACCTAAACAATGGGTAGGGTTGCCCTCCGGCCAACGGCGGCGTCCGTGAATTTTTAAATTGAAATGTTATATATGGTAAGGCAAATTATGTATGGTACTATGCCTGGTTGCCTGGTTTCCGCCGTCCACTCTGTTTAATTCAAAAACTACATTATATAGGACCGTCGCGACCTCACAATATTAGTTTTTCTAACTTGTCCATCAAGCGCAAAATTATATAAGATATCTACTCTTAAGTTCACAATTTATACCATTTTCTATTAAAATATCAATATAGTATAATTATTTAACATTAACACCAACTGAAACTACATACGCCATCATATTTTCTTATTGTATTATTTATGGAGGGGCAGCAGGAAGACGGCCAGTAGGTCATGCTGCTCCTGGACAATACTATTAATTCATATATCAATGTTTTGTTATCTATTGTTATCTATTGTACAAATAAACATCTACATCTACATCTGGGAATAGCCAAATTTGACCCATAAGTGGTAATATTCCACAAGGAATGGCAACGTATTGCCCCAAAGGAGTGGCAACACTGCCCCGAATGGGCAATTATCTACCTCTTTTAGGTGGTCAGTTAATTGCCCCACCAGGAGGGGCAGTCTACCCCCTAATGGGGAAAGAGATAGACGTGTCTCATTTTCGTCAGTTTAAGAAACGAACTATATAAGTTAGTCATTGTGACAGACTATTGTTTGTAATTGCCTCTTTAACGTAGTAATATTTACTAATTAAGGATGTGACTAATATTTTAATCAAATTGACTGAGGTGTGGTTTACTGTTATACCTCGCTATTCTGGTTTTTCCGGTAACCCGTCTATGAATACATTAAACGTGTATTAATATGCTTATTTATTTATTTCTAGGATGAGAATGCGTAATCTTGCTTCGTCGATGGGACGTCGTTGTTCATTGAAACTGGTATTTGGTGGTTTCATATGCTTGATGGCTGCGTTGAAACTGATAACGTACGGACGATATAGTTACCCTCAATACGAAATAAAGAAGAAGACTTATCTTGATTCTAATTACATTGACATATTACCCGGAAGAGTCCATACAGTCAGTAACACGAAGCGGATCCTTTTATGGAGTGAAATCTACAGTCAGAATTACAAAGACAAACTATTCCAGCGTTGCCCAGATCTGAGCTCCAAATGTTCCGTTACCTGGGACAGAAATCTAGCCAACCAAAGTGACGCCATCATGTTTAGTCTGCGTCATCTCTCTGAAGGATACTGGACTGGCCAAAACGAATATCCACGTTCACGCCAGCCGCACCAACTTTATGTATTATACAATGCAGAGCCACCGTACAATCTGATAATAAGATTCGAGAGCTTTAACAACTTTTTCAACAGGACGATATCGTATAGGTACGATTCTGACATTGTTTATCACGACTCTGTGGTGACACGCCTGGAAAATCCGCGCCCCATGGAGGACCATTGGGCGCGTAAGTCACGTGGGATTGCATGGATGTCCTCCAATTGTATAAGACCACCCTTTCAGAGGATCAGGTTAGTCTATATATAACCACACACCCTCTACATTCACACAACTAGCGCCCGTAAGAATCAGTACAAATCACCATACTGTTTACACGAATGTTTCCAATGTTTATCAAGCAATAACTGAAGCCTCCACCATAAAAATCAATGAACCCACCTACAACACTTCAAGTCAACCACGCGCTCGCTGCCTGTTAATATATGTGGCGAACTTTCAACTCCACGTTGTCATTTTACTATTTAAGTTTCATTTCCCAAACAGGCCATGCCGCTCCTGTACAATATAATCATGTTTATTGCTGAATATTTAACTGTCAGCATTATATTTGTATATATTGTACAAATAAACAATCAGTGGTTAAAAAAAAGAAGAAAAAAAACTCCAGTTGTCGGGTTTTACAATCATCCGTTGTGCCACCGGTGTGTGATTTTAGTAATGGGATCATTTGCGTTGGGATATCAATTATCTCTTTAACCCTTTACCCAACAGAACGGCCCTGTGCCAATGCATTCTCTTATATATGCGAGTCGACCATAGGTCGCCTCGCATATATAAGAGAATGCATTGGCTTAACACATATTAAAAATGATAAAATTGTCAAAGAATGTAGAAAATTATTATAAAAATTGTTAAAAAATGTAAGAAAAAATTATAAAATTGTTAAAGAATGTAAGAAAAAATGGTAAAAAGTGTTAAAAACAGATTTTAGGCCAATGCATTCTCTTATATATGCGAGGCGACCTATGGTCGACTCGCATATGTAAGAGAATGCATTGGCACAGGGCATAACTGTAACCATCACAATGTGGGCAATGAACCGGTTCCAATGATATCCATATTTGTATGGTGTTATTGAGACAGACCGAAGATAATTTAGGCTGTTGAAGCTTTATTTGGGCGTTTTTTGTCGTTTTGTTGGGTAAAGGGTTAAACAAGGTGAAGTGTGTGAATCCCAAATTATTTTATAACCATTGTGTTCGAGAGTACACCACCTAGATAGAGATTGTTGCACACGTGTTGCCGTTGTTGGCCGATTTTGGATAATGTTCAATTCTGAAGTGTGTTGTATTGATAGAGTTAAGATAAACAATACATGAAAGATAATTTCATTGAACAGGGAAATTGTCATTATGACTAGAACTTGATTAGTCGGAAGCTATGTTATTGAGTATGATTAAAGGGGTACTATACACTAAATCTCCTTTTATATTCAACATAATATATGCAACAAGTGAATGAATGTTAGCCATGGCTTAGTGCAAAGTACCCTCGTGTGATTTATGAATAATGCAAACGACATAATTATAATGAAAATGAATAAATGGCTGGCATAATTACCATGTTGTTTGCATTGCTCATAGAGCACATGAGTGTATTTTGCACTCATCCGTGGCTCAAATTCTTTCATTAGTTGCATATAGCCTGTTGAGTATAAAAGGAGATGGTCCTATACCTGGCCGGATTTAGGGTACAGTCCCACTTTAAGCTTTAGTGACATGAGCTTCCTGAATTAATGCGAAAACCATTTGCCAATGCATTCTCGTGTACATGCGAGTCGACCATAAGTCGTCTCGCATATATAAGATAATGCATTGGCCTAACAAATTAAATATTATTTTTTATAATTGTTAAAAAATGTAAAACAAAAATGAATAAAATGATATAAGTTTTTAAAGAATGTAAGACATGATGATAACAAATTATAAAAATTGTTAAAGGATTTAAGAATAAATGATAAACATTTATAGAGAATGTTACAGAAATTGATATAAAATGACATAATTGATACAGAATGTAAGAACAAATGATAAAACCAAATTATAAAATTGTTAGAGATAGTAAGAAAAAATGATAAAAATTGTTATAGAATCAGGGGGGGGGGGGGGGGGGGGCATAAAAAAGTTGCGAGACATGTGGGTCTTTTTTTACATTTCCATTTGTGTACACCCACACACCCTTTCTTGCATTTTTTTTCATAAAATTTTAGACACCCACCCAAAACATCAAAGATTTATGTTGGTCCCCTCTGTAAAAACGACCAACCGCTCTATAATGGTCCCTTCTTTGAAAGACCAAATTAAATGTTACTTCCTGTTAACAAACATGTGCAAAATTGAACTCTAAGCAATCAACAAAGGTAGAATATGATGTGATTATATTGGTAAATTTATAACCCAGCCTATTCATCTGTGTGAGTACAGCTGGTAAGTAGATGAAAAATATGTTGAATCCCCTGGAATGACAACAATAAATAACTAGGGCCAGTGTTAGGGCCTATAGTAGAATAAAAAATTACACAAAATTAAATTTATCTTTTTCCAGACATCAACCAGCATCAACTAGTAGGCCTAGAGCCTATAGTAATACCAAATAGGAAAATGTGCATATAAACCAGTGTACGAATTAACTTTTATGTATGCCTGAATGACCATCGACCCGACCTCGCATTACGACTTAGAACTTTGCCAAAAATAATGGCTTAACCCTTTGAGTTGATGGTCAATTTAGTGCCAAATCCATATACACGGATGTATATTACTGAGATTCATTTGAACAATCAGAACTGAACTTCGGTCATGTACTTGATGGAGTTCATGTGCAATAAGAAATGCACACACATTGTGTACATGACCTTTATGTGTGCCTTCAAACTAGACCACCTTGCATGCACATCATCTTATAAATATACAATAATTAAGTAAATTAATTTTTCTTCTTTGATAATTTTCAAATTAGCCTGAATTAGATATTAAGTGTCATTTACATTGTAGTATATGCAGGTAATTATAGGATATACATGTAACAATTACAATGTGAACAAAACGGTAATGTGTCCTGGCCCCTCTTCACATCTATTTAAATAATATTTTTATACTTTTCAGAAGACTATCCAAGGAAGGTAATATTTTTTTCTTTCAATAAATGTTATGAAAACTTTATTTCATGTCTACTTATTTACTTATTGATGGTTGTCAACAACACTGAAACTAATAATTTGACAATTCAAATAATTGTTTGACAAAAGTATATTTAAAAATCAATATAGTATACAAACACTGATACAAAAATACTTATTTCATACATTACACTCTCATGCATCAACTAACTGTATGAGTAAAGAGACTGTCATGAACTATAATAATTATTGTAATATTCTGTCATCAGTTGTCAGCTGATATTGTCAGACTGCATTAAGTTCACCCTACCCTAGAGCTATCTGAAGTATTTTTTTATTGATCTATACCGTGAACTAGACAAATTTCAATATAAAAACTGCCAAGCAAACTGAAACAGACACAATAAAAAACATTTGCGTGCAAAAAAAATCAATGAAAATTTTGGGACCCACCCCCTACAATATTCACTATTTTTCCATTTTATATCAACTTATGGGGGTAATTATAACAATATTGAATGTATTAGTGCTTCTCATGTTGCAACAAGCCACAACATATAAACAAATATGTTTAAAACAGTTGAAAATATGTCAATGAAAAAAAAATGCAAAAAAGGTGGTCAAAAACTGTTTCCGGCCTCGAGTACCCACCCACCCCCACCTCATGTCTAGTAAAAAAAATTTGGCCCCCTCCCCTGATAGAATGTAAGAAAAAATGATAAAAATTGGTAAAGAATGTAAGAAAAAAGTTATAAATTTTTATATTTTTTTTTAAAGAATGTGAGAAAAATTTATAAAAAATGAAAACGAATTGTACGGCCAAGCATTCCCTATATATGCATTGGCACCGGGTCTTTATTGGTGGTCTATCTCTTCCCGGTAACAATTACAACAACATCATTTTCATAAAAACCCGATTTCAAGACAAGTGCCCTTTTTTGTGAAGAAAGCACACACAAAACTAAAGATTGTCTACAATATTTATCTATAAAGGGACAACAAAGTGGTTTATTCCGGCAAACTATCTCAATCGAAATTACATTTTTCCTTGATGGAAGTTGATAGAGTACTCGCTCTGGCTTCACTCCGAATGCGCCTGAAGTTTTTGTTCGAAAAACTGTCCAGAAACACTGAAGGACAAAAGTTAGTCAATATGACTTACTTAGGTTAGTCAACTGTTTGTCCACATAAGTCATAACGACTAAGGCAGAAAATGAGTCACAATGACAGGGTGATGTTAGTCATAACGACTTAATTTGGCTAGTCAAAATCATCACTCACTGACAAATCACTATTCGTGTTAGTCAAAATTACCAGGATTGAGTCGTAATGACTAACTTTTCTGAGTCACTGAGAAGGTGAACATGTAATTTGGTGGAATATTTTTAGCAAATAATTTCAATACTCAACCAGATGTTATATTTTCCAGTATCAGAGACTGAACTTAAATCAGGACAAACTGTCAATCTATTCTCTACAACACATATTGCAATACTGGTCTGTTGAGAGGGATAACAATAGTTTGTCGTTTAGGTCTGTTTGACTAGTTCATTTTTCCGAGATGTCTTTGGTGTCATGGAATAACGAACATTGTATTCTAACAGTGTAGCCTTTGATGTGGGAGTTATTTCTGATATACATGTCATTATATCCTCCCATCACATTCGTTCAATTATAGATCCAATAGAATTGAGATAAAATGGAAATTGAATATTTATCAATGAATCTTAAAGTGATGTGAAGCACTCCGGTAGGATGATCAAATAGAAATTAAGAATAATCTTGCTCAAAGTAGTTATTTGTTACGAATATTAATCCAAATTGACGACACACAAGGTCATTCTTATATATTAATTAAATGCAATGACTCTCGATGGCGAAATCATTTGTGTTAGATTATCTCCCATAGTTGCGTCCCGAATCGAGATGTAAATATTTACAATTGGGCGTAGTTCAGACGATGTTTTCTATGGAGTGATATGGTCGATTTCTTTTGAAATTTTCGGCGTGTTAGTGGAATGCTACAATATGCAGGTTGGCATAGCGCCTGGGTACTAACTTATCAATTTCACACACCCGAACAAGTCCATAATATGTCTTTAAGCATAATGCAAGGCAGTGTTGCAATTAGAGTTAGTCATGGTGTACTTAGTCACTAGAACTATCACCATAGTTGTCACAGTGACTCGCTGAAAGGTGTGGGTTAGCCAATGCTTGTTACTGAACCAATATTGTTCTCAGTGAAGGTTGTATGTATATTACATATATTATACCAGAAACAAATTGAAATCAAATCAATATTAATTGATAAACGTTTTTCCGGAGATGTGTCTACGATTGATATATATAATTTTATACCCGGAAACTACATCAAACTTGTTTGTAGGAAGAGATAGACCATCTTTAGACCCAGTTATACTAAATACGCATTGATGAGTAGTTCTTTTTAATATATTTGCGGATAATAATTTCAACAAACGACCTGTTGAACTTATCTGAACATTTCCCCAACGAATATGAATCATCATAAATCATTCTGATCTTTTGTTATCGTATCGCATGTCTGTCGTCTGATTTTACTACCCGAACAAACCTCCAAATATTTATTTTTACAACTGAATCGGAGAATACATTTATTATAGAAATAGTATTACACACTGTGACTAATATTTATAGCTACAAGCTCATTTAGTCTCTTTGACGAATGCATCTTAGTTAGAAATGATTAGGCATTCCGACTAACAATAATTATTTTTCTTGAAAAAAAACCCCCGTCTTAATCTTAACTCTCAATTTGCCATCTCGTTTAGTTTAATCTTAGTCTTCCAACTAACGGTAATTAATTTAATGACAAAACACAAATTAATGGCAAATGGGATAATTATACCGGTTATATCGTATTGACGACAGTGTGTCGTAAACACCCCTGGTCAAGTGGTCCTGCTAATGTGCTATGATGGTTTTTCACAGAATTTCAGGAAGAGCCAGTCATCGAACGGTTAATGATCATGGTTAAAATATGACAGTCACACCCCTGGTCTGTCTCAATAACACCATACAAATATGGATATCATTGGAACCGGTTCATTTACCACATTGTGATCGTTACAGTTATGCCCTCTGCCAATGCATTCTCTTATATATGCGAGTCGACCATAGGTCGCCTCGCATATATAAGAGAATGCATTGGCCTAAAAAAATTCTTTTTCTTACATTCTTGAACAATTTTATAATTTTTTCTTACATTTTTTAACAATTTTTATAATATTGTTCTACATTCTTTGACAATTTTATCATTTTTAATATGTTAAGCCAATGCATTCTCTTATATATGCGAGGCGACCTATGGTCGACTCGCATATATAAGAGAATGCATTGGCACAGGGCCGTTCTGTTGGGTAAAGGGTTAAAATATGACAGTCACACCCCTGGTCAAGCGGTACTGCTAATGTGCTATGATGCGGTTGGGTCCTGTTGAATTGCTATGATGCTGTTAGGGCAAACTGATGCTGTTAACAAAAAGTAGCGTTATATTTGTTTAATTTGTATTTTTCGCGGTGTTCCGATAATCTTAACATATCCAGGAAAAGCCGTTATGCGTATCAAATATTCAAAAACATAGTTATTGCGAAATATTTTTAATACTGGTTGTATTAGTTGTTGAAAATCGACTATAATCAAGATTGTTATTCACGTCGTTTTAGAAACACCAGCGAAGGCATTATTATATATTTTTAAAATATATATGTTCTTGAATATTTCATACACAGACTGTATTTCTCAAATCGCTCGGATTAGCTAAACACTGCGAAAATGACAACTTTAGAAAAAATATCGGTACTTTTTCGTAACGACATCATATTGCCCTACCCGCATCATAGCAATTCAGCAGGACCAACAGCATCATAGCATATTAGCAGGACCACTTGACCAGGGGTGGTAAACGCTAGCGATTGAACATTGTGCTCTTAGAAGCTATCAAGAGTACACTATATACGCGGTTTATAAAATAAACCCAGTTTGTGAATACGACCTGTGGCGTCAACATGTCCGTGTTTATTACTCGGAATATACACCCGTTAAGTTTAATACTATTTATACGAAATGGATTCTCCCAATCAGTTATACAAGTATATTCGAACGTTCAATTATTCAGTTGGAGGGGTGTTTAGATTATAACATTGCATTGTGGCAATAAAATCTTCAAGAGTGGCCCAGTCATGTTTGCACATAAATATCCAAAGGAATTAACCCTTTCAGTGCCAGGTCCGATTTTTGTATCAACCCATATACCCCGTGCCAATGCATTCTCTTATATTTGCGAGTCGACCATACTGTAGGCATTGGCCTAACAATTTTTCATCATTTGTTATTATTTTTTACAATTTTTTACAATTTTAATAATTGTTTCTTGTTTTCTTTAACAAACTTATTTTGTAGGTTTGTAGGTTTAGAGCGAGGGAATCTTAGGTTTTTCATGGGCATCAAAATTATTACTATGAATACTTGGTGATAGTTTTGAGTTATAACATGCCCCTAAGGTTTTATCCAGTTTGTTTTTAAATTTGCTATAGCATGCTTAAGCATCCCAAATAAAAATATTTTTAATTTTGTTAGGGCCGATTTTACAGACCGTAAATTAGGGCCGATGAGATCGGCCCCTGGCACTGAAAAGGTTAACGCGGTCATTAAACGTTACACACTGCAATAATGAGACATCCGCGCATACATACATCATGCAAAAAGAATAACCGGTACGCACATAGCGAGTACGTTTTCAATCAAAGTGACCTCATAGCTCCTTTGACATCGCCAGAGCAGCCCCACAGTATACCACAAGAAAAGAAGATGCATGCATCAGATCGCCCATGAATTATTTTACAAAAAAATAGTCACATACATTGGGGAAATGTTATAAAGTTAATATTATAAATTGATATGTACGCATCTATCAGAACGAGATATCTGATGTACTCACGACCAAGCACACGATGCTTGCATGGTCAAATTACCCCTAGATATGAAGCGTGATCGTGCATGTACAATTTGACAATTACATGCTCATAAACGTGGGCTATATGGTTTGCCGATAGATTCAAATCGTGACATCCAATATCCGTCGGATAGATGCACGAGGGCTGTACCGTATTCCGAAGACTTGAATGATGCAAAGAGTAAAATCCAAGACGGATGCTGAGAAAAGAAACGTCAGCTTATCGAGTTGTCACCACAAATACACATATCAAATTTAAGATATATCAAATAGAACAAGCTACCTATATAATGAAATGCAATAAAAGTATATATACCCAACCCCTCGACTACGCCGCTGTGACCAGCTATGAGAACATAGACATGAAATATTCAAACCGACCGGACAGTGTTGCATGCAATATAAGTATACTTAACCCCACCCCCTGTGCCACCCCTCTGTGACGATGTGATCAGCCTTGATGACATAGACACTAAATATCAAATAGACCAGACAACGTACAATGCAATATAAGTACGCATACCCTAACCCCATGTTGCCACGCCTCTACATGCACAGTATGACATGTGAAACATGCACATGAATGGTTCAAACATACATGGTCCCATGCAATATAAGTGCGTACACGCCAATCCCATTCCGCCGCGTCACTCTATGTAACCATGCAGTCGTGAGAACGTGCACATGAAAACGTAAAACATATCCAACAGTGTCACAATCAATATAATAAAAAAGTACATACTGCTCCCCAACCGCATGTCGCCGTGTCCACACACGTGATGACCGGACGTGAAAACATGCACATATAATAAAATATATCGTCGTTATAATCAAATGCAAGAGCAGTATGTAAACCCACCCCCTTGTACCACGCCGCTGTGACCAGCCATGATAACATACACATGACATGTTCAAACCGACCACGCAGACAGCGTGTAATGCAATGTAAGTATACGTACACACCAACCCTGTGCCACCCCTCTGTGACGATGTGATCAGCACTGATGACGTACACATGAAATAACCAAATAGACCAGACAATGCCCCGTGCAATAAAAGTACGCACACCCTAACCCCATGTCGCCACGTCTCTACACGGGACATAAACCTCTGTCTGTCTGTCTGTTTGTCTGTCATTAATACAAATCAACGATTCTCGACCGATCGGGACGAAACTTGGTACGTGTGTGTAGTTTGATCAGGCGGTCGTCGTTGTCGTATTGGCGAGCCCCGTGCGACGCCCGTGCAGCGCATGCGCAGACGAGATCTCGGAAACGGGTGGAGCTATCGACTTGAAATTTGCTATGTGAATGTATCTTGCCCCGGATACGAATTTTATCGGGTCGCCGAGCCCGTGCGACGCCAGCTTCGCGCATGCGCAGACCAGATCTCGGAAACGGGTGGCGCGATCGGGACGAAACTTGGTACGTGTGTGTAGTTTGACCAGGCGGTCAATATCAGCTCATCAGATTTTAGATCCGAGATCAACTTTTCACGTGCCGAGGTCAAATCTGTTTTTACGCCGTTTTGCGCTAATATATTTCAGTTCGGTGCTCACAAATCGATTCGATATAGCGCGAATAATTAATTGCCAGTCATATAATTTGCATGGTTAGAATATGTGGCGCTTCCTCTTTCCAACGATATATCACACACCTGTGTCCGTTTAAAGTTTCTACCTTAATAATCGGGAAGAACGCAGGACCATGCTTCGGTCATTGAAAAACATTCCGTGAATCTATTACGCCGTCAAGAGATCGTGACGTGATCGCGTTTAACTCTTAACCGGCCGATGTCGCGTTAACTCATCACCGGCCGAGGTATCCGCAAATCAGACCAGATCTCGGAAACGGGTGGAGCTATCGACTTGAAATTTGGTATGTGAATGTATCTTGCCCCGGATACGAATTTTATCGGGTCGCCGAACCCGTGCGACGTCAGCTTCGCGCATGCGCAGACCAGATCTGGGAAACGGGTGGAGTTATCGACTTGAAATTTGGTTTTTGAATAGCCCGGACAACGTCGGGCTCATCGGCTAGTCTAATATATATTTTGGGACTTCTGTCTGTCTGTTTGGCTGTGTGTTAGCTATGGCCGGGAAAACTGCCAGACGGATTTTGACGAAATTTGATACCTATGGGTGATTTTGTCCAGGGAGTGTTTTGGACGGGTCAAATCGTGACTCCGATATGACCTTGACCTTCAAAAAGGTCAATTCAAGGTCAAATCGGGTAAAACGGGACGGATTTCGACGAAATTTGATACCTAGGGGAACTTTTGTCCAGGGTGTGTTATGGACGGGTCAAATCGTTACCCCGACCTGACCTTGACCTTCAAAATTGTCAATTCAATGTCAAATCGCGAATTTTGACGGGATTTCGACAACATTTGATACCTAGGGTTACTTTTGTCAGAGGAGTGTTTTCGACGGGCCAAATCGTGACCCCAGTCTAACATTGACCTTCGTGACCCCGACCTGACATTGACCTTCAAAATGGTCAATTCAAGATCAAATCGGGTAAAACGGGATACTTTTGTCCGGGGAGTGTTTTGGACGGGTCAAATTTTGACCCCGACCTGACCTTGACCTTCAAAATTGTCAATTCAATGTCAAATCGGAATTTTTACGGGATTCGATAACATTTGATACCTAATGCAATATAAGTGCATACACGTCAATCCCAAGTCGCCGCTTCCCTACATATAACCAGTCGTGAGAACATGCAATGAAATTGTCAAACAGACCCGGAAGTGCCACAATCAATATTGGAAAAGCAGTACATACGTGCACCCAAATAGCCCCTCGCCGCCCCCATAGTCCATACGTGTGATGGCCAGGCGTGAACACATGCACATGAAATTTTCAATTATATGTTTGTCGCATACAATGTACATGTAAGTACTTACACCCAAACCCCCTGTCACTGCGACCCTACTTGTGAGCCACCGCGAACACACACACACGCATTTTACAGATAGCGAGAATGATGCATGCTGGGAACGAAAGTATCCAAACAAAGCCACGTGCTTACGGCCGCATGCGTTTAATATGTGGGGGGGGGGAGGGGATTTAGGGTGGGTCTATAAAACTATTTTTTTCATCAACAGACAATCACTGCACATTAACATGGAAAGGCTCATATTTAAATAGTCCTATTAAAAATAATTTATTCAACCTGATATAAATGAAAACATAACATTCTTCAAATAAATTTAAACTCTTCACTGAACTCTTCAAATAAAAATAGACTATTCAAAAAAACCATAATAAAATAAAACAAAAGTGTTAAAACAAACTTTGACCGATTTCAATGATATTCGGTATTTGTGTCTAGGATCACCTCTAGATGGGAGCTGTAACTTGAATGATTTTTGATGAAAAATATGGCCACTGGCAGCCATCTTGGATTTTACTCTTTGCATCACTAAATTCTTTAGCACACCATACAGAGCTTATCACTCATCCGATCATCACCAAACTTTATGTGAATCCTTGGTGTGACCTCTCGATGGGTGCCTACCATTGTTTCCCGAATGCTGTAAAAAACATGGCTACCAGCGGCCATCTTGGATTTTACTCTTTGTATCACTAAATCCTTTAGCACATCTTACAGGTCACATTTCTCATCCAGTCGTCACCAAACTTCATATGGATCTTCGGGGTGACCTCAAGAAAGGGAGCCTCCCTTTTCCCCCGAAAATTGTTCAAAAACAAAGATGGATCAGATAAGATCAGAACAACTAAGTAAAATAGTCATTTGAAGCAGTTTGAAGGGGGTGGGTCCCTATCCCAGAATCGGAAAAAAAAAAAAAATAGGTGGTGGTGGGTACCAAGCGGGCGGAAAAAATAAAAAAGCGCCTAGTGTTCGGAATTTTTTCCTGACCCCCCCCTGGCTGTATTTGAACATTTGCTACACAGGCTGCACGATCATTAACTTCAACTGATAAGCACCGACTGATACGCGCGCAACAGTTTGTCTCAAATAAATTGTTATAAAAACACAGGTTTATGACCGCGGACATAAGCCGATTAAGTGTGATGCAATTTATCCATGAACATGACAAATGGAGATTCTATCACCATTCGACACGAAAGTGGGACATTTAAACAGACAAGTTTCATTTTCGTGGGACACGAAAAAGCGAATTTATTGTTGGCAGTTTCGGCAATCTGAGTGTTATTTAATCCCAAAATACACGGAACTCCTTTACGATATTCCGATAGGACTATGTTTACTCTATGTTCTCTAAAAAAATGGTGTGAATATTCTCGATAGAACTATTTTTATCAGACGTTTTGTAACACCTTAAAACATTGAGCCGTTAACGCAATTTTCTGAATTTTCGGACTATTTCGTCGCATAAAATCAATACAAATACGATGAGCAACTGAATTTTGTTTTGAACATTCTAGAAGGGGTATATGTCCCTGATATATGTTTAAAATTTCACGCAAAAACTATAAAAGATGACAAGGTTATAATTAGTTTAATAGACCCACTCTAAATCTCCCATAGTAAATGCATGCGCCGATAAGCATGGGTCTGTGTATGCATAGTTTCTGTCCCGGCATTCAGCAGTCAAAATGGTTATCTGTAAAATGGTCTGTAAAGTGGAGTTTGTTTTAATTCACATTTTTAAAAACCTATTTACTTTACTAAAGGTCAGTAATAATTTTAACTGTTTTAGTTTTAATTAACTATTTGCTTCTTCTCATCGTAAATACGCCACTACTATTTGCTTCTTCTCATCGTAAATACGCCACTACTATTTGCTTCTTCTCATCGTAAATATGCAACTACAACGTTTCCGTCCATGTACAAAATATGACTTAATATCGTATAAATTTTTAATTCATTTCACTTAATAATCTTAATTTAAAATAATCATTACGTGGTTATCAAGAACAAGTATAAAACTGTACATTACCTCGTTTAAAAGAGAGAGATGTATAGCTAATATGTATAGTATATACATCATACTTTAGTAGAATACGTTATTTAATACACCAAACATTGTATCAGATTTAAAAAGTAATTCTTTGTAAAATAATTCATGGACGATCTGATGCATGCATCTTCATTTTCTTTTTGCTAATTGTTTTCGGCATTCAGTTGTACCATTGACACAGGCCAAGATATATTGGGCTGGTTTGATCCGGTTCGAAGCTGGTTTACTCCGATTTCATATGATAACAAAGAAAAGCAATCGTAATTTCGGGCTAACATTTACTCATATTGGTAAACCAAGTGACACATGAGACACAGTGGAATCCAATTTTCCACTGTTATATTCCCCCCCCCTTCGGGCGAAATAAAGGGCGTAATAACAACGTTGTGACTCTAGAATGGTGACGACTGTCGCCCGAAATACCTTTTGAATCTACTTCGCCCCACCCACGAGGTAGGTTTTAGTCTTATTGTAGTGTATATAGGTTTCATGGCGGCAAATATTCATTGTTCAACCAGAAAAGAATAAACAATGTGATGATGGTATTTGGCAAACTTTAGGCAAGTTTGCACGGTATGGTTTGCAGGCATTTTGTCGTATAGAAAACGATATGGTGCCATAATATGAACGGAAACAAGCACATAAAGCGCATCTGTGCGACAGCTAACTATGTGCGAAGTAAAATTTCTGTAGTTCCACTAGTAACTATGCTATCGGAATTTGCCTGTAAATATCATGCAATTATCTCGCAAGAATAAATCTTACTGGTATTTTAAGGCAAATTCCAATAGCACTGTTACAAGTGGAATTAGATAAATGTTACTTCTCATGTCTTTCATTTTGGTAAAAATACATGTTATGTTCACGGTTTCGTTCATATTCTGGCACCATGTGGTTTTTTTATGACGAAATGCACGTAAAACATACAGTACAAACTTGCCAGCGTATGAACGTAGCCTTATCAATATTATACATATGCACAAAAAACATTGTGTATGAGTTATGTCTTATGAGTACAAATAATGACTTCCCTGGGGTGGAATACCGACAGCGGGTGTGTTCCAGCCACACCTAGTCCCTGCATCTGGGCTTGGAAACCTGTTCAAGTTTGGGGTTCGATGGACTCTACTGCAAGTACAATTCCATAAAGTATGCTTTGAAAAAAGACTTGCCATGGTCACATCCATTTTCCAGCTGTTTTCAGTTTTTGGCATTGAAGTGAAATAAACGCTCTTTATTTCTACCATATCAGGAACAGACTAACACGGAACGCTCTATTATGATCCTTGTGCAGATGGCGGTTGAGAAAATTTCAAAAGCGAACGTTATTAGCTGTATTTTGTAGCGCAAACCGCCATGTGGCTTTAATGTGATTGTTAATATGGCGGGAATACATAATGTTTAAACTAAAACCTCACCAACAATTACACATACACTATTTTATTCCAGATTTATTCAAGAATTGCAGAAATATATTGACATTGATACATATGGGGAGTGTGGTGACAGGCAATGCCCGAAGAATAACGTCTGTGAAGAACTTCTGGGAACATATAAGTTCCAACTCTCACTGGAGAGCGGGCTATGCATGGACTACCTAATCGAGAAACCGTGGAACGCGATCAGGCGTGGAACCATCCCGGTGGTTGTTGGGGGTAGTAACTACTCAGCCGTTCTCCCAGAAGGATCTTATATAAACGTGTTGGATTTCAGTAGTGCAAAAGATTTGGCACAACACTTGCTCAACGTTGGGGCGGACGCTAGGAAATACAACGAGTATTTCCGATGGAAAACTCATTTTGAGATAAAATGGGCTCAGCAAAGTGAGTTGTGCAAACTTTGTACTGATATTCACGACCCAGCTCGGCCTGCAAAGGTGTACAGAGACTTCAAGGGATGGATGGTGGAGAAGGATATTGGATCAGATTACTGCCAACAATTCTCGGTAAGTGAAGGCCGCCGAAGCATGAAGCTCTAATTTTACTGCAATGACATACAATATATATATATATATATATATATATATATATATATATCACATGAAACCCTTATTATATCATTAAAACAACATTAAATATTTCCTTTTCTCTCATTCTCTTGGAATCACGCCAACACAATAACCGCGCGTCTTTACATTGATTCAGGCGGACTAATACTATTTCGATAAGCCGCGCATAACACCAACACCAGAAAATGCTAAATTATTGTTTTGTTCATTAAAGTTAAATTATTGTCCAACTTCGTTGCACTAACGAAAATAGACAGAAAAACGAAGAGGCAAATTGTGAGAACTATATTTTCCGTCGCGAGCCACAGAGCGCCCAATACGGTCGTATACCTGTTGTAAAGCATCTTAGCCAACGCTGTAAATGTATGCATTTTGCAGATTATTTTAAGAATTTTAATTTTTTATATGCACAGTGTGTCAGATGCATATTATCTGGGACCCAAGCTCACCCGATATACACATGCAAGTACATGTATGTGTGTATAATACTGTAATACTACATTTAGAATCACGCATTTAAAAACTAAATCACTAATCATAGAGCTTTTTGTGCTTCTTGACTTTTAATTTCTTTATCGGATGAATCTCAAACTAATCTGATGGCATGCGTCTGTGCACTAATAACATAATGTATTACGTGCGTTGTGCAAGGCGGCGTGCTGTTTTATTAGGCATAGAACGATGTGGCATCCGCGATTGCTCACAACAGATATTGTACTATATCATTAAGAGGTGTACAAAGTCTTTAAAGTCCAGCTGAACTGTAACCTAATTTGAGTATTGATATATCATCCCGTGTGTATCTAAGTCCCCTTAACACATATCCGCAAAAAATCCCGTCAAAATATCCCGCAATTATTTTTTATATCTTGGGAACAAAACAGTCGCCGAAGATTTGTTTTCATTTTGCACTGCGCGCACGTGGCTACTGGAGGAGCACGTGACATGACGTCACGGAGGGATCACAAATGCACAGTTCTGCTTTGCGTCATTGACAACGTATGGCGATGGTAGGTCTGCGCTAACGTTGTAAAGATGATTTTGATCTTGCTGCATTCGAGTCTGATGACAATGATCCTCCACATATCGGCGAGAGACCGACGATCCGACAATAAATCGTCGCATCCGTGGACCATTTGCAACGGTCTCCCCCTCTTTCGGACCAAAAGTAGAAAGGTAGGCTGTTGTACGTTGGTCTAAACGTCAACACATTTCCCAATCCCCAACAATAACTGAATTGAAATTCAAACAGTTAGACAGTTCAAGCCTGTATGTGGGAGATTTTTATTAAATTAAAAAAAAATTGTGCCTAATACCTGTGGTATGTGGTGTATAATTTTCAACTTATGTTGTGTCAAGCAATTGCGTGGGGGAGGGGGTAGACGCATCCTTTCACCATTCATGCAGAAACCTATTGCAGATCACAAGTAGACTCCATGATGAAATAAACAATTATGTTTTAACTTGATATTCACAATACTGGGTATTCAATTTATGTTGGTATGTAATTATTTCATCTAGTTCAGTCATGAACGTAGTGGGCAGAAATCCGCAAAAGCTTGACCTATATTCCATCACTAGTATGCTTCAATTAAATTTGCTCTTTATGCTCTTTCAACTGGCTTTAATATATAGACACCCAGGTTCTCATTGAAAATTTATGGTCACTAATGGAAGATATAGGTGTGAAACATCAAACAGTTTATACTATCAAGAATTTCCAAACTGAGCACTTTCTACGTACCGGTACTGACCTGAATTTTACATGCAGTATCATGCATGGCCTTTAGACTATCATAAACACATTTTTTGGACAGTCTGTCAACAAAACAAAAACCGCAAAAGGCGTACGTATATATTATTTTCAGTGTGTATTATGTTTATTCACTTTATTGTTTCAAATGAATCAATACCCGTAACGCACAATCTCCACAAGGACCAACTAAAAAGACCTATATAGGCCTATATCTACCACACTCGGTGGAAATGTGGGCGTTCCTGTGCATATGACGTACGTAGTACTGTACTGTTTTGATCACAAATCGAACGATATGTTACACATGCTACAGTCGCAATAACAAAATAGTCCCTCGCGATTGATGTTCTTATTTTTAAAATAATACCCATACAGTGGGCTGAAGGCATGTTAAAAGGTAACAGAATTCCACAATTGATCAATCTTTTACGATTGTAGTCATAGTCAACTTTAGACACATTATTGTCGAGTATGGATATGCACAAGCACATGACGTTGAGGTTAGGTCAGATGTAGGTCACATCACCTGCATGGAATTTGTTTGTGTTTATAGTTCAAATACCAGTTTGTTAATGCTCGGTTACTGCTTAATGACTGATGAAGTCATATAAATTCGTAGCCATGTATATAATTCGAACTACCGTCAAGAATTTTCTGAACAATTCGAATGGAATACAAGGAATTTATGTTTTGTTGGCTGAAATATTGGCGAAAATTCGTGACAAACTGACATGATCGACACAGCTCACACGTGCATGCAGTGCGCGGTACTTGTTCGTCTGATTTCATTTATATGCTTTCACAAATGGATTAATACATGGGTGATTCGTATTGGATGTTAATTATTCAAAAAATTCAGTCTGGTGAGTAGACTTACAAATGATTTTCATTGAATCATTACATTTCAAGTTCAGGTTACTAAATCGATGTTTACGTCACGTTAGACTAGAATTAACTTAGAACTGTCACTTATATTTACACAGATTGTTGATTGGTAGCCTTGTAAATCATGCTTAATATTGCATATTGTCATGCATAGCTGACATTTTTGTATTGTCAAGGTGCCGATTTATGTATTCACGCTTGAGTAGAACAAGTCACGATTCACACATCGCCGAAAGTAAATCCTCATGTATGATCCATGTACTACGATGTATGGCTACTGATACACCACCCCTGTCCTGAAACCCAGACAAGGACCGTGAGTGGGTGTTTATTGGTACCGGTATGGTTATTCACGTACAGGTAACAGTTTGTTTGACAATGTGAAAGATCCTTCTTCAAAGTGCTTGGAACACAAGCAGCTGTATTGTGACAGCCCATTCCAAACTCTCGTTGTGGACAAACGCCGTCCACTGTCGTCGAATGGCTGCATTAATTCTTGGGCCACTTGAACATGTATGGCTACAGTTTGCAGCCACGCGGCGACGAGTAATTTTTATTCTTCAAAAAAACAAACAACGATAAAAAAAAACGATTTCAAAATACGTGATTTTAAAAACGGCGCATAAAATTTCTTCCGTCTTTGTACCCTCGATGACGTCATTTCCGAGTCGCGACGGAAACAGCCGATTCAAAAATGAATATTGTAAACAAAGAAGCCGTTTTATTCAAATGTCTGGAAATTGTATTTTTTTGCAAAAATGTGAACAAAATGGACAGGATACATGTTATAAACCTTATTTAGCATAAGTTAAGACATATTTAGATATATTTGGAGCTAAATTAATTGTATTATTCAGCTGGTCTTTAAGGGATCGATGGTGGACACAACTCAACACACATACATAACAGGTACACAAAAAGGTTTCAGAATGAGGTTTAGATACCAAGCTATTATTATCTATAAAGAAGTGCTGCGCAGGAAACATAAGTATGACCTGGTGTAAAGCAGATGGGACATTGTTATGTTTGATTGTTATTGGACTAGATATAACATTGTACACTGAATACACCGAATACACTGAATACAATGCCGAAATTTTGACTTCGAAACAGATTTTAATTGTATAATACATGTATACAAATGAAATCGGGCTGCTTTTTTGATATTTTTCGAGCGTTTACTTGGATTAGCACGAACAAATTGTATTCACAGTACGTGAGTTAACGTAAATTGGGGGTGGAGAGATCATTGTCATGTCGACCAATGAGAAGTTGTTATTAGATAGTTGTTGTCAGAGGATTATAGTTTGGTGAGAGTTCATTCTAGTCTAACCAGTCGAGACAGCAGGTCACTTTTATTTTTATATATGTGAACACTTAATAGAATATGCAAGCTTATATATAGTACATCAAAGCATTGTTTGTGTTTTTGATATATTGTCATTGAGAATGAATTTCCGAACATTGTCGCTGCGTACGAATGGGGTTTCGGAAAACAGGTTTCCGCCTTGTTTTTCCTCCAGAAAATAAAGGGGGTTTTTACCTAGGCGGGTTTTCCTGGCCGACTGCGCAGTTTTCTCGATATGTACAATAACCTGTATGTCCACATGTGCCCACAATATTCTCTGTAAACATGCAATCCTTAATAAACGCTGACTCACGACTCTAGTCCGACTATGGATCGGCTTATTTTCAATATTTCGAGTTGTTTATTGTAACGTCGAATTGGGAATACGGAAATGATATGAAGCTCCGCTTCCGATACACTAGATTATACATGATTACGACGGTATAAACTATTTACATGGTGATGTGTTTAGATATTGAAATCTGTAATTTGTATTGTATTACTGAGGTTAGCTGGCGAGTCGTTTCTCGGATGTGTGCCCAAAGAGTGGCATATTATATCATCATAATACGC
Organism: Siphonodentalium dalli; assembly: GCA_032622095.1. Lineage (NCBI taxonomy): Eukaryota > Metazoa > Mollusca > Scaphopoda > Gadilida > Siphonodentaliidae > Siphonodentalium > Siphonodentalium dalli. The sequence goes on along the minus strand of CP136068.1, from coordinate 160,249,476 downwards.
TATGATTGACCACTGACAGTGTAATTTCTATTATTTGTATGTTGGGGTAATATGTAACGATACAAGTGTATATACATTTAGTACAATGTACACGTGTAACATTATATATTTGCCCCCTGAATACATAGATGACCTGCAACGAGTCCCCAGTTTATAGCGGAGTTTACAAAAGTGACCCGCCATATCAAAACCAGTCGTAAGTCGGGATTTTTTGTACCCTGTGCCAATGCATTCTCTTATATATGCGAGTCGACCATAGGTCGCCTCGCATATATAAGAGAATGCATTGGCCTAACAATTTTTTACAATTTTAATAATTTGTTCTTGTATTCTTTAACCATTTTATAATTTCACACATACAGAGCCCCAGACAAACATGAGCAGACGACACTCTTCTATATGCTTCTATATATGTGTGGGGCTCCCTGCAGGGTAATAGATGTTTTTTATTTTATGTCCTAAAAATTGTAAGAAACATTTATTTAAAAAACATGAGAAAACATTGTTAGGCCAATGCATTCTCTTATATATGCTAGGCGACCTATGGTCGACTCGCATATATAAGAGAATGCATTGGCACAGGGTAAACAAATCCCGACTTACGACTGGATTTGATATGGCGGGTCACAAAACGACTTGTAAATTCCGCTACAAACTAGGGACGACTTGTTGTTTATATTTATTACATGATCCAAATAAAACATACTTAAAACCATAGTCAAACAAATGGACTTGAAACTAATATCGGCTTATATAAGGCATGCGATGACGATTCACGTAACAATCGGTTGTTTACCGCGTATAGATATATAGTCCCAGATAAAATAAAGACTCTTTGACGTATTTTATGGCGTAAATTTAATTAAATAACTTTCCAAAATTTTCATTTTTCTTAAGAGTTTGTTGGAAAAAAAAAGCGACAAACCCGGCGGAAGTCAAAGGTCATGTTTGCGCAACAATCATGCAATTTGGTACATTGGAACTATTTCATGTTATGCAACGAACGTTTGGATCATGTAATATATACAGGATTTACAAAGAGTCCCCAGTTTAGCGGAATTTACGAAGTCCAGTAAATTAGGTCTGGATCGAGCCTTTGGCGAGGTCCAGACATAATTTACTTGACTAGTTTTGTAAACTCCGCTGTAATCTGCAGACGAGTTGTAGATTCCATTTATTACATGATCCAAAACCTCAACAAACCATACTTAAATAAACAAACGGGACGCGAAACGAACACCGGTTTCACGTAGCTATGCGTTGTTTGCCCGCGTTAAGAAATAGTCCCAGAAAAATAAAGACTCTGATGTATTTAATGGCGTATATTTAATGACATTACTTTTAAACTCTTCATTCATTATAGTTTGTTGGAAAACTATTGGAAGCCATAGTATTTTTGAGACGTAGCGTACGGAATGTAAACAGACGACTAACCGGAAGTCAAAGGTCACCTCGTGCTATCTCCTGTTATTAAACGAACGTTTAATATCACAATTTATAGAATGCGTTTATTGAATGGAATAAGGGTATGATCATGTAATAAATTGAGATCACGGATATAAGTTAGGGGTCTAAACACTTCGTCGTATAACAACATATTCACCCACGAGCAAGTGGTCCTGCTAATTCGCTATGATGCTGGTGGGTCCTGCTGAATTGTGTGAGTTGATATGCTGCTGGTAGGGCAAACTGATGCTGTTAATAAAATGTATCTTTATTTTTGAAGAGTCGTCATTTTCGCGGTGTTCTGATAATATGAACATATTCAGGAAAAAATATATGTAGTGCGATATATGGTTATACTGGTTGTATTAGTGGTTTCAAATCGACTATAATCTAGATATCTATTCACGTCGCGTAGCAAACACCAGCGAAGCAATTATTAAAATTTTAAAAATATGTATGTACAAATCGAGTCGCAAGTCAGAATTTTTTTTACCCTGTGCCAATGCATTCTCTTATATATGCGAGTCAACCATAGGTCGCCTCGCATATATAAGAGAATGCATTGGCCTAACAATTTTTTATAATTTTTTAAAATAAATGTTTTACAATTTTTAGGACATAAAATAAAAACACATCCATTACCCTGCAGGGAGCCCCACACATATATAGAAGCATATAGAAGAGTGTCGTCTGCTCATGTTTGTCTGGGGCTCTGTATGGGTGAAATTATAAAATTGTTAAAGAATACAAGAAAAAATTATTAAAATTGTTAGGCCAATGCATTCTCTTATATATGCGAGGCGACCTATCTTGTGGGCCATATATATGGTTATTCCCACGACAAAACCCACCCGCATGCCATATCACTGACTGAAAAATATTAACTGTCTTGTGGGCCATATATATGGTTATTCCCACGACAAAACCCACCCGCATGCCATGTCACTGACTGAAAAATATTAACTGTCTTGTGGGCCATATATATGGTTATTCCCACGACAAAACCCACCCGCATGCCATGTCACTGACTGAAAAATATTAACTGTCTTGTGGGCCATATATATGGTTATTCCCACGACAAAACCCACCCGCAAGCCATGTCACTGACTGAAAAATATTAAAGGGGTACTGTACCCAAGATGTTGTTGTTGGTTTCTATAATCCCCGAGTCGGAGAATAAGGTAACAACTTTTCTATTTTTTGAAAGTCTGTCGAGTACGAAGTATTGTTACGGATGGCAAATTTACCGGAATGCAAAAATACAAATTGTCGTTGTCGAGTAATTTTTGTAAAGTTTTCAACCAAATGAATCAAATAAACATTATATTATATGCTTAGTAGTCCCATATACTCATTTAAGTTAGTGTACCGTCACTAGTCAATGAGTGGCTTGGGTTTTCTCCCCGTATAAGCATAATGTTTCAAACGATCGTGTGTGCAATTGTTTTCCTAATCCGGTATCCCTCAATTATAATTTGATTACGTTTTGTACACGGAAATTCGAATTTTAAGAGACGCCATTTTATGGCTGGAGCCATAAAATCAATTTATATTAAATTATTAACTTTTAAATTATTAAATTTTAAGATAGCCTATTAACCTGAGCGTTTACAGAATACATCTACGACTCAAATTACTTATATTTCTATATAGTATCGATAATAGATCGTTGTTATCACCGGGAATTTATTGAAAATGGCGTACAGTACCCCTTTAACTGTCTTGTGGGCAATATATATGGTTATTCCCACGACAAAACCCACCCGCATGCCATGTCACTAACTTAAAAATATTAACTGTCTTGTGGGCTATATATATGGTTATTCCCACGACAAAACCCACCCGCATGCCATGTCACTGACTGAAAAATATTAACTGTCTTGTGGGTTATATATATGGTTATTCCCACGACAAAACCCACCCGCATGCCATGTCACTGACTTAAAAATATTAACTGTCTTGTGGGCTATATATATGGTTATTCCCACGACAAAACCCACCCGCAAGCCATATCACTGACCTAAAAATATTAACTATCTTGTGGGCTATATATATGGTTATTCCCACGACAAAACCCACCCGCATGCCATGTCACTGATTTAAAAATATTAAATGGCGAGTACGACGGTCATACACATGATTATATCAATACAAACGTGTGCATGGGGTGCACATGCTTTCAAGTCGTCTAGGGCTCACAGCCGTTGACCTAATCAATATAGTTCTCTGGCGACGGATATATTGTCACGAACATCACGTTTGACGCTCAATAGTCGCTGAGTTCGTTGAATACACATAACGCATCCGTCTGTTTGTAAGGAGTGTGTGATGGTCATGACGCTCAACACCGCGAGGATTCACAACCCCCAATCTATTGTCTCCAACCATCATATAATTGATACAAGAAAACTAAGATGCATGCATCAGGTCGCCCGTGAATTATTTATCATAGAATTCTTGTAGCTATCGATTATACATTTTGGAATATCTGTTTGTATGTATGTGTGTATGAATGCTTGTATGTATGTGTGTTATAGACTCGCACACTGCTCGACCGATCCGACTCGGATTTGGTATATAACGTGTCAACCTGACCTCGCTCATAGGCATGTTTCTGGACCTTGACCGATCCGACTAAAATTTGTGTGTAGGACTACTTCGATCCCGGGAGCAATATGGACGTGTCCAATTTCACGTGCGACCATGTCATCGAACGTGCTGATATAGGCATGTTTCTGGACCAATTGAAAAATAGTTTGTCCAGATGCTGTATATACCGGGTACTGCCCAGATGAAGGCGATCACAAAGAAATCCCTAAATAGCCCGAACGAAGTCGAGTACATCAGCTAGTCTACTATATAATTTGAGAACTCCGTATATATTTGTGTGTGTGTGTGTGAGGGTGTGTGTGTGGGTGTGTTTACCTGGGGTTGGGAGGACATACACATGTTTGCACACCAACGTTGTGGGTACAATTTGGTTTATGAGGACATTCCAATGTCCTCACAATGATGTCCTCGCAATGGTATCAAAACTACATTCTGACTGTGTATTTCAATTTTAGGAACGGTCCCCATAACTCGGTTTGTATTCTGAACCCACACACACATACACAAAAATATTCCATTGGCGAATCGCGGGTCGCTTCGCACAAACAAACTATATTACACGAGTGTATAGATAGCCAATGAAAACGCTCGACTCTTCAGAGTACTAACATTTTTAACCAATCAAAGCGGTCCTTCCGGTGACGATTTGTGAGTCGTCCAATCAAAGGTATGTTGTTTCCGCTTCATTTCTAGTGCATTTAGCAGCCATTTAAAAAAAAGATCAGAAGTATTTTCTATCAAAGTAAGTATAGTTAGTATAATTATTTAAAGAAATAAAGTTAAATATATATATTCTCTCTAATCTAAATGAGTTTATCTAACCGATCATGTACTACTATTAGGGGCGAGCAGGGTATAAGTTTCGGGAAAACGGGATTGACCATATGATTTTAATTTTTCGTGATTTGGAAATGTCTGTCGCAGCACTGTGTATAGTTCAGTCATGAACGTAGTGCGTATCCTTCTATACGAAGCAATCTGCGAAAGCGGTCATGTTGACCTACACTGTGTACAGCACATGTGATTGAACTTAAAGCACCAGAGAATACTTTTCAAACATTTATTAATTTAGTCAGCGAAGAGTGACTACAGAATCAAACAAACAAACATTGTCTGACTAAATTTGAGATTTTTTTTTTATTTAATTTTTAATATTATGCGAATCTGGATTGGTTTTTAGTAAATTTTACAAAAAATCATTATACTATTGGTTTTTACAAAAAATAATTTGCGAGGGACTACCATCACTACGGGCGCGTTTGTCACTCAATTTTGGTCCCCGTTCTCCGTGACCAGTTTATTACTATTTTTACCTACAGCGCGAATTTTGTCATTCTCGGTTTTGCGATTGTCTCATCATTGTGGGTGAAAGACGCCGAGATTTTAAACAAAAAACAGATCGCTGATTATTGACATACATGTAGCCTACCTGTAACTTGTAAGCTAATCCAAATGTGCCCAAATTAGGTAATCGTCGAGTAAATATACGTCCAGGGGCTGTCCGGAATCCGGGAATGACGCAACTAGACTAGAGTGATTGTTCTATTTTTAAATTTTTGTCTGTCTTGACCTCATCTGCTCATGTAATTGTGTCATGATTGTGCTTGTCAGTAATGTCACCCAACCCGGATATTTGTGGGAAAGTATGTAAGATATTTCCAGTGTATTCTTTTCAGCAAACAGATTCAAGTTCATACGGTATTGTATGATATCTGTTTCCAAATTCCATTGTCCAGGCCTGGTGTTTATATCAAATTCAGGGTGGCAGAAAATCGCTCCCTAATCAGGTCTGGCAAATGTGAGAATACAGCTACAATAGCTGTATTCAGCTAACCTAGCTGTATTCAGCTATATATTATACTCTCAAACCGGCTGTTTTTCGATAATAAACTAGAAACGCTATAATTTGCGCATTAAAATTAGGCTACCATATTCTCCGGCCATCCTCAACCAAATCAAAACCGTCACTTGTTTTCTGACAAAGTGTTGCCTTTTGTCGACATGGCAGTTCTGATTTTGTGTGAAAACTTACTACGGCGGTCGATGTCAGTAAATATTCTGGGGACTATTTTCTGCGAATGCATTCATTAGCTAACTTATAAAATAAAGATCAAATTCATCGCAAACACTCGTTTACTTCTTCCCGATGCTAAACCGGTAGGGGGCGTTAGAATGGTGTACATATATCAAACATTTAGAATTACATACCACTACTGGCACTAGCGGTTTGTGAGCGATACTGATAACTATTCATAACGGTATATACAGATATTGTGCTGCATATTGCAAATGTATGGCACAACATAGGGACAACTGAAATGAAAATGCGACTTATATAATTTCTGAAGTATTTTAAACATGGAAGTCCTGGTCGTTAGCGAGTCAGAACTATTCAATCTGTTTTGGCGGGTAAATGTATAATGTGTGAAAACTTACTAAACATAACATTGTTATTTGTATTTTCGCGATTCGACATACATGTATGCGTTTCCATATTTTTGGAGAGTGTCAGCTCAAGCAGCACTTGAGTGGTACTCGCTCAGTTAAACTCTGGCAAGAGATGTTCCCCTTTTTACCTGTTTTAACGCACCAACCAAACTGTGTTTTAGCAGCATCCTATTTATACTTCCGGGAATGTTTATAAGATGTTCCATCTTCGGTGATAAATATTGTATTTAATGTATTTTTCAAGGTATTCTGCATTGCATAAGAGAGTTATTAAACCGTTATGACCGACATCGACCGCCGTAGTAAGTTTTCACACATAATCACCATTGCCGTGTCGACAAAAGGCAACACTTTGTCAGAAAACAAGCGACGGTTTTGATTTGGTTGAGGGTGGCCGGAGAATATGGTGGCCTAATTTCGATGCGCAAATTGGCGCTTCTAGTTTATTATCGAAAAACAGCCGGTTTGAGAGTTTAATATATAGTTGAATACAGCTAGGTTAGCTGAATACAGCTATTGTAGCTGTATTCTCACATTTGCCAGACCTGCTAATACTATAGTAATAGTTACTAATATTTAGGAGGGCAAATCGCTCTCCTGAATATGTTGTGATTTTTGTATGTAATTCATTCCATTTTACATGAAAAGATAAATCACAATACTAGTACATGCAGTGGAGTATAAAATCAATCCACTTTTTTCAGAACAATTAATAAATTAGTTCAATGCAGTGCAGAAGATCTTGGAAAGACACATGACGATCTTGTCAACCAGAGCACGCAGCACTTATGTCATAACATATCGCTATAAAATATATCGGGACACTGATTTACAAAAGCCGGAACTCATTGGTGTTTACAAATCAAAGCCTCGATGCTGCTCTGAACTCTATCCGAATACATGTGGTAACCGAAAGATGTCAACACGACTTCAAAGACTCGATGTCGCTGTAGAATTTATCACCGCGCATGCAGTTTTGTTACTAGGGGTGTAACGATACATCGATGTATCGATGCGACAGCAATACAGCACTGACGATACGGTCATCGATACGGGCGTTCAAATGATACATACGTATCTCGATACACAAATTGCATATTGTTATTACCAATTCAGGTATTAAGTAAGCAGCGGTCGCCACGAACGAGAACGATCAATGTTGAATCAGTATCTAACAAAAAATTAAGGTAATCCCCCACAATAAGTAATAAAAATGATAAGCATTCAGTGTATCCCGCCGACCACCCAATAATAGAACCTAATGACCATGTCCCTATCGAAGGCAAGTGATTCAAAAGCGATGTCATTCGACCTTGACCGAATTTGGCCATCAACTTCATGAACGTCGACGTATGTCGGTCATCTTCAAAGAACATGAAAGGCTTCTATGTTTTTGATGTTCATCGCTGATCGCCAACAGAATAAAGCCATGATTTGGTTGATTTATCGGTCACGAATTATGGTTCGTCTCTCATTCCCACCGTGAATCTGAACAAACTACTTAAATCGGTCCATACCCCTTCAAACATTAAACAAAAATGTCATACAAACAGTCCAATCTCTGGGGATATTTTGATGAAAGTCCTCAGACGTCTAATCTTGGATCAAAATAAGTTTTGAAAAATGAATTGCGAATGATGCATTTTAGTGTTTGAACGGGAACGGACGGTAATGTTGACCACATAACATCGCTAAATGTGATTGAATTAGTGTAATCTTATCGTAATACTGCCTTTATCGCAAATTACGATTCGTTACCGGTTATTTCGATCCCTACGTCTCATTCATTCTACAGACATCCGATGTACACACAATGTCCTCATAAATAAAATTGTCCTCGCAATGTTGTTGTGCAAGCACATACATGTATGTGTCCTCCCAACGCAACGAAAACGAACACAATCACATATGTGGCATTTTGCCCGGCCTTTTAATGTTGATGCATGCTCAGTATAATCCGCTCACAGTCTAGATATATTAGCACTTCATCTGTTGTCACACTCAACTTTTACTTTATCTACCAGTTGATAATAATCCCTGTTAAGTATGAGAGAGTTAGTTATCTTCTTGTCAATAAATCTTGTCTTCTGGATTCGATAGACGTCTCATCTTGGATCAAAATGTTTTGAAAAATGAATCGCGAATTGCTATATACTTTCAAATGAACATGAGTGTTGGACGATATTAGATTGAATAATTTTTCTATTAAGTTGGTTAATAAAAATATCACTGGATGTATTCACAAGTGTTTGTCACAAATTGTGTGACGAGTGTGAGGATTTCTCAAGTTTACACTCTCCTCTGGTAAATAATTCCTCCAATGCAGTTTTGAAATAAAGAAGATAGGTTCCATAGAATGGGAGAGTCCTAATGCATTTTAGTGTTTGAACAGGAACGGACGGGGATGTTGACCACATAACATCGCTAAATGTGATAGAATGAGTGTAATCTTATGATTGTTATCGTACTATAGTGCCTTTATTTATCGCAAATTGCGATTCGTTACCGATTATTTCGATACCTACGTCTCATTCATTCTACAGACATCCCATGTACACACAATGTCCTCATAACTAAAAAATTGTCCTTGCAATGTTGGTGTGCAAGAACATATGCATCCTCCCAACGCAACGAAAATGAACACAATCACATATGTGCCATTTTGCCCGGCTTCTTAATGTTGATGCATGTACAGTATAAACCGCTCACAGTCTAGCTAATTTAGCACTTAATCTGTTGTCACTCAACTTTTACTTTATGTACCAGTTGATAATAGACCCTGTTACATGTACAGAGGCGGACTGGGCCAAAAAATCGGCCTGGGAAATGAATATTATACTGGCCCATCTGCAAAAGGCAGTTGCCGAGGTGCCGAGTGGAGGAGGGTCTCTGTTCGGGGGGTGTCCACCTTGGAATTCCAACTGCACCCCCCCCCCCCCTCTTGAATCAAAATCAGACCAAATTCATGTTTTTGCATAATTCCATTGCACCCACCCCCCCCCCCCCCCCCCCCTTGCACCTCAGTGCTCTGGCCTAATATCCTATAAATTCATCAACCATGGTTCTATATTTTCCCGGTATGAGACCATTCAGTTATTTTTACCTGAAAAATTGCATAAATTCTTACATCTAGCGGTCTAACCTCAGACAAATGCACACGGCTACAGACAAGAGACCAGGACACACCGGGCTGTCCATGGTTGTTTGGCCCCGGGGTGAGAAAATTTTGAAAACTATACAAGAAAATCGCTAATCCTAGGTACTAGTAGCATCTAGACTGGCCTCAATTTTTGGGGGATTTACAGCTGGGAGTTACCGTTAATATCTCGAGATTAACGGGGTCTTTATGTGGTGTTATATGATGCTGACAAGTTCATTTAATGACAAAATTATGATTAGCCAGTTAGGCTGGTTAAACAACACATGTGGCGGCCCACATCAGTTTCATTTGCGGCCCAACTACATATACCCCCCCCCCCCCAAACTGTAAAAAAAAAACTCAGATTCTCGCTTGATAGAAAATCACGTGGAATCAGAATTTTCCGGCCTCCGGCCCATCGGGAATTTACCTGGTCTCCCAATCGGCCAATCCACCTCTGTACATGTAGGTATCAGAGAGTTACTAGTAGTTATCTTGTCTTCTGGATTTAATAGACATTATTTTATTTAGCTACCGGTACTATATGTCCCTCAGTGAACATGCTTTTGAGTTATCTGAAATTCTGTACCATTCTTCATCAAATCTGCGGTCCGCTTAGGTACAACATAGATCATGGGCATTTTAATCGATAATCTATATAGAGTCCAATTTAGATTATGTTTCCGGTAGCCGTCATGTCCGAGCAATACTAATATTGTTTTGTTGCTTCAGAAGTTTTGATTAAGTGTAAACATTAAATATAACTTTCAAATCATTTATTTATTTATTCATTTATTTTTCAGGCTGTGTTAGATGTTATATGTGGCAACTGTATCACAGATCATGAATTTGAAGAACAATGAGTTGGATGTAGCTAACTTTATGGGACATGATATACGCACTCACAGAGAATATTACAGACTGCCGGAAAAGACCCTACAACTATGTAAATACAGTAAACTGCTTCGAGTGGTAGCGAAGGGGAATGTGCACAAGTATCAGGGCAAATCTTTGGATGAAATAGAAATGGATGCTGATTCAGAAGTTGGTAAGTAACTTTAGTTGTTATACATACACATTATCAATAAGTATAGTGATATGGTCTGCCATATCACGTCGAGTTGAAGTCAGATCAAAACGAGCTGTTTTTGGCAGTGAGGTTGAACTTGATACAGCAATCTGATCTCAATGAGACGCGATACTGCGATACTTATCACGACCCTGTATAGATAAAGCGTTTATTATATGACTACTGGCGTTCTGAGTTGCCAAAAGTTCAATGAAAAATGAGACTTTTCTCCCAACTTATTGGTAGGTGTAGGTCGATTGATATTCTGAGACTTCGACGATCAGCAAATAATAATTCCTCAAAGGTAATAGCTTGCGGATTGCTATAACAAAAGAATATTCATGATATGGTTCAATTAATTACTAAATGAACATCTTTTAGTTCAGATCGTAACATATTTAGGCCTAGAAACGAATGAATCGATTTCTCGCTTCATTCAGTATATGATGTTTACAAAATGACGACATCGATGACATGCTGAGTAGCATAAGAAATCGGAGAAAAAAACACTCTTGTTTTCTAATAGAAAAACTAGAACGCGTTTAAGCAAGATACGGGGAGAGAAAACTATAGTCATATAATAAATAACTTCAGTTGTTATACAGTCACTTGAAAGATATTGGTTTAAATTGTTACTGGATTATTTCTAGATTTTTAAGACCTTAATTAAAACAGCAAACTAATTTCTCAGAATATTAATTCTATTAGTTTCTGACATATGCCCCTTTAAATTTATAACTTGGGTCAGAATAAGGCGCATGCTTTCTCTTAATCAGGTACACTCGTAAACTATTGGGCCTATATCAACAAAATTTGCTATCTAAGGTATTTTGGGACTGGAAGGGTATAATTTGGGAATGCTGTCAAGATAATTTGCCCTTCCGATGTTCCTGTGACCTTGTGTATGACCAAGTGACTTTTAACTGTCTCAGGAACTACATTGCCCATAGAGATTAAGTTTGGTATATAGAGGTATTTTGGGGTGGGCAGTAACCTCATCATGTCTGTCTGCCCATCCTTCCATACAGGTACCCACAAATTACCTTTAACTTTATCTTGGAATCGATAATATATTTGGATAGACTTCACTTTTTGTATGCACTGTACAGAGTCATACTGCCCCTATCATATGACCTTGATGACATGAAATCTACCGCGGAGTCAGCGGGCACATAGCTAGTATACTTATATTATGAAGAAGTGTTTGTCCTTTGTCTGTCATGCTTTGATGGTATCACCCGGGATTCACCCCCCCCCCCCCCCCCCTTCGGTACGCGGGATTCAGGGTGTTTTGAAGCCGTACGCGGGATTCATACCCCCGAATTAACTGGTATTCAGGTTCAAGCAAAACATATTGGACGTAGGTTTTGATGGCGCAAAATAATATTTTTGTGCTAGTTATCTGTATGAATGCTGAATGAGTGGGTAGAATAGCTTCTTGGGCATATTCGACCACTATGCCATCATAAAGTATCATTAAACGTATCATAACGCCCATAGTGTGACACCGGCGTCAATTTGTATGTCATTTATCGCATATTATTTCTTAACATGTATTCAGGATTCACCCCCCCCCCCCAAAATTAACTGGTATTCAGGATTCAGGGGGAGGGGGTGATACCCTCTTATTATGTTTACCCATACCATAGTATGGTAAACATAGTGTCGTTGCCCGGATTGACCACTCGTCGTTCGTCCGTCTGTCCGTCTGTCCGTAGACACTTTACGAGTAATGCGATAACTCAAACATTTTCTATCCGATCGAAACCAAATTTTGTATATGGGTTTCTCAGCCCAAAATACAGATCGAGTTCGAATTTGGGTTTGATCCGAGTTTTGTTACAGAGTTATGGCCCTTTTTCAACTTATAATTCACGCATTCTGCCATAACTCAAACATTTTTTATCTGATTGGAACCAAATTTGGTATGTGAGTTTCACAGCCCAAAATACAGATCGAGTCCGAATATGGGTTTGATCCGATTAATTTTAAAGGAGTTATGACCCTTTTTCGAGAAAAAAGTATTTAAAAAAAAATTAAATTTTTTTTAGATTTAGCTCCTTGCTAAATTTAGCAAATACAAATATTAAATTTTGTTTGAACTTTAAATTAACAATAAAAAAATAATTAAATAATAAAAAAAATTTGACACTTTCATTTATTTTAGTTTTATACGATTAATTAGGTGTGATATCCTGTTTTGAAAATATGAAGATTTTATTGCAATAGTTTCATGTAATATAGTGATATCAATAAATTACCATGTGATCATCCAACATCCAGAGTATATCAGAGGATTTTTATAGATGTTGTCATTCCAAGTTAAATCTGTTATGAAATGAGTGATGACATATGATACAGAGCTCTGGTGGGTCAAGCAAGATAAACAACACTGGTGACTGGCTGTTTGTTTATTCTAACTGTCAAATTGATTAATGGCAGCACAAGACTGGTGTTTCTCCTATTCTTGAAATTTCATTACAGGGTGAGATAAGGGCCCCCCCCCCCTCACCTATATAAGTGTCTTCTAAATTCCATTAATTTGCTTCAAAAATAATTAACCCTTTCCAAGGTTTCCATAGACACATGCTATAATGTACATGGACTCTTCCTCATATCTCTTAATATCTATTGGGTATCTTTGCACACTATTCACTTCTATCAATTTTGGTATTGACTGATTAATTGATTTTTGAAAAATATATTACCCCTTCAGACACATGCTTTCAATTTGAAATTAAAACAACAGCTGATAGCCAATATGATTTATCTATGCAATGGGAAACAGGCAGATAAATATACATGACTATTGTAAGTGATGACTTGTTTTGAAAATCAATATGGTAGATGTTAGTATTTCCAAGAACCTTATTTTCCCATTTGTTCACATTTTCATGGTTGATTGAATTTTAGGGGCCACAGAGCACTTAGAAGATTAACATTGAAGGTTGTGGCTTTTAGTGCCCAAGCTACTTGTAAAACATTGTAATGTGTGAAACCATTCAAATGAGGGCTAACTTACTTTCTTTTATATGAACGATTTAGTGGTCATAGGGGCCAGCATCCCCATCATATTATGTCTGTATAACATTATATAGATAATACTTTTGAATTGTATAAACTACATATATTTTTGAAAACCATACACCCCTGTTATGAAACACTTAATCTTATTTAATACACAGGTCAGATCTGATTTTATATCTGTCCATGTTTGATAAACAAATAACTGGGGAGAATGGGGGAAGGGGGGGGGGGGTAATTAAAGTACCATTTAAATACGAGATGGAATCCCCTACATATATGTCGTTCTAAGCAATTATAATTTCTCTTTAGAAGTGAATAATCAATTTTGAATATCTGGCATGTCAAAAGTGGCAAAGATAGGGATTTATCACTTTTGCTTCCAATGAGTTAACTTAAACTCCTAAACATGTCCTCAGAAATCACTAAACCATTGGATCTCATAGTGAGAGGTCCTTGTGTGAATAGGGACAGAGTTATGAGATTTAAAACTACTCCTCCCCAACCCAAATACTTTAACCCTTTCTTAAGACAAATTATTGGAGCTTTTGATTTCAAGATTTCAAGGTACTGATATATGGATTAATTCCTGTGATCATATCTTTGACAAATAATCAGTTATGGCTAGTCGCTATCGCCAAGGTATGGGTTAAACATCTGCCGATCGTGATCGGCCTCTCGTATCACCTCTGTTATTAAATTAATCCAATTTTGGACTACATGCTGGTACACGATCTCAAAACATTGGCATCAATTTCCTCACTAGCAGATGGGCATAGCCTAAATATAGCCAGAGAATTCTGGACTGTTTTATTTATGGGCACAACAAATTTTCTATATTCAGCCCAATTACGTTGCCAGGTACCCGGTAACCTAATCAATATTGGGCAGTAAACAACATTGTGACCAACATTGGGTCAAATTTCTGACAAGCTAAGCTTTTGCATTGGCTGTTTCATAGCTCAGTGCATATGTGTTAAGTAAGTAAAGTGATCAATCAACGCACATTTCTCTATTAGAGGGCATTCAGGGTGCGCAGTTGTCATCAGAATGTAAAATTACCTCTTTGATAAATTGACAGAATTTGGTGATGCAGAACAATCAGAAGATATACAAGACATACATGTGCAATCACAAGAAATACAGACGTCTTCTACAAAACAAAGAACTAATGACGTCACACATGCCGCTTCTTCAGAACAACCAAAATAAAGACGGAGAAAATCAACCATCCGGAACAAATGGACTGATGAACAAAAGGCTGCTATCCATATTTAAAGCATCTAGGAAAGTATTTCACTTGTAATAGCCTACCAGGGAAATTTCAATGTCTGGAGCCTATGAGGAAGGCTCCTGTCCTTAGTGCTTGACCCTGGGACCAGATTAAGTTTTTCATAAAAAACAATAAGTAAATTGTATGTCCACAGCGAGGAAACTTAACCACAGGTCCCCGGAAAAAAAATTGACCCCACCCCCAATAATACTTCATTCTATAGAGTGGGGTCAATTTTTGTTCTGGGGACCTGTGCTTTCAACCTGTAAGACGAGTATACCGGTCAGAACCTTAGGCTTAAAAAATAACCTTTTTATGTTTACCCATACCACAGTATGGTAAACATAGTGTCGTTGTCTGGATTGACCACTCGTCGTTCGTCCGTCCGTCTGTCCATCCATAGACACTTTACGCATAATGTGATAACTGAAACATTTCCAATCTTATCGCAACCAATTTTGGTATGTGAGTTTCCCAGCCTCAAATACAGATCAATTTCGAATATGGGTTTGATCCGACTAGTTTTCACTGAGTTGTGGCCCTTTTTAAAAAAAAATATTCACTCTTAAAAAAAATAAAAAATATTTAGATTGATTTTCTTGCTCAATTTAACTACCAAAAACAAAAAAATTAATAAATAGAAAATATATAATAAAATATTTATTTTTTTGAAATAATTAACCACACCAAATTTGTTTAAATCGGTCCAAAATCTTGTGTTATGTACTGGTAAATTTGTTTGGAGCGACATTAAATCCAATTCACCAATTCCATCCCATACCTTTGGACTACTTAGCTAGTGATAAGGCTATGTTATTTTCTGATGTCTCTTATGCCAATTGATGTGCAAATAATCTGATAAAGAAAGCTATGGTATCTAATTTAAAATAAAGATTCAACAATAAACATCACATGATATTAACAGTAGACTCGGATATCTGTGTTGTAGAGTGATATCTTCAGATGTCTGAGGTCATTATAATTGTTATTGGTTTAATAGAGAGGTCAGTGTTCAACATAAACAATTCCTGTGATTTGTTGACGGCTCTGCTATATAATTGATATTAATGGGTCAGCAGTGAGGTGGCTAACCTGTATACTATATTGTTGGTATAATTTGATACAGTATTATTGTAAACTTAAATTGGACTCTCTTAACCCGAAGATTCCATGTCCAGGTCACCTTTCACATCTAACCCGAGGTTGTGTTGGTTTAGCTGTACCAATGCATTCTCTTATTAAAATGCGAGTGACCCATAAATTCCAATAATTTGTGTTATGTACATTCTCTATAATAGTACATAACAGTATACTCTATAAATCAACACCAAAACTCTGATCATAGTAATTTATTATCGCCAAGGGATGGGTTAACATCTGCCGATCGTGATCGGCCTCTCATTGTTTCCTATTACCCTACCTACCTGGAAAAATTTGCGCTACCTCTAGAAATATTTAAATATATAGAAAAGTTAACTTATGCGACTGTCATTTGTATTGACTGTTCCAACATATATTTACCATAGAACACAACAGTTATGTTGCATTCTTCGATTTGTATGGTAGAAGTCTACATTTTAAATCTGGTCAATGTTCACTGATAAACATCGCCTCACAGGACATATTATTTTGAGGGAATTTCAATGATGCAATCATAATGGTAGCATTTTATTTCACCCATGGTAATTGCAGTCAATATTACCCGTAATTTTAGCGTGAAATTGAAAATAATGTTTTTTTTTAAATGCAAAATAAAAAAAATTGACATACCTACCTGTACCTACCTGGAATTTTTTGGCCACATAACAGGAAACAAATGATTTTTTTGCCTTTGCTATATCCCGTAACACAGGTATACCGGTCCGGTGGTAGTGTGTGTAGTTTTCTCCGTCTCCCTGCATATGTCGCCTATATTACTTGTCGTACCTTTTTGGAAAGGAAATAGCATGGGCTATATGCTAGGATAACTCCGATCTTGTGCCAAGGCAGGGCTGTGTTACAGTGTAAATACGTGCAGTTACGTCATTTTAAGTGAAATTCGAGACTAATGAAGCTTGGAATTTATTTGTGTGTTCTCCAATAAGTTGAACGAAATGATGGTCGAAATCAATGTCGCATTGCTCATAAACGTTCATCCACGAGTGTCTCCAATGATAGGTTTGCCCATAAAAGCATCTGTTTGAGAGGGGGTCCTCGTAATGGCGTATGCGCAGTCATAATTTTGTAGGATTTCTGTTCAATGCTTGTAAAGTTGTTTGTGTGAAAAACTTCATATAGCTTTTTTCCATGGGACATAAACTCTATTTGTAGTTCCGCAAAGTATCAAGCTACGGTAAAAAAAATTGAATACATGTGCTAATAGTCTACAAGCCTTATTTCTAATTGGATCATTACCAAATTTCATATGCATGTTCAGATCAATGTCTAGACGAGAAAATCCTGTTTTGGTTCCTGTCGGCCACACAAAATGACCGCCATCATGGATTCCTTTTTCACAGTCTACAGAATTTATACATCAATTTTCTTTAAACTTTGAGTGACTCATTATGACCCCAGGATGAGAATGTCCCATTTTGGTTCCGGTTGGCCACCCCAAGATGGCTGCCATGGGGGCCATCTTGATTTTTTCTGCACTGTTGACAGGCTGCATTTATACATGAGTTTTCTCGAAACTTTTCATATTGACTCATCATGACCCCAAGATGCGAACAATCTATTTGGTTCCTGTTGGCCGCCATGGTGACCATCTTGGATTTCTTCCGCACAGTCTACATGCTGCATTTATGCTTATTATGGCTCTTAGATCCCAGTCAATTATCCTTAATGACCAACAAATTTGAATGTTTACTGAATTTTAGTCATTTTCAACTAGAATACAGCAGGTTCTTATTGGTGTTCGGAGCACATGCACATGTGTACACACCAGCGTTGTGAGGACAATTTGGTTTATGAGGAC
The DNA here is from genome assembly GCA_032622095.1 of Siphonodentalium dalli. NCBI lineage: Eukaryota > Metazoa > Mollusca > Scaphopoda > Gadilida > Siphonodentaliidae > Siphonodentalium > Siphonodentalium dalli. The sequence goes on along the minus strand of CP136068.1, from coordinate 160,231,511 downwards.
ATTTCTCCTTAATGAAGTCGTCGAAATGGTTTTAAAGTTTCTAGTCAATAACAGTCTCTTTCGGGAAGGTGTTCATTGAATATTGATAATTAGTCATTTAAGGACCTAAATTAGATTATGCTGAATACATACGGCTGTTTAAAGGATCAATTGAATTGAAATAATCTGTGTGTATATCAATTTCTGATAACATGTGGTTTCAACGTGGTCCTGACCTGTTGTTTCTGACGTCAGTGCCGGACTTCCTTATTTGGTAAACCTTGAATTGTCGCACATGCAGCTAAGTATTTTCACTGCCCATTCTATATTGATAAAACATGGGGAATTGCAGGAAAGTTGATTTTGACTAAAAGAGCAGGTTACCTCAATAGAGTGAAAGAAATAATTCATATCTATCAATCAGAAAGGTTCTATCAGAACTTATTTAAGTGGCGAGCATTACGGTAGTGGTCATGTCATTGCCTGTCATGATTGCTACATTGTCATTGACACTTACTTTTAGTTAAAAGAAATCTTTCACCTAGATTTTACAACTAGGTCAGGTGCTTAAGTGCTAAATGAGCTGGGATTAAAATACAAACTACTTCTGAAATGAAAATACACAATCAATCAGAATGTGGTTTTAAGATCTTCGTGAAATAAAAAAAATTGTCCTCACAATGTTGGTGTGCAAATATGTGCATGTCCTCCCAATTCCATGCAATGCATTTGAAATATTCTGAACTTGTCTGATAATTGTTAACACAAAGATGACACAAATAAACTAAATCCATGCTAATCATGAGTACACCCACAAGACGCTCTGTGTCGCTGACACATCTTCAAAGAATACCTCAATTGTCAAAAATTGTCTGGTGGCTGGGTGTCGTCGAATCAACCCGCACATATTCACTTGTCTTGGATGAGGGGGCGGTGGGAATTATATTCCACGAAGCGAATATATTTCGAGATGAATTATCAGTTTGAAAGAAACAATGACAATTGGAAACAGAAAAGGAAAGATTAAATTCCCATACATGTATGTAATAATGAATGAAATTTGCTAGCTTATTGTCCACTGCAGACCCTTCCAGACCGGATCTTGCTAAACTAACATTTGGAAAACTAAATGTTGTCATCTTCCTCTAACTGAGTCTCAATCTTGGTAGAGTTATTTTTAATTTTGAGTCAGATGTTGATGTTTTGAAATGTGCAATGCTTCAGCGAGGTGGGATGGCCTGAGAATCGATATTTTAATTTTGTGTAGCATTGGCCTGAATTGATTTATTCTCATATGTCCAGATATGACCTTAGCTGTTGAAAGTGACATTTGACACTAATTGAACCTGCTTACAGTTAGGTGCCGGTGGGGCCTGATTTGACAATTTTATGAAGAAGCGAGAATGTTAAATAATGATAAGAGCACACATGCCGGTTATATATCAAAACGCTCTGCATCCCACATAGATTCCATTTACCTAGGTCAGAACATCCATGCTGATTCACAGTCCTCAGGAATAGTTCCTGAAAGTCTGCTGGTGGGGTTGTTCAGCACGTACATGTATATGAGAACAAGAAAACTGGCACTGTGTCAGTGAATATTTTTGATACAATATGTGCCTCAGACATGCAGGTAGAATATGCTGTGTGAGTCATTTCAGACATCTAACTAGTTGATGAAATAAACTTGTTTTCATTTCAAGGTCAAATCATCGACATGTTTCAAATCAGTATATTTTTTTCACATGGTCATACTGTATCTGCATGTCTGGGACGCATTTTGAACCAAAAATATTCACTGATACAGTGCCAGTTAGGTTGTTCTCATGTACGTGCCATGATCCCACTAACAGACTTACAGGAGGTATTCTTCTGAATATTTAGCTCACATGGGTTACGTAGCGATTCTCCGAAGACCCATAACTCCGAAGGTCCGATTCTCCGAAATCCCATAACTCTGAAGACCCATAACTCCGAAAACCCATAACTCCGAAGGCCTATAACTCCGAAGGCCTATAACTCCGAACGCCCATAACTCCGAAGGTCTATAACTCCGAAGGGCCGATTCTCCGAAGGTCCGATTCTCCGAAGATCATGTTTTATCGCTTATTAAATAGTGTACAGTCCAGTGACGGCAATGAGTCAATGGGGCCCTAGGGAAGACCGCCCCCCAAAAAACGTGTCAAATGTCATGTAAACGTCCGGAAATCCCTCGCGTATGGTTATATTTTGTATGGAACATGTACATGTAGATAATATATCCCCCCCCCTGGAATCAGGAATCCAGCTTCAAATTTACCATGGAATCCGGCCTCCAGCTTCAAATTGACACTGGAATCCGGCGTCCAGTTTCAAATTAACCCTGGAATCCGGCGTCCAGCTTCAAATTGACGTCTGGAATCCGGCGTACGGTCCAAAATGGGTGGAATCCGACGTACGAAAAGGGGGAAGGGGCCCTCATATATTGGAAACGTTAACTATGTATTATAATAAGGTGATATCTACACCACCAGTAGTGTGCGACAAGCCTTAATTTTCCACAGAATGCTTAAATTTATGTAAGAAATACAATTATTTTGCCACAATGTACGTCTTAATACAATTAATATGATTAAACTGTGCACATCCGACTGCATTGGGGTGATTTGATGCAACCAAGTTCATTTTATATATGAAAAAAGGACAAGTTCTTCCCCGTTCACCCCTGTACATTTTACTCTGGCATCTCATGGGCCAACGTAACGTTATAGTATCTGGTGTATCATCAGTGGCGGGCCAGAATTCCCATTTAGGTGGGGGCAGTAGGAAAAGTTTGAATATGTTGATGCCCCATGAACGATTTCCGGGCGTTTACATGACATTGGACATGTTTTGGTAGGGGCCCATATTGTCTGAAATAGCAAGTAGAGATTTAATGGGGGCAGTAGGAATTTTGGGGCCCCTTGGCTTCGCCACTGGACTGTACACTATTTAGTAAACGATAATACCCCGATAAAACAAAATCTTCGGAGAATCGGACCTTCGGAGTTATGGGCCGTCGGAGAATCGGGCCTTCGGAGTTATAGGTCTTCGGAGAATCGGCCCTTCGGAGTTATAGGTCTTCGGAGTTATAGGTCTTCGGAGAATCGGCCCTTCGGAGTTATGGGCTTTCGGAGAATCGGATCTTCGGAGTTGTGGGCCGTCGGAGAATCGGGTCTTCGGAGTTGTGGGCCTTCGTAGTAATAGGTCTTCGGAGAATCGGTCTGACACCCTCACATGTCTGTCGTAGCCACAACCATTGGGAGCTATATGAAATGCAGTTCATGTTGATAGTTAACTTTACTATGTAGTATGTACTTCACTTGCTGACAATTATTCTGACTGGGATAAAAATTACAAAAACTGTAAGATTCACAAGACCTCATCTGACCTTGACCTTAAATATATGTACATGTATACAAAGCTCCAAAGAGATGACAATTATTATCTTCTACACCAAATTTTGGCCTGATGTCATAGTATTCTGGGTGTCTGTATTATATCATATAAATTATGTCAATTCTACTTTAATAGTGATCATATAATTTATATGATCACTATTAAAGTAGAATTTACATAATTTGTATGAATTACTAGTGGTTCAGATTTATTTGTCATTTTGTTTAATATTATTTTTGTTTTAATGTACAATGTATGTATAATTTACATTAGCCCTTTTAATTGATGTGGGCATTACACTTTTCAATTGAGATGGCAAGACAAATTCTAGCCACCATTTCACCATCAGTGAGTTTGGAAATTGAATATATATTTGCTATCTTCTATATTTATGTGCTGTGAAAATGCATACTTTGTTCAAATCAGAATGATAAATTAGTTACAATGCAGTAAAGTTTTATGACATGTCAGAACAAAATTGAGTTGTTTTAAAAGTTAGTGGAAAACTGACACCTAGCTGTAGATTGGCTTTATGGTTTCAATATGTCTAAATGATGTCTTCTGAGTATAAGAAGCATGTTTTTGTCACTTTTGCTATTTGTTTCATATTGTAATGACTGTTAATTTTATTTTACTCTGTTTTCTGTGAATAAAATTATGTTGAATCAATTTTCGTCATTCAATCTAACTCTATGAGATGGGCTTATTGGCACCTTAAATGTGGTCAACTTGACAGAGTTCCAGGTGTCATCAAATTGTGAATATCGGGCTGACTATTGATAATTTTTCGATAACATAAATTTGTCACAAATATGAAAATATGACATGACATTTTTAGTAAAATTATATGGTGCTATATATTTAATGGCTATAATGTACATGTGGGAAATCAAGCTGATGTTTATGACCACTGTTAGAGTTGGAAACTGCTACCATTTGGCTTAGCACTGCAATTTTGGACATTTCAGTGCCCCTTGTGTGTACTACAGTACATATATTGAAAATGTTCCGTCTGATGATATGTTACACAACATGATTTCACTTGTTGTTGTAACTGTTGTGTTCAATGTGTTGTCCAAACAATTTCAGTCATGTTTCACAATCCTGGGTCACTTTTGGAGAAAACTCCTTAATTCATTTGTAGTAATCGATATAAACCATTGCATGTTGTAAATTTTTTACTGACTATTTGTAGATATCCTCAAAAATTGGTTATCTATGTTGATAGGTGTTTTATTTATTTTTTCCCACCTTATTGAAACTGTTACGTTGGCCATCTTAAGTTGGAAGGGACACTTTTAACTCAACCTATTGATACAAAATATTGTGATGTATCACTGGGGATGAAATTACTCATATTCTGGTAGACCTCAATTGCTTCACTTCTATCAGCCAACTGCAGACACTGAAATGCCAAAACATTTTAACCTGTTTGATCCCAGGTAGTCACATTGTCTAGACGAAGGGTACAATTTCAGCACGAATATAAGTGTCCCCAGGCCCCAGCATCCATCTTTATGCCCATCAATCAAACTTCGTTGTCTGAATGGTATATTTATCAATGGCATCAAATGTTGGTATGTGGTATAATTACAAGTAAACACATATCACATTTGGTCCGGCCCGACAACTACAGTAATGCTCTACTAATCAACCCCTTAACCACAGCAGAAAACTTTTCAGGATTTAGTCGGAAATATGGCTTGTTGCCATTCATCGGAAAGCTCTCGGCGAGAGCTTTCCAATGAATGGCAACAAGCCATATTCCGACTAAATCCTGAAAAGTTACCCATAATTCTGCTGTGGTGAAGGGGTCGATTAATTAGAGCATTACTGTATTATTGACCGATGTATGTACATTTTCAACTTATTTGAAGAATATGTAGTTTTTTGGGGGGTTATCCGATTGACAAGTGTAGTATTTATTAATCAATCACCTCCAAACTTGTTAGGTATCGTAATAAAAAGAGGACGTGACTAAAATTAGAAATTGGTTCCATTCAGACAATATTCAACTGAGTTATTGCCCTTTTTCAATATGGAATATTTTGTTTCTGAGTTGTTCAGATGATAACTTGAGTTCTATACAATGCACTGATTAAGTTCGAATTTGGGTCTGGCAATGTTCGAATTTCTGAAACTTCGCATAGGGTCATCGTAAGTATTAGTTTCCGACCGAGGTATGGGTCATGTATGGCGGCGAGAGACCTGTTGAAAAGCGATGGTACAACCGACTCCCCCATAGGGAGATGAGGTTCCTCGCGAGAGACAGTTCTTCTCGCCGCCATACATGACCCACACCGAAGTCGGTAACGAACTTACAGACATTCTTTTCACATGTACACCACTTTAAAAGCTACATTAAATTGAATTTGAATATTCGAATGGACCCATCCGACAACCTATCTGATTTGCGATTCAGTCAGCTAGATAACAGCGATGATCATTTCCGTTTAATTCAGAATTGACGTTACAATGAAATTCTGGTGGAATTTTACGGATATATGATGTAATGCATTCGCATGTACTTTTGGTGTCATGTTGACACAATTTGTATCCAAAAAGTATTGATTCATCCCTTCAGATACTTCACATTTATTATTTATTTGCGCTTAATTAAGCGCAAATATGTGTCTCAATTTATTTGCGCTTAAGCGCAAATACTTACCACTCCCTTACTTCTCTCTGATTGTGAATGATTGAGTCCATCTCATAGTATATTATTATGGGCCCATAGTAATAGCCCCATACAGGCTCGAAAGTTGAAAAAAAACATATTTCCATATGCATATCAGCATCTCTGTCCCTGGTGTCCGAATAATTGGTACCTCATTCCCAGAGCTCTAGTATATTTTATTAAAGGGACGTCTCCTGTACAGATATATACCATTTCCATGGCCATAAAAAGGGAATTAGGGGTTACTTCCCTTATATGGTGTACTTATTGACTTGAAATAGGGGGAAAAACCCTATTTTCATATTATCAGCATCCCTGTCTCCATCAATTTGTGTCTCCATCCCAGAGATCTAGTATATTTTATAAAAGAGACATACCCTGCACAGATCTACCATTTCCATGGTCATAAAAGGAATCTAGGGGTTACTGGGGGATTGCTTCCCTCATATGGTGGGCCTATATAGACTTGAGTGATGTGTTTAGGCCTGTGCCATTTAAAATTAATTCAGGGGGGATCAATGAATATTAATTTTTATTTGCGCTTAAGGTAAATGATTTGCGCTTAAGCGCAAATGATTTACGCTTAAGCGTAAATATTTGCGCTTAAGCGAAAATGATAGAGGTTATTTGCGCTTAAGCAAAGCGTAAATGAATAATAAATGTGAAAAGGGCCTCCCATAGGCGGCATTACATATGATTAACTCTGCGCGCCACATTGTTGATGTGTTCATGGATGTAAACAATAACCCGACTCTGTTATTGTTTAAATCCATGAAACATTGTCTATCGCCGAGTTGATCCGGTGGTGGGGACCCGAGTCAAACAATATGGGAGGTGTGTAATAAATGGAACCATCTTTGTGAGTACGTCCGTAATGTGACCCCATAACGTAACTAGTTTATGAAACAATCTGTGCTTGTGTGTTTCATTGTGGGGACATGCAAATGTCCTTACAATGTATGGACTTCCAGATGTTGTGCATAATAGTGAAGTAATGAATCGAACCAGCCATATGAGGACGTCCTCACAATGTGTCCCCACAACTACGGTCCCTTTGAAAATATAGTTATAGAGCTAATTATACAATTTAGTACAATACCGAGACACTGTGCATCACTTGTGAATATATCAACCCTGTAGCTCCATGGGAAACATGTGTCCCCATAACGCTGGTTTCTGGTTGGTTTCTCATGGGGTCCCCGCAACGTAACCTATACAAACAAGGGTGCGCGTGTGTGTGTGTGTGTGGGGGTACTTCATATAATCGAAAACGGCTGGTCGGATCGAGCTCAAATTTCCTATCTAAGGGTAAAATCCCAAGGGAATGGTCAACGTCGCGTTTTGGACAAGCTCTGAGCACTCATTCTCCTCTCCCAATCATCAAAATCACCGCAAACGGCACATCGGAGGTTAAGGCAGGCACGATCTTTATATTGATCATATTTGGAGTTGTTAACCGACTAACGCTCTTTATTGTCATCGGCGTTGCTAAACGCTCGCATGTGCCTACGAAACTACGGACGCAAAACGCGAAATGCATTTATCTTGATTAAAGAGGCAGAATTAACTCATCGGAAAACAAAACATGCGTGTTGTGTGATTCTTATGTCTGTCGTTCCTAGGAACGGGGGAATTTTCATCGGGTCAGTTTTTCCGCCCGATGTACCTTAAATCATACCTCTTTTAGGGACGGGTACTGCGTGTTGTGTGATTCTTATGTCTTCTTCACCAAGAAACGGGTACCCACAAATTATATATATGTGTGTGTCTGTTATAGACTCGAACCGATTGAGCTCAAACTTGCTACCTACGGGAAGTGTCATGGACGGGTTAAATTGTGACCCCGACATGACCTTGACCTTGAAAATGATCAATTCAAGGTCAAAATCGGGAAAAATACAATTAACTCATGTTATAAACAAAACAATAATATTAACTCATTGAAAATCAAAAAATTAAATTAAAAAATTAATTATAAAAATTACCTAAAAAAAATTATAAAAAATTGTCATGTTTCTGACGAACGCCGCCAGTGGCGGGCTAACCTGCTAGTCTCATATATATTTTGAAGACCTCTGTTTGTATGTGTGTATGTATGTTTGTCTGTCATTGATACAAATCTACGATTCTCGACCGATCGGGACGAAACTTGGTACGTGTGTGTAGTTTGACCAGGCGGTGGACGTTGTCGTATTGGCGAGCCCGTGCGGCACCCGTGCAGCGCATGCACAGACGAGATCTCGGAAACGGGTGGAGCTATCGACTTGAAATTTGCTATGTGAATGTATCTTGCCCCGCATACGAATTTTATCGGGTCGTCGAACCCGTGCGACGCCAGATTCGCGCATGCGCAGACGAGATCTCGGAAACGGGTGGAGCTATCGACTTGAAATTTGGTTTTTTAATAGCCCGGACAACGTCGGGCTCATCGGCTAGTCTCATATATATTTTGAAGAACTCTGTTTGTCTGTCTGTCTGTATGTCAGTCTGTGTGTCATTGATACAAATATACGATTCTCGACCGATCGGGACGAAACTTGGTACGTGTATGTAGTTTGACCAGGCGATCATCGTTGTCGTATTGCCGAGCCCGTGCGACGCCAGCTTCGCGCATGCGCAGACGATATATCGGAAACGGGTGGGGCTATCGACGTGAAATTTGGTATGTGGATGTATCTTGCCCCGGGTAGGAATTTTATCGGATCGCCGAGCCCGTGCGACGCCAGCTTCGCGCATGCGCATACGAGATCTCGGAAACGGGTGGAGCTATCGACTTGAAATTTGCTATGTGAATGTATCTTGCCCCAGATACGAATTTTATCGGGTCGCCGAGGCCGTGCGACGCCAGCTTCGCGCATGCGCAGACCAGATCTCGGAAACGGGTGGAGCTATCGACTTGAAATTTGGTTTTTGAATAGCCCGGACAACGTCGGGCTCATCGACTAGTATTATATATTTCTAGATTTAGTTACAAACTTTATACCTGTATATTGTACAAAGAAATGTTTGACAAATGTATCTATATCAATATTAGCATAGGGATAATTAAAAATTAGATACGACGAAACAAAATTTTGAAGGGTGCATGTGATTGTGAGGAATAATAGGATAATAGGTAAATTTAATTCATGAACGCTTGTTAATTTTCATTGGACTACATGTATCAGGTACATTTTTATATTTCAAATGATGACAGGAATGTGGAAAGTTGAACTACCCAATTAATACTGGCTATCCGCACGAAGAGATATAAAAATATATAAAAAGCAAAATAGAAGATGGCTGCTGGCGACCATGTTTTCCAAAAAAATTCAAATCATTCGATAGCTCCCATCCAGTGGTCACCCCGAAGATCAATATGAATTTTGGTGACTATCAGATGAGGGATGTGGTCTGTAGAGGTGCTAAAGAAAAGAATTCAGTCATACAAAGAGTAAGATACAAAATTGCTGTCTGTGGTCATGTTTTTAACGAAATTCGGAAGAAAAAAATAGATCACTCTCACCCTGGTTATCCAGAAGATCATTGTGGAATCTGGTGACGATCGGACAATGTATGTCGTCTGTAGGATCAACCAAATTATTTAGCCATACAAATAGTAAAACTCAAGATCACCGCTGGCAGTGATGTTTTCACAAGGAAATTTTGATAAAAAAAAATATGGCTCCCATCTAGTGGTGACCCATAATATCCACATGTGAAACAGTTATCCAATAAATGCTGGCTGCAGGGTGCGCCAATTGATTCAAATTTGAAATTTGGCAGGGTCTACTGCTGGTGGCCATGTTTTCCCTGCAAATTTGATAGACCAATGAACAAAACCACTGCATATATATATTACTTTTGTAAATTCCGCTATAAACTGGGGATGAGTGTTGTATTTTGAGAGTAGCAATATACCTGCCCCAGATAAGTAGTTAGTTTATAAGGATAACCCATGTTGGTGCATATATCATTGTATAAAATATGGTGTTGAACCTCATAAGCTTTTAGATATAGTGGCATGACCCGTTAAATGAAGCTGGCAAGGTTTCTTATTGTTCTCGAACTGGAATTAATGAAAAGTTAAGTATGTTTAATATGTTTAATGGAGTTTGATACGGTCATTATTAGCAACCACAATTTTATCGCAATGAGCCAAATTCTGGTGGCGTGTACGTTTTTCTGTGAAAGTTACGCGTGACTTCTGGTTAACAAATGTATGGAGAGTGTTAATTTGCGGAATCGGCAGTGTACTAACGAGATGAAAATGAAATGATCACTTCACATCTTCCGAAGAATTCCCATGTTATTTACGCATATTAGTTCCATTTTGACCAATTCCGTTATAGCTTAATGGAAATCAAAGACGACATGGCATTGTTTACGTCATGTTGGCTTTGTGGGCCTGAATCCAGATAGCACAATCCATGACAATGCTTATCATGTCGTCTCCCCCGGGGCTATTGCATGCTGTTACATAAATTATTCATAACGTTATGTCTCTGATAAAAAGTTAATTCGAGGCACAGCATGTGTCACGTACGATTCATATTAGCAATCACAAGCGCGCGTTAGTGAAAGATTTGGTCAGAATGTCAGAGCAAACAACTGTGAGTTTGGACACAAATGAGGTATCAACTTGTTTGCAAATTAGTACTGCATATGCTCGTAGCGTACGTAGGTATCAACTTGTTTATGGACGTATCCGTATGGTATATCCAATTGAACCCAGTCATGACGGGAGCTGCGCTGATGCAACATTAAAGACACTGTGCAAATGCATTCTCGTGTATATACGAGTCGACCATAGGTCGCCTCGCAAATATAAGAGAATACATTGGCCTAACAATTATTATCATTTTTTTTGTCAATTCTTGTTACATCCTTCAACAATTTTTATCATTTTTTCTTATATTCTTTAACAATTTTACAATTTTTATCATTTTGTCTTACATTCTTTAAAAATGTTATAATTTGTTCTTATATTCTTTATAAATTTCTTACATTCCTTAACAATTTTTATCATGTTTTATCATTATTTCTTATATTCATTAACAATGTTTTATTATTTTTTTTTCATTTTTCTAACATATTTTATACAAAATAATATAAAATTTGTTAGGCCAATGCAATCTCCTATATATGCGAGGCGACATATGGTCGACTCGCGTATATAAGATAATGCATTGGCACAGGATTTTCTCAATAATGTTGATGATTGAACGAAGATAAATCAGTTGGTTTACATACTTTTGTGATTGCTCACATCTACTAATTCAATTAATTTATTGATGATTTCCTTAGCATTGTCATTGAGCTTGATATATACAATATATACAATATATTGACATGCAGTCAACATGGCGAATACTCGTATATAGCATACACGTGCATGTTATCAATTGAATAAATCGTATGCATTTTAATACGATTGATAAATGTATAATCATATGTGTGTCTATATATAATTCAATTGATTTAAACACAATTTTATATTATAAAGTTATTATACAATGTTGTGTAGAGTATGTGTTTTTCTTGTACAAGTGCAAGTCGTGGTGAAAAGTCATATTGGACGAGATAAGCAATGTCGAGTACAATATGAGTTTTCACCATAACCTGGATGAGTATAAGAAAACACATACACAACATTGTATTATGACATTTTTATTATCCATCTGTATGTTTATCCCAATTTTGGGAATACCACTTTTGTGGTTATTTTTGGTATTTGTCGGCTCTTGATTCTCTATAAAAGCCAGTAATTATCTTGTTTAGAACAGTAAACATGGAAGTGAAAAAGACTTCAATGCGGAAGTGAAACGTCTGCTACATCCACCAGAGTTTATCCCGCATCACAATTTCACCGATTCATTTGGCAAATAGAGTTACTTCCTCACATAGCCCGATAAAAACGATATATCGGACTCGATTCATTCCATTATGACTTTTTTCTGGATTATTGTGTGACTGCTTTTGACCAATCAGAAATAGTGTTAGTTAAGGGATGGATAATAATATTATTATAAATTCTAATGCACGGACTCGTACTTACGTTATATGATATAAACACTAATACAAGTCTTGGACTATATGTCTTATCAGAATACATAAGTGTCAACATAACGGATTGCCTTTAGTGTTGCGTAATTTGCTCATAACTATATAACATTTCGTTATTTCTCTGAATTCTATTGGCAAGAGGCGGATTCTCTATTCTTTAAAGATGGTCTATCTCTTTGTAAACATGCGCGATATAGTTACTGGGGTATAAAGATGGTCTATCTCTTTGTAAATATGCGCGATATAGTTACTGGGGTATAAAGATGGTCTATCTCTTTGTAAACATGCGCGATATAGTTACCGGGGTATAAAGATGTTCTATCTCCGTGTAAACATGCGCGATATAGTTACTGGGGTATAAATATGGTCTATCTCTTTGTAAACATGCGCGATATAGTTACTGGGGTATAAAGATGTTCTATCTCCGTGTAAACATGCGCGATATAGTTACTGGGGTATAAATATGGTCTATCTCTTTGTAAACATGCGCGATATAGTTACTGGGGTATAAAGATGGTCTATCTCTTTGTAAACATGCGCGATATAGTTACTGGGGTATAAAGATGGTCTATCTCTTTGTAAACATGCGCGATATAGTTACCGGGGTATAAAGATGGTCTATCTCCGTGTAAACATGCGCGATATAGTTACTGGGGTATAAAGATGGTCTATCTCTTTGTAAACATGCGCGATATAGTTACTGGGGTATAAAGATGGCCTATCTCTTTGTAAACATGCGCGATATAGTTACTGGGGCATAAAGAAGGTCTATCTCTTTGTAAACATGCGCGATATAGTTACTGGGGTATAAAGATTGTCTATCTCTTTGTAAACATGCGCGATATAGTTACCGAGGTATAAAGATGGTCTATCTCTTTGTAAACATGCGCGATATAGATACTGGGGTATAAAGATGGTCTATCTCTTTGTAAATATGCGCGATATAGTTACTGGGGTATAAAGATGGTCTATATCTTTGTAATCATGCGCGATATAGTTACTGGGGTATAAAGATGGTCTATCTCCTTGTAAACATGCGCGATATAGTTACTGGGGTATAAAGATGGTCTATCTCTTTGTAAACATGCGCGGTATAGTTACTGTGGTATAAAGATGGTCCATCTCTTTGCAAACATGCGCGATATAGTTACCGGGTATAAAGATGGTCTATCTCTGTGTAAACATGCGCGATATGGTTACTGGGGTATAAAGAAGGTCTATCTCTTTGTAAACATGCGCGATATAGTTACTGGGGTATAAAGATGGTCTATCTCCTTGTAAACATGCGCGATATAGTTACTGGGGTATAAAGATGGTCTATCTCTTTGTAAACATGCGCGGTATAGTTACTGTGGTATAAAGATGGTCCATCTCTATGCAAACATGCGCGATATAGTTACCGGGGTATAAAGATGGTCTATCTCTGTGTAAACATGCGCGATATAGTTACTGGGGTATAAAGAAGGTCTATCTCTTTGTAAACATGCGCGATATAGTTACCGGGGTATAAAGATGGTCTATCTCCGTGTAAACATGCGCGATATAGTTACCGGTGTATAAAGATGGTCTACCTCTTTGTAAACATGCGCAATATAGTTACTGGGGTATAAAGAAGGTCTATTTCTTTGTAAACATGCGCGATATAGTTACCGGGGAATAAATATGGTCTAGCTCTTTGTAAACATGCGCGATATAGTTAATGGGGTATAAAGATGGTCTATCTCTTTGTAAACATGCGCGATATAGTTACCGGGGTATAAAGATGGTCTATCTCTGTGTAAACATGCGCGATATAGTTACTGGGATATAAAGAAGGTCTATCTCTTTGTAAACATGCGCGAAATAGTTAGTCGGGTATAAAGAAGGTATATCTCTTTGTAAACATGCGCGATATAGTTACTGGGGGTATAAAGAAGGTCTATCTCTTTGTAAACATGCGCGATATAGTTACCGGGGTATAAAGATGGTCTATCTCCGTGTAAACATGCGCGATATAGTTACCGGAGTATAAAGAAGGTCTATCTCTTTGTAAACATGCGCGATATAGTTACCGGGGTATAAAGATGGTCTATCTCCGTGTAAACATGCGCGATATAGTTACCGGGGTATAAAGATTGTCTATCTCTTTGTAAACATGCGCGATATAGTTACTGGGATATAAAGATGGTCTGTCTCTTTGTAATCATGCGCGATATAGTTACTGTGGTATAAAGATGGTCTATCTCTTTGTAAACATGCGCGATATAGTTACTGGGGTATAAAGATGGTCTATCTCTTTGTAAACATGCGCGATTTAGTTACTGGGGTATAAAGATGGTCTATCTCTTTGTAAACATGCGCGATATAGTTACTGGGGTATAAAGATGGTCTATCTCTTTGTAAACATGCGCGATATAGTTACTGGGGTATAAAGATGGTCTATCTTTTGTAAACATGCGCGATATAGTTACCGCGGTATAAAGATGGTCTATCTCTTTATAAACATGTGTTATATAGTTACCGGGGTATAAAGATGGTCTATCGCTGTGTAAACACGCGCGATATAGTAACTGGGGTATAAAGATGGTCTATCTCTGTGTAAACATGTGTTATATAGTTACTGGGGTATAAAGATGGTCTATCTCTTTGTAAACATGCGCAATATAATTACCGGGGTATAACGATGGTCTATCTCTTTGTAAACATATGCGATATAGTTACTGGGTTATAAAGATGGTCTATCTCTTTGTAAACATGCGCGATATAGTTACTGGGGTATAAATATGGTCTATCTCTTTGTAAACATGCGCGATATAGTTACTGGGGTATAAAGATGGTCTATCTCTTTGTAAACATGCGCGATATATTTACCGCGGTATAAAGATGGTCTATCTCTTTATAAACATGTGTTATATAGTTACCGGGGTATAAAGATGGTCTATCTCTTTGTAAACATGCGCGATATAGTTATCGGGGTATAAAGGTGGTCTATCTCTTTGTAAACATGTGCGATATAGTAACCGGGGTATAAAGATGGTCTATCTCTTTGTAAACATGTGTTATATAGTATAGTTACTGGGGTATAAAGGTGGTCTATCTCTCTGTGTAAATATGTGTTATATAGTTACTGGGTATAAAGATGATTTATCTCTGTGTAAACATGTGTTATATAGTTACTGGGGTATAAAGATGGTATATCTCTTTGTAAACATGCGCGATATAGTTACTGGGGTATAAAGATGGTCTATCTCTTTGTAAACATGCACTATATAGTTACTGTGGTATAAAGATAGTCTATCTCTTTGTAAACATGTGATTTATAGTTACTGGGGTATAAAGATGGTCTATCTCTTTGTAAACATGTGCTATATAGTTACTGGGGTATAAAGATGGCATATCTCTTTATAAACGTATGTTACATAGTTACTGTGGTATAAAGATGGTCTATCTCTTTGTAAACATGCGTTATATAGTTACTGGGGTATAAAGATGGTATATCTCTTTGTAAACATGCGTTATATAGTTACTGGGGTATAAATATGGTCTAGCTCTTTGTAAACATGCGCGATATAGTTACTGTGGTATAAAGATGGTCTATCTCTTTGTAAACATGCGCGATATAGTTACTGTGGTATAAAGATGGTCTATCTCTTTGTAAACATGGGTTATATAGTTACTGGGGTATAAAGATGGTCTATCTCTGTGTAAACATGCGCGATATAGTTACTGTGATATAAAGATGGTCTATCTCTTTGTAAACATGCGTTATATAGTTACTGGGGTATAAAGATGGTCTATCTCTTTGTAAACATGCGTTATATAGTTACTGGGGTATAAAGATGGTCTATCTCTTTGTAAACATGCGTTATATAGTTACTGGGGTATAAAGATGGTCTATCTCTTTGTAAACATGCGTTATATAGTTACTGGGGTATAAATATGGTCTAGCTCTTTGTAAACATGCGCGATATAGTTACTGTGGTATAAAGATGGTCTATCTCTTTGTAAACATGCGCGATATAGTTACTGTGGTATAAAGATGGTCTATCTCTTTGTAAACATGCGTTATATAGTTACTGGGGTATAAAGATGGTCTATCTCTGTGTAAACATGCGCGATATAGTTACTGGGGTATAAATATGGTCTATCTATTTGTAAACATGCGCGATATAGTTACTGTGGTATAAAGATGGTCTAGCTCTTTGTAAACATGTGCTATATAGTTACTGGGGTATAAAGATGGTCTATCTCTTTGTAAACATGCGTTATATAGTTACTGTGGTATAAAGATGGTCTAGCTCTTTGTAAACATGCGTTATATAGTTACTGGGGTATAAAGATGGTCTATCTCTTTGTAAACATGCGTTATATAGTTACTGGGGTATAAAGATGGTCTATCTCTTTGTAAACATGCGCGATATAGTTACTGGGGTATAAATATGGTCTATCTCTTTGTAAACATGCGCAATATAGTTACTGGGGTATAAACAGTGAACATGAAGCGAAGACCCCTGTCCGGAAATGCTTCTATCGATTAATGTTGATTATATTTCGAATATCTTCTGATCTAAGAACGCGTGGTTTTTCTGCTAACGAACAACATTTGTTACTGTTAACATAGACCATACATTTTATTGCGTAATTGTGTCACAAATAGACGTTAATTAGACACATTATCGCTTATGACTATGGAATAAAACAATACTAACAATCAATCTGGGACCTTTGACTGTATCTGTATTTGATGCGCGCAGGATCCGTTCGGATGTATAAGCGCGTGGGATGGGATGATTAGGACGTTTTGTTGTTTTCAGCTGGTTCTCCGTCCATTGTCATTTGGATGGATCGCATGCTGTCTTCTTCCAGAGTATTCCAGTCCTTGATTGTTTTAGGGAAGAATGAGTTTTTGAATTCTGTAGTCTGCGCGTCGATTAGTTCATAGGGTTTTGAGTTGTTACACTCCTGCGTAGATACAAAGTTCTTTGATACGTACCCCTCGAACTTCCGAGCTTTGATTTTTCGACCCACTTTTTGTTTTGGTCTCAACAGGTCTTTGGTGTCGATAGCCGGGACCAGCCCGTCCACTACCTTGCCAAACAACTGGAGTCGATGGTCATACCTTCGGCCTTCTAGTGTTTGTAGCTGACGTTCGGATCGTAGCTATGGGAATAGCATAGTGATCTACATCGCTATATGGCACACCTGAATGGTCTGTTCTAAAGATAGAACAATAAAGTGTCCCAATGTATCATCTCATTTTGTATTAAAATATTCGAAATAAAATCAGTATTAATTGACAGAAGCGTTTCCGGACAGGGGTCTTCAAGCCACGAAACTATTTTAAATTTTTATAATATTTTTCTACATTCTTTGACAATTTTATCATGTTTAATATGTTAAGCCAATGCATTCTCTTATATATGCGAGGCGACCTATGGTCGACTCGCATATATAAGAGAATGCATTGGCACAGGGCCGTTCTAGATTAGAGATAATTATCTAGATTAGAGAAAATCCATCTTTAAATACATTTATCACATTTAAGTAGATAATGAAATACAACGGCAACGTATCCAATAGTACATAGCGTTAAACGCATGTCTCCAATATCAATATCATGCCAATTACCTACATCAACTGGGTGTTTATGGTTGCATGTTCGAAATTTGCATAATGTTTGTTCTGTCATTTTCATTCATACAATCTATAGGTAGTCTGCACTGCGAAGCTATATGTTCTTTAACGAAGACTCTGTGCCAATATGTCGACCATGTGCCGTCTCGCATATATAAGAGAATGCATTGGCCCAACAAACTTTAAATTATTTTTTATAATTTTTAAAGAATGTAAGACAAAATTAAACAAATGACAACAAATTGTTAAAGAATGTAAGAAATAATGATAACAAATGATAAAATTGTTAAAGAATATGTGAGAAAATATTAAAAATTGTTACAGAATGTAAGGAAAAATGATAGAAATGAAAAAATTGTTAGGCCAATGCATTCTCTTATATATGCGAGGCGACCTATGGTCGATTCGCATATATAAGAGAATGCATTGGCACGGGGTCTTTAATGCTGCACCAGCTACGAACCATAATTAAACTACGTACCACCAATATCGCCCTCGACGTTTTATATACCAAAATTATTCTGGCATCAATCAGTCTGTTTAACTCGTCATTATATTAAATCAGACCTTGTCCTGCTTTTTACAGCTTTCAAGAATAGCTCTAAATGCGGTGGACTACTTCTTCTACAAGATCAATTTATGACGGGGTCGATGGAGATGTGCGGGAGACCATGCAGCGAATAACCCGGCAACATGCAGGGAAATCGACTTACATGTATATCGGAGATATACACTATTAGAACAAATGTGTATAAATTATACACAATATGTATCATTTTGATATTAAAAAAAATTGTGTAGAAATTATACATGACATAATTTATGTGTCGGTGAAATTTTCTCAACATTGAAAAATATGAGTAATTATGTGAGTATATTATAGTTAGTAGATGAGATAGCGTCTCATTGAGACACACACCTAGCAAAAGGCTACCATATTAAAAATCTGGCAGCGGCTTTAACACTTTGTGCTAGACAATTATGTGCTGTTCAGTTTTGACACAAACACAGTGTGGCACACAGTTTTTAAGCTGCTGCCAGATTGTTAATATGTTAGCTTTTTATGAGGTTTGTTTATCAAATAGAACATATCTCATCTACTAACTAATTAAACAAATGACAACAAATTGTTAAAGAATGTAAGAAATAATGATAACAAATGATAAAATTGTTAAAGAATATGTGACAAAATATTAAAAATTGTTACAGAATGTAAGAAAAAATGATAGAAATGAAAAAATTGTTAGGCCAATGCATTCTCTTATATATGCGAGGCGACCTATGGTCGATTCGCATATATAAGTGAATGCATTGGCACGGGGTCTTTAATGCTGAACCAGCTACGAACCATAATTAAACTACGTACCACCAATATCGCCCTCGACGTTTTATATACCAAAATTATTCTGGCATCAATCAGTCTGTTTAACTCGTCATTATATTAAATCAGACATTGTCCTACTTTTTACAGCTTTGTGCTAGACAATTATGTGCTGTTCAGTTTTGACACAAACACAGTGTGGCACACAGTTTTTAAGCTGCTGCCAGATTGTTAATATGTTAGCTTTTTATGAGGTTTGTTTATCAAATAGAACATATCTCATCTACTAACTATGATATATCCACATATTCACTGATATTCAATGTTGAGAAAATTCCATCAACACAGATTTCATTATATCATTTCTACATAATTTTGTTTAAGATCAGAATTAAATAATATGGTGTAGAACTAATACACATTTGTTTTAAGAATGATAGATGAATGTTTACGGTAGATGATCACCCGGCACCATACATATACGGAGATACACGGTATATTTACAGGAGCAATGAATTTACAGGAGCAATGAATAGTCGGGCAACATACATGAAGATTCAGCCGGCGACACACTGCACTCGACACCTTAAAACGATAGGAGAGGATATGATAATTGTATTTACAATACACACACATGGAAAGTACAATTACAAATACATATAATAGACTATACATGTATATTGTTAGGGGTGATATAACCATGACTGACTATCTTGCATTCACCGACATTATCATCGACATTATAATACTGATTTATCGTACTTCACACTTACTGGTTTCATGACATATTTATTCTATAAGAACGAAGAAGTTATGGTTTGGATGTGCCTTCAATTAATATAATATCCACATAATATTAAGGCATTGTAAACAAACACTCAGATTAAAATAGATATGTTTATAATGTCGATGATAATGTCGATGATAATGTCGATGATAGGGAGATAGTCAGTCATGATTATATCACTCCTAACAACGTATACATTGTCTATTATATTTATTTTATGGGTAACGAATAAGTGGTAAGTGGGTGTCTGACATGCATTTATATTTAAATATCTCACACACCATATCTATTTGTTTATTGAGATTAAAGATGATCTATTTCTTCTAAGTTTTATATAGTTTCCTGGGTATAAATTAATAAAGATGAATCGAAGACCTAAATATATTTAAAATAGTACGAGAAATTGTCCCAATTGTTTATCGAATTATATTAGAAAATATCGATATAAAATCAATATGAATTGATAGATACGTTTCCGAAAAAGTGTCTTCGACTCACATCTATTATTTTTTACCCGGAAACTATGTAACACTTATGAAAGAGATAGACCATCTTTAAGAAGTGTGAAATGCATCTGATCTGACGCATTCCACTTCTAAACACAACATATATTTTCCTGCCCACCTGTGTCATGGATAGCAACACATTGGAAGAGACAAGTGTCGACCCATGTAAAATCCACTTTTCACGACTCATCGTTCCGCGCTATTAATTTCAAAAGCAATATCAACAATGCGTACGCATGTTATTACCGCAGGCCGTATCGACAAAAATCCCAGTTTCGCAAGGCTGGTGTGGCCTCTCTTATTTCACACAATGCTAATCAAAGAACGGGGATACACACTGGAAACAGTTCTCTGTGATAAATTTTGACCCTTTCGATGAGTGAAGGCATTCCTCAGCATAATGTGCCCAGAACCAATCGTGTGTCGCTAAACTGTGTAACTTCCTCTGTAGGCCTATATCCGTACATTATCATAATGTATATTCTCGTGTTTTATCCTCAACAATGAGACTGCCCTATTTTCTCACTTATCTCAGATTAACCCTACGAAAATCCCATCATGCTAACAATCCAAGCCCAAGCGCAAATCCATAAATTGTTAAACATAGCTACCCGTTAATAGCCGAAGCCCTCCCCCTCATGCCAATCACCACCCAACATCAGCATGTATATATTTGTATATATCCCAATGTCTACATCATGTTTTCTATTTTCTATGCATTGATAATGTTTGATTACTCATTTACTTCATTCATGTTTCCAGTCATCCAGAATGTAAGAACAGTCAAGTCCATTTGCGAGGTGCCACTAGTTGTATTGCTCATTGAGTCGGAGTCCATTTGCTTCCCTATCTTGATTTCGAACCACCGTCTGAAATGACGTGTGACTTGAGTCAATATAGGGCAGCAATAGGTATCTTCGACTCAGCAAAACGACCGTTAGCAACTAAAACTGTAAAAAACAGCAGCCTTCGCCTCGGAAAATGCTTTACTCCACCAAACGCAAGGTCGATTTTTCTCATTACATTCTTTCTATTACAATTATCAGGCGATATCCATATAAACCGGACCCTCTGTCACAGACTAACGCTGAGAATTCGATCTCGATTTTTCACTATAACGTAAGGAGTATCCGAAATAAACTTGAACAAATTGCAGATCTTATAAACGAATTTGACATTCTATGTTTCACCGAAACACATCTTGACCCATCTTACCCTTCTAGCCAACTAGAAATCGATGGTTATTGTTCCCCCATTCGCAAAGACCGTGATTCAAAGGGTGGCGGAATATGCGTAATGTACGCCGACCACTTAATATTTAATCGTAAACCTGAATTGGAATTCGATTCTTCTTGTCTCTGGTTCGAAATCCACTCAAAGAAAACTCGCATTGTTCTTGGATTATCGTACAGATCTGATCAATTCTGTAGCCAAAATTATTGGGGACTCCTGGAATCCTCAATTTCTGACGCTCTTGATATTTCCGAATATGTAGTCATCACAGGGGATTTTAACTCGAATTTCATGGATAATTCATCGAAGCTAAAACAGATAACGGATGGTTTCAGTATGAAAAATGCTATAAAAGTCCCAACTAGAGTGACCAGCACCTCAAGTACATTGCTTGACCCAATTTTGACCTCAAGCTCACTCCGTTTAATATACTCCGATGTCCTAAATCGGACCACCTAGGTGTATATGCCACAATATCATTTCAAAATACTACCGCAGCGTCATTTCCTAGACAAGTATGGAACTACAGAAAAGGTAATTTTTCTCGTGCAAACAATCTACTTGCCCATGTCGACTGGGATGACCTCATAAAAAGTGCACCTGATGTGAACACAGCTGCCAATAACTTTCAACTAGAATTCCTGTCCATAATGGCGAAAACAATTCCACAATCATGCATTACAGTAAGAACATCCGACAAAATTTGGTTCAATTCGGACATCCGGTTTGAGATACGAAAACGCGACAGAGTAAGGAAAACGGCCATGAAGGCAAATAACCCTGAAGTCTGGAGAAAATATAAAAACATAAGGAACAAAGTCAATAACATGAAGAAGCACGCGAAAATCAAATTTGAAGAAAATATCGAAGAACGAATAAGAGAAGCATCTAACCCTCGAGACTTTTGGAGAATAATACATTACCTACTAAACAAGAAACGAGTAAAAAACATCCCCCCACTATACACTTCTTCCGGCACTATAACTGCCAACAATAAGACATATGCAATTGACGATGTCGACAAAGCAAAAATTCTAAACGATAGCTTTATTGCAAATTCTACCATTAATGATGCCAATCATAACTTGCCTCGTTTTCCGAAGCGCACCGCAAACACCATGCCAGATTTGGTTTTCACAGAATCAGAGGTTGAATCAGCCATCAAATCTTTTAAACTTAACAAAGCCCATGGCCATGATGGAATTAGTGTTAGAATGCTCAGGGAAACAGCAAAATCAATAGCTCAACCACTCGTCCTTCTATTCAGGAAATCTATCAACTCTGAGAAATTCCCAGACTCCTGGAAAGCAGCAAACGTGATCCCGATTTTCAAAAAAGATGATCCAGCGGAAGCCAAAAATTACCGACCAATTTCCCTTCTACCATGTGTGGCTAAAGTTTTTGAGAAAGTGGTTTTGAAACAGATTAGTAAATTTTTCATTGAAAATGAACTTTTATACTTCCATCAGTCAGGATTTCTCACAGGTCATAGTACAACATACCAACTATTAGACCTATATCACAACCTGTGCCAATCACTTGATAAAGGACTACTTACATGTTCTATATTCTGTGATATTTCCAAAGCCTTTGAGAGGGTTTGGCACAGGGGACTGATACACAAATTAAATGCTTATGGATTAGAAGGAAATATTTTAAATTGGATAAAAAACTACCTAGAAAATCGGACGCAGAGGGTCCTAATCAATGACACATTTTCAAAATACGAGGTCATCCCAGCGGGAGTTCCACAAGGGTAAATCCTGGGGCCATTTTTGTTCTTAGTCTATATAAACTATTTAGCCGACGGTATTGAATCAATAACGAGAATGTATGCCGACGATACTTGCCTCACGAACAGTCACTTTGATCTTAATATACTTGAACATACTATGAACAGCGATTTAGACAAAATTACAGCGTGGTCCCAAAACTGGTTGGTCAGTTTCAACCCAACTAAAACAGTTGGCATGTCCTTTTCATTAGTTGCGCCCTCAACAGTGAAACCAAACCTCAATTTCGTAGGAAATTCAATCAAGTTCGTGGACAAGCATATACACTTAGGTCTGGAACTCCAATCAAATCTCAAATGGAACGCACACATTGAAGGGTCTGTCAAAAGAATTGCCTCACGTCTGTCTCAACTCCGACGGATTAAATATCAACTCAACCGGAAAACCATTGAAATTATTTACAACACATATATTTTACCCTTATTTGATTATTCAGACGCCGTCTGGGACAATGCCTCAAATTATATGTTAGAGAAGCTTGACTGGCTTCATGTCGACGCTGGACGGATAGTCGGTGGTATCACCCGTTCTGCTTCGGACAACACGGTATTACAGGATGTCGGGTGGCCATCACTCAATAAACGACGTCAACTACATAAACTGCACGCACTCTATAAAATAATCAATAATCTAGCCCCCTCTTATCTAGCCAATACACTTCCCCCCAGATCACACGAAGTTGCAGATTATAATTGGAGACGCCCCGGTAAATTTTACTCATACTATTGCAATACTGAACACTTCAAACAGTCCTTTTTTCCAGCGATGGTGTTAGAATGGAATAAGCTTCCCAAAGTAATCACCGATGCTGATCAATCTTCTACCTTTAAAACCAACTTGTATCATATAGATCCCACAATCAGCCCCCCCTCTACATTTCTATGCTGGACGCAGGAAATACAACATTTTTCATTGTCGCATACGTAATTTTTGCAGTGAACTCCGATGTGATATGTTAAATAATTATATCGCTGACAGCCCCGCATGCTCATGTGGAAATAGATCTGAAGACGCATATCACTATTTCTTCATGTGCCCATTGTACCAACGTGAGCGCTCAGTTCTCTTTGAGAAACTAGACCGCGTAAATCTCAAAGTAAGCCATATTTCAGAACTCATGTGTGGATTACCTTATCTCTCGTCCCAACAAAATATGAAACTATTTTCCATCACACAGCAATATATTGCAGCGACTAAGCGTTTTGACCCATAATGATTATATTTATCTTATTTGCGAATCTATACTTGCTTCCGGAATTTCAACTTTTACCTCACAAGTGGACAAACCTCCCATTCAAACATCTCATTCTGATTTATCATCTGTATTGCCTTCCAGAGCACAGCAATAACAAAATAGAGAACGAATCAAATGTACCATTATATTTTACAACCAACATAAAAGTGCTTAGAATAGATAATATATTGGCAGTTGTCAATCATTCCAACATTAATAAAATAGTGACATTCTTCAAATACAAATTTTCTCACAGATAAGAAGCAATCTCATGTTGGATCATCTCTGGAAGGCGCTACACACTATATCTGCAATAACTTCTCACCATGTAAATAAGTTTGTACCGTCATCTTGATCACATGTGTGTTACAATATTGTATTAGGAGAGGGGCTTCATAAGTTGCAAAAACTTGTGCCCCAATCCCTTTTGTATATTTTGCAAATAAAATATGTTTCAAGTCAAGTCAACACTTATGAAAGAGATAGACCATCTTTAAGAAGTGTGAAATGCATTTGATCTGACGCATTCCACTTCTAAACACAACATAGATTTTCCTGCCCACCTGTGTCATGGATAGCAACACATTGGAAGAGACAAGTAACGAGTTTAAACACACTGATAACCAAGCCTACTGTGTTATATCTCCTATATATACCACCAATATAGTTTTCATTTATGGTAAACGGATATCGGACAATCTGCATTGTAACATGAGGTGTGAATACAAGACTTAATAGCAGATAAATACATAAACCATATAGCAAAAGTCTATTGATGTATTGTGGAAACTCCGTAGAATAACGCTTTCCGCTGCTTTTTAATACCACCTTCCAAGTAAGAATCACATTGATCTCATGCGGTAATATATAAATTAAGTTTAGTTATATATACCGCAATGGCGCGTAGACAATCACATTTGTTTTGTTCTGTAATTATAAGCACGTATTATTGGTAGCCCGATGTTTAAATACATTGTAATGCCAAATTGTAATGCCGTGTATGTTTATTGTGTTTAGTTTTACAAATAAAATGATGCCGGTTGTCAGCTAATTGTTTCAATGATAATGCTATTGTTAACCTTTATGATTATAGCTATCACAGAATAGTGTTCTATGCTGGGAAAATTGGCTCACGTATTGTACAGATATATCAGTAGCAGTAGTAGTAGTAGTAGTAGTAGTAGTAGTAGTACTAGAAAACTGGGAACTTGGATATGTTCACATATTTAATATTCACTGGTAGTAGTTCAAGTGGAATATGGTAATAGGGGCTTATTATTATATGGCTCGTTAATAGAAGAACAATACACAGGGAATTAAGAAAGCATGTGTTAAGATATGAATGATAAAAATTAGGATTTAAATGACCTGGCCAGCAAGAGAATGAGATAAAGGAAGAGATTTATCAGCCCCAAGTCATGACAGCTTTGAGTTTCAGAAATATGTAGTAATTAATAAGATTAATAATGGACTAGTTATGCAACAATATTAGCCTGTCGTGACTTGTTACTGAATCAAGAACAATGGATAGAGAAAGATTTGGAAATAGGGACAATGCAGGAACATAGTAGATACAATTTTGACAATATATTTATATACTACATCAGCCCGGCGATATAGCCGCCGTTTGACTACTAACACCATAATTAACCCCGATACCAAATGTCTCAGTGACGCATTCGTATTCGCTATAAGCGTCTTCCAAACTGACCATGGTTTAGCAGTGTGTCTCTATTATATATCGTCGAGCTAATAATCACACGTGTAGGGTTAGATGTATGATCGTACCCTATATGCATGTACACTCATTGGCCTCATTCGTCATTTCAAGTTTAAACATCCGAGTTTAAATCTGGTTTATATCTACACTGACGGTTCAGCCAAACCATGTCTTAAGTTGGCGTTTGCAATCGTTAAGTGGATGGCTGATGCGATGAGATGAGCATGCAATCAATGTTCTCAGATATCAAGCGACCACAATGAGGCTGGTATAATGATTATTGGTCCCGTCTCAATTAACTCGAATAAGCACACGCTTATAACAACCCTCGTGTGAGAATGAATCATTTGCGACATGATAATACCAAGCCGACTATCTCACATTATAGACACGCCGTCAATCGATATTATGTACTGCACCACCATAAAAGACGGATTCATCGTCTCAGGTCTAAACCAGGTTTATTTGGACCGTTGAATGATATAATTTAGGTGCCGGTTTAATGTTACATAACGCAATTAATGATTGCAAATTTATAAACCGACTTATCCCTCACAGTCCACACCCCTCACAGTCCACATTCCTCACAGTTCACATCCCACACAGTCCACATCCCGTACAGTCCACACCCCGTACAGTCTACATCCATCACAGTCAACATCCCGCACAGTCCACATCCAACACAGTCCACACCCCGCACAGTCTACATCCCTCACAGTCCACATCCCGTACAGTCCACATACCGTACAGTCCACACCCGCACATTCTACACCACTCACAGTCCACATCCCGTACATGATATGGCATGCACTTAGCATGAAATATAGTCTGCAACTGATGATGGTCTTGTCAAAACATTTTGGCATCTTTTTAACTCATTGGGAGTAATTTTCAAAAGCCTAGAAATTCTGCCTTTGTCATTAAATGAATCTTGTTTTTGTGGGGTACGTTCTAAAATTATTTTCAAAATTCTAATAAACCGCTCCAGGATCCAGCTTCCACCTCAAAATTCATGTCGTCAGAACGAGGAGCAATTTGTCTGCGAGAAATTGGGACCTTGGTCATCATCATATTTAACCTCGAATCTTCTCTAATATGCCTAGCAGACAACCTCCCCTTTCTTTTGACATCGATACATTTGTGCACCACCTTCATTATGTGGTGAAATTATATGACGGATAGGTTGAAAGCCGTTAATTCTTTCACTATACTTACGTTGACAAACGGAAAAGCCGTAAGGTCCGTCAGCCAGTGCTCCATTCTGACTTTTTACTGTCATTCCGGAGGGCTAGGTGTGATTTTCGTTGACCCGGACAGATGTGTCACCTGGTCAGGCACCCACTTACCTGCATTGGTTAACCTATAAAACCCCGCACAGTCCACACCCCGTACAGTCTACACCCCCCAGTACACACCCCGTACAGTCCACACCCCGCCAGTCTACATCCCTCACAGTCCACACCGACACAGTCCACACCCCACAGTCCACACCCCACAGTCCATAACCCGCACAGTCAACATCCCGCACAGTCCACACACCACACAGTCCACACCCAGCACAGTCCACACCTCGCACAGTCCAAATTCCGCACAGTCCAAACCTCGTACATACTACATCCCG
This sequence comes from Siphonodentalium dalli, assembly GCA_032622095.1. Classification (NCBI taxonomy): domain Eukaryota; kingdom Metazoa; phylum Mollusca; class Scaphopoda; order Gadilida; family Siphonodentaliidae; genus Siphonodentalium; species Siphonodentalium dalli. Next base: position 160,203,565 of record CP136068.1, on the reverse strand, counting down.
CACAGTCCACACCCCGCACATTATACATCCCGCACAGTCCATATCCCACACAGTCCACAATCCTCACATTCCAATTCCCGCAGGGTCCACACCCGCAGAGTCCACCTCCCTCATAGTACACATCCCACACAGACCACATCCCGTAAAGTCCACACCCCGCACAGTCAACAACCCTCACAGTCCACATCCCGCAGAATCCACACCCCGCACAGTCCACACCCCACACAGTCCACAATCCCCACAGTCCACATCCCGCACAGTCCACATCCCACACGGTCCACATCCCGTAAAGTCCACACCCGCACAGTCTACATCCCTCACAGTCCACACTAGCACAGTCCACATACCTCACAGTCCACACCCGCACAGTCCACACCCGCACAGTCCACACCCCCACCGTCCACACCCCACAGTCCACACACCACAGTCCACACCGCACAGTCCAAACACCGCAGTCCACACCGGCGCAGTCCACATCCCACACAGTCTACAACCCACACAGTCCACATCACGTGCAGTCTACATCCCTCACAGTCCACACCCCTCACAGTCCACACCCCGCTCAGTCCACACCCCTCACAGTCCACACCCCGCACAGTCTACATCCCTCACAGTCCACATCCCGCAGAGTCCACACCCCGCACAGTCCACACCCCGCACAGTCCACATCACACACATTATACACCCCGAACAGTCCACACTCCGCACAGTCCACATCCCGCACAGTCTACATCCCGCACAGTCCTAATCCCACACAGTCCAAACCCCGTATATTCTACATCCCGCATAGTCCATATCCTGCACAGCCCACATCCCGTGCAGTCCACACCCCGCATAGTCCACACCCCACACAGTCCACATCCGCATAGTCTACATCCCTCACAGTCCACACCCCGCACAGCCCACACCCATCACAGTCCACATCCCGTAAAGTCCACATCGATCACATTCCACATCCCACACAGTCCACATCCCGTAAAGTCCACAGCCCGCACAGTCTACACCCCTCACAGACCACATCCCGTACAGTCCACATCCCTTACAGTCCACATCCCTCACAGTCCACATCCCGCAGAGTCCACACCACGCAGAATCTACACCCCGCAGTCCACAGTCCACACCCCGCTCAGTCCAAATCCCGCGCAGTTCAAAACCCGTCTACATCCCACACATTTCACACCCCACACAGTCCACACCCCGCACATTCCACACTCCGCACAGTCACATCCCACACAGTCCACATCCCACACAGTCCACACCCAGCACAGTCCACACCCGCACAGTCCACACCCGCACAGTACACACCCGCACAGTCCACACCCGCACAATACACACCCCACAGTCCACACACACACCCCACACAGTCCACACCCATAGCAGTCCACATCCCACACAGTCCACACCCCGCTCAGTCCAAATCCCGCGCAGTTCAAACCCCTTACATTCTACATCCCGCACAGGCCACACCCAGCACAGTCCACACCCAGCACAGTCCAAAACCACGCACAGTCCACACCCATCAGAGTCCATACCTCCACATTCCACACCCCCACATTCCACATCCGCACTGGCCACACCCGGTGCAGTCCACATCCCACACAGTCTACACCCGCACAGTCCACACTCCGCATATTCCACATCCCGCACAGTCCAAATCCCGCACAGTCCAAACCCCGTACATTCAACATTCCGCAGAGTCCACATCCCGTACAGTCCACGCCCCGCGCATTCCATATCCCGCACAGTCCACACCCCGCACAGTCCACACCCCGCACAGTCCACATCCCTCACAGTCCACACCCCGCACAATCCAAATCCGACAGAGTCCACATCCCTCACAGTCAACACCCCGCTCAGTCTACATCCGCACAGTCCACATCCCGCTCAGACTACAACCGCACGGTCCACACTCCGCATATTCCACATCCCGCACAGTCCAAATCCCGCACAGTCCAAACCCCGTACATTCAACATTCCGCAGAGTCCACATCCCGTACAGTCCACGCCCCGCGCATTCCATATCCCGCACAGTCCACACCCCGCACAGTCCACATCCCTCACAGTCCACACCCCGCACAATCCAAATCCGACAGAGTCCACATCCCTCACAGTCAACACCCCGCTCAGTCTACATCCGCACAGTCCACATCCCGCTCAGACTACACCCGCACGGTCCACATCCAGCACAGTCCACATCCCGTACAGTTCACGCCCCGCACATTCCATATCCCGCACTGTCCACACCCCGCACAGTCCACACCCCGCACAGTCCACACCCCGCACAGTCCACATCCCTCACAGTCCACACCCCGCACAATCCAAATCCGACACAGTCCACATCCCTCACAGTCAACACCCCGCTCAGTCTACATCCGCACAGTCCACAACCCGCTCAGACTACACCCGCACGGTCCACATCCAGCACAGTCCACATCCCGTACAGACCACATCCCTCACAGTCTACACCCGCACAGTCCATATCCCACACAGTCCACATTCCGTAAAGTCCACATCCGCACAGTTTACATCCCTCACAGTCCACATCCCGCACAGTCCACATCCCGCACAGTCTACATCCCGTACAGTCTACATCCCTCACATTCTACTTCACCACATTCTACATCCCGCACAGTCCACATCCCACACAGTCCACACCCCACACAGTCTACATCCCGCACAGTCCACATCCCACACAGTCCACATCCCGTACAGTCTACATCCCGCACAGTCCACATCCCACACAGTACACACCCCGTAAAGTCCACATCCCGCACAGTCCACACCCCAACAGTCCACATCCCGTACAGTCCACATCGATCACATTCCACATCCCACACATTCCACATCCGCACAGTCTACATCCAGTCCACATCCCGCACGGTCCACATCCCGTACAGTCCACATCGATCACATTCCACATCCCACACAGTCCACATCCCTTACAGTCCACATCCCACATAGTCCACACACCGCACAGTCTACATCCCTCACAGTCCACACCTCGCACAGTCCACACCCCGCACAGTCCACACCCCACATTCCACACCCCCACAGTGCACACCCGCACGGTCCACATCCAGCACGGTCCACACCCCGCTCAGTCTACACCCGCACGGTCCACATCCAGCACAGTCCACATCCCGCACAGTCCACATCCCGCATAGTCTACATCCCGTACAGTCTACATCCCCACAGTCTACATACCGCACAGTCCACATCCCACACAGTCCAGATCCCGTACAGTCTACATCCCCACAGTCTACATCCCGTACAGTCCACATCCCACACAGTCCACACCCCGTAAAGTCCACACCTCGCACAGTCCACACCCCCACAGTCCACATCCCGTACAGTCCACATCCCTTACAGTCCACATCCCGCACAGTCCACACCCCGCAGTCTACATCCCTCATAGTCCACACCTCGCACATTCCACACCCGCACAGTCCACACCCCACAGTCCACACCCCACAGTTCACACCCCGCACAGTCCATATCCAGCACAGTCCACACCCCGTACAGTCTACATTCCGCACAGTCCACATCCCACACAGTCCACATCACTCACATTCCACATCCCGAACAGTCCACACCCAGCATGGTCCTCATACCGCACAGTCCACACCCCGCACAGTCCACACCCCGCACAGTCCATAGTATATCCTCGTTATCGTAATTATCGATTTTCGCTGTCGATGGAACGCGGCTGTCCAACTAGGATTGTTTAGCTCGACGATATAGAGACACCAGTGCTAAATCGTGGGCCTGGTTGTACCATGTTTAACATGTCTGGCAATGCCCAATTATAGCCACAATAGCCGTATGTATCTATTGAAGCTACATCTGACCATTGATGGTGGATGGATCTGGTTGAAAAGAGATAACGCAATCCAACAAACAATCATTAAACTATACAAGAACATGACTTGGTTATACTCTTAATAAATACATATTGTTTGCCATTTTCATGTATAATTAACAAAATATTCCAACATTGTTACTTTTTCCTGACAACTGTACCTAAACAGAAGAATAAATCATATATGGATGGATCTGAGTCCCATATCACATAGCACAACCAATTTCTAAACAGATGCATGTGCTTTCCTACGCTTCTCGGATATTTCGCAAGCTGGTGCAACCGAAATGTCATCGGCAGTGGTTTCATAAGTTGTAGCAACATAATACCCCTCACCCTCAGTTGCAACAGCTCGAAGCAATGCTTGTTTGCAATGCAAATTGGTAAAATATTGTTTTACGATTGTCAAGTGTAGCTACAATAGCAACAGATATATATTGTAGCTACATTTCGGAATTGCCAGACCTGTTAAACATGAGATGACAAATGCGTCACTTATACCGGCGGTCTCGGGTTTAAACAACGGAATTCGCTGTCGAACAGTGTCATAAATTTAGAGGTTTCCGAAAACCAGGTATATACCGGATACGAATAATCCGGCGTCGAGGTTTACATAGACCTGGTTTAACCCCATCTGCCGAATTCTGGTCCCTGGTCTAGACCAGGGTTTCATGTAAACTATAGTCTAGACCAGGCCGAAACCACGGTGATCGCGATGTGTTACCCAGCTTCGCGGCGAGTAAGCTGGGATTATTGGTCAGCACTGGTCCGTATTCTCGACGTTTTGAAACTCAGGTTTACGTAAACCAAGGTTTGCCTTCTTATTGTCATTCAAGCCTTTGTCGGTCTGTTCATAATTCGAACCATGTGGTAACGTACACGTTCTGGTAACAGAAACATAAGTATTTTTTGGAAGCATTTATCTTTATGTTAACCAAATTTTAATTGTGTTATATGTGTATGTCGTGTAGAGTAAAGATTATAATTATATATGAACTGGACAAGATTTAATACAATCCATAAGTATGTGTGTTATAGGTAATAGTCTCCAACTGAGACCTAGTCCCCCCTGGTATGAGATTTTTGTATAAACCGAGACTTGAACCTGAGACGAGAATAGCGAAGTCTGGTTTCGAGAATATATTTATGGTGCAGAACTCTAATACGTATTATTAGTAAGCCAGTCATTCGCACGATGGTGAATAGTTTGAGCAATCACAAGCTGGCTTTTAACTGGACATTAGAAATGATCTAGTGTAACTGTGTTTTATATAATGTCACCTATCATAACTGTAACAATCATGCGTGCGTGTACCCCGGCGATTTGCTGTGAATGAGCATGGGCGACCCGGCATAACAGTGAATGGCACATCGGATTTTCATTTTCGTCTTACATCGCATGGGCGGGATGCCGGGCTTTCCCGGCGTATTCATAAAATTGACGTTGGAATGCTTCTTATTGGGGATTACTCGTTCCGCCCATTCACGTAGATTATTTCAGTATTTTGAACAAGATTAATACTGATGTTTTAAGTAATTTTATTTTAAACGTAAAGCAAAAAAAAAAACAGTAAAGACGAAAAAAAATTACAAACAAAAAACAGAACCAGAATTTTTTTTTACAAAAACAAAAAAAAACAAACAAAAAAAAACAAAAGAATTTTTTTTTTCAAAACATTAAAATAAAATGAAAAACAAAACAAAAATAGAAGACAAAAAATCAAAATATATAAATTTAGGATTCTTTTATTAAACGCATTTGCTGAAAAATAAATACAAGAATGGAGTTTACTATCTTGTATTCCTAGAAATCTCGGGGGCCCGTTGGTTCAGTCGGTAGAGTGCCAGGTGGATTACACCGTCACATGCCGTCCGCGCTGACGAAGCTGGTTCGAACCCCGTCATAGGGAGGGTGACCGGAATCGAAATTCTTATTTTAACGTATATTTTGTTAATCGTCGTTGTTCCAATAATGTCTTACCATTTGGATTCTTGGAAATTGGAATGATGGCAACTGAAATGATGGGCGCAATTGTTTTAGCCCAATATATGTTTGGGTCGAGATTTAAAAGGGCGGTCTCTGAGAATGATTATTCGGTGCATGGGGAGGTGGTATAAACAATGTATAGCCACGTATAGGCCATGGGTGGTTCCATCGGCCGTGAAACAAGTTTTTTTTTACTCAACTAAAACATTTACTCAAACCGCTGACATCAAAATAGGTTATCATAATAAATAAACATAAAGGTAGGGTCGTGGCGACATGGGAACTTGGGTGCCTCACCCCCCCCCCCCCACCCCAACTTAGGATGGAGCGGATTGGAAATATGGACAACACCCCCACCATCCACATGGAGACACTCTAATCACATGCCTGTAAAGACGACACACCGCACGTGTTCGGTGATAACCCGTTACATTAATGCTCAACTATTCGCGACGTGAACGCAATCATATTGTTCGAGCACCAAGCGTGCCTTTGTCCGTCGATACACCGATCGTCGTTGATTGAACAATAATCCGCCTAATCTAATCGAGACCAGGTGGTTTCGCGAGACCAGGTCCAGACATGGAACACCGTGATTATTAGGGTGGTCTAGACCAGGGACCAGAATTCGGCCGCTTCAGTGCCAGGTCCGATTTTTGTATCAACCCATATACCCTGTGCCAATGCATTCTCTTATATATGGAGACGATCATAGGGCGCGCTCATCCTTTATTATTAACAAACTACCTGGATCCATGCGAAGTAATCTGAACCGTGAACACGATAGCGGAACCTACATCCTCGATCAACTGCGGCAATTTCTGAAGAGAAAAATTGAAATCCGCGGCTCAGCATGTTCGATCGACGTTCTGAACTACGGAGTCCGCTGTTTCATCTGGTTTCTATCGCGAAGTCAGGTGGATTCGAAACCGGGAGGAAAGTATAGTGTTTACTGTGACGCCTCTGGATAACAATACCCAACGGCATGTGGCAAAGTTATTGGTGTTCAACATATCCTCGCCAAATACGCACACAATAGACCTATAATGTGAAATAGGTACATAATGTGATCATTTGATTCTAAAATAGAAGACAGTGGAGTCATATCCGTAATTTCGTTTTACGTTGCAGGCCACAGTGCGAACACCTGAACAGTCGTGAGTTGGCTTATTTGTGTCATTGTGCGCACATAATTTGTTTATAATTGCCTCATTATGAGTCGATAATGTGGCTAAACACGCTTATTTCAGCACATTATCGACTCAAAATGATGCGATTGTAAGCATATAATTGACCTAAAACATGTTGTCTTATGAGCAGATAATGTGCGGGTTTTCAGGAGAACAGGCTGGGGTGTTGATTCAAGAATCGCTATTGTGAAATAAATCAACCGGTGTTTCAGTTGCCATCGGGTTTCGGTATGTCGGTCAAAGTCCAGCTGTAACCTGTACACGCAGACATCAAACGAGTCTGCACAGGCCAATCAGACCCAATCAGAGTCGGATGCAATTCCAACCGAAATTGTTCATTCTTACGTAGTCAGCAATACCAGTCCTGTACTTCTTATTCTGTTGTTCCAGTGGAATGGGCTATAGTGGTGATTTTCAAAGGCTCAACAATAGCTGTGGCACAAATGTATTGCTTAAAACAGCTATTGCCCCTGTTCGTACATATCCGTGTTAAAACTCAAATGTATGTATCTGTAAAAGTAAAACATCTTAATGGCAAACATTTTAGAAACATTTAAGGCGTGACATTGTCCAGTCACTTGGAAACACAGTTTTTGTTTTAACAGGTGAATGTGTACATCACGACAATATTTCAGTTAGTTGGGATTGAAACCTTCAAGACAACAGCAAAGCCCGTAATAACTATGCGTGATGATTTAGCGACAACGTTCTTCTATATAGTCCCACATGTTTCGATGAAATTTGATAGCGTGGTACATCAAACTGTGTTATACTAGTATAACAACACTTAGTACCCATCTCAGTGAGTCAGCCAAAAATAGTTTGATAAGAACATCCAACCAATAATGGACTCCCGGTCCTTAAATTGTCGTAATAATAACATGGCGGATGGAAACAATGTCTCATATCCACACGTTTTAATGGAAATTGACGAACATGGCGATGAATCGGTCCGTGTAATTGTATAATAGTTGTACTCGTAAGTTGTAATTGTATATATATGTGATCATCCATCACTGCGCGGCATCAGTTCATTACCGTGTCATTGTTGTTGTTGTTGACATCGAAGCTCTTGTGAATTACTCTGGTGCGTACAGTATATCATCTTGAGTAGATGTACATGTATGTACTTCAAAACTATCAGAACACTATCGACTGGATTGAATGGTTAGTGGCAACACTGTCAACATTATACTAGTAATAGCTGCTACAGTATGTTGTTGTTGTTGTTATTATTATCACTTGTGGTTGACATCGAAGCTCATGTGCATTACTCTAGCACGTGTACCTGTATCATGTTGTGTCAGTAAATGTATCTGTGTTTTGACAGCACTGTCAATTTCAACATGAACACTGAAACGAATGGAGACAAGTCATAGCCGACAGCTCGAAATGGCACATCGAAGACAACCCAGTTGTCACAATTTAGTGGAAAATATTTTCAATGACGGTTTTCGCAGATTTGGATCTTGTCCGTTCGTACAGGAACCGAATTCAGACAGTTTTAACATTAGTCCACAACTTTATAGATCACACCCCCCCCAAACACAATTGTGTCTTCAGCGTGGCGATGACATGCAGAAAGACATTCGAGACTGATACAAATAACGGCTAATGAAATCAACGTAATTACGGACGCAAGACAAGACGGATCTGTGCATTGCACATAATGAATATCGGATCATTGCACTGAATACAAACAATTAATAATAAATAATAAATATCAGCAGAGTCAGATTCAGTCATACTCTATGGAGTCACTGCCACATATCATTTGGTCGCCGATAAATATATTGTTGAATTTTGACGACATTAACTTGGAAACACGCGCATTTTTAACTTTGAGAGGGCGTATTCACAGTACAACTGAACAACTTTACAGTACAACTGTACGGAGATTCACACTACAACTGATGAAACAGTATGGGCCCATCGGAGTACAACGGTCCGACACCCGCATAGTCCACACCCCACACAGTCCACATCCGCACAGTCTACATCCCTCACAGTCCACACCCCGCACAGCCCACACCCATCACAGTCCACATCCCGTAAAGTCCACATCGATCACATTCCACATCCCACACAGTCCACATCCCGTAAAGTCCACAGCCCGCACAGTCTACACCCCTCACAGACCACATCCCGTACAGTCCACATCCCTTACAGTCCACATCCCTCACAGTCCACATCCCGCAGAGTCCACACCACGCAGAATCTACACCCCGCAGTCCACAGTCCACACCCCGCTCAGTCCAAATCCCACACATTTCACACCCCACACAGTCCACACCCCGCACATTCCACACTCCGCACAGTCACATCCCACACAGTCCACATCCCACACAGTCCACACCCAGCACAGTCCACACCCGCACAGTCCACACCCGCACAGTCCACACCCGCACAGTCCACACCCGCACAATACACACCCCACAGTCCACACACACACCCCACACAGTCCACACCCATAGCAGTCCACATCCCACACAGTCCACACCCCGCTCAGTCCAAATCCCGCGCAGTTCAAACCCCGTACATTCTACATCCCGCACAGGCCACACCACAACAGTCCACACCCAGCACAGTCCAAAACCACGCACAGTCCACACCCATCAGAGTCCATACCTCCACATTCCACACCCCCACATTCCACATCCGCACTGGCCACACCCGGTGCAGTCCACATCCCACAAAGTCTACACCCGCACAGTCCACACTCCGCATATTCCACATCCCGCACAGTCCAAATCCCGCACAGTCCAAACCCCGTACATTCAACATTCCGCAGAGTCCACATCCCGTACAGTCCACGCCCCGCGCATTCCATATCCCGCACTGTCCACACCCCGCACAGTCCACACCCCACACAGTCCACACACCGCACAGTCCACATTCCTCACAGTCCACACCCCGCACAATCCAAATCCGACAGAGTCCACATCCCTCACAGTCAACACCCCGCTCAGTCTACATCCGCACAGTCCACATCCCGCTCAGACTACACCCGCACGGTCCACATCCAGCACAGTCCACATCCCGTACAGTCCACGCCCCGCACATTCCATATCCCGCACAGTCCACACCCCGCACAGTCCACACCCCGCACAGTCCACACCCCGCACAGTCCACATCCCTCACAGTCCACACCCCGCACAATCCAAATCCGACACAGTCCACATCCCTCACAGTCAACACCCCGCTCAGTCTACATCCGCACAGTCCACAACCCGCTCAGACTACACCCGCACGGTCCACATCCAGCACAGTCCACATCCCGTACAGACCACATCCCTCACAGTCTACACCCACACAGTCCATATCCCACACAGTCCACATTCCGTAAAGTCCACATCCGCACAGTTTACATCCCTCACAGTCCACATCCCGCACAGTCCACATCCCGCACAGTCTACATCCCGTACAGTCTACAACCCTCACATTCTACTTCCCCACATTCTACATCCCGCACAGTCCACATCCCACACAGTCCACACCCCACACAGTCTACATCCCGCACAGTCCACATCCCACACAGTCCACATCCCGTACAGTCTACATCCCGCACAGTCCACATCCCACACAGTACACACCCCGTAAAGTCCACATCCCGCACAGTCCACACCCCAACAGTCCACATCCCGTACAGTCCACATCGATCACATTCCACATCCCACACATTCCACATCCGCACAGTCTACATCCAGTCCACATCCCGCACGGTCCACATCCCGTACAGTCCACATCGATCACATTCCACATCCCACACAGTCCACATCCCTTACAGTCCACATCCCACATAGTCCACACACCGCACAGTCTACATCCCTCACAGTCCACACCTCGCACAATCCACACCCCGCACAGTCCACACCCCACATTCCACACCCCCACAGTGCACACCCGCACGGTCCACATCCAGCACGGTCCACACCCCGCTCAGTCTACACCCGCACGGTCCACATCCACCACAGTCCACATCCCGCACAGTCCACATCCCGCATAGTCTACATCCCGTACAGTCTACATCCCGTACAGTCTACATCCCCACAGTCTACATACCGCACAGTCCACATCCCACACAGTCCAGATCCCGTACAGTCTACATCCCCACAGTCTACATCCCGTACAGTCCACATCCCACACAGTCCACACCCCGTAAAGTCCACACCTCGCACAGTCCACACCCCCACAGTCCACATCCCGTACAGTCCACATCCCTTACAGTCCACATCCCGCACAGTCCACACCCCGCAGTCTACATCCCTCATAGTCCACACCTCGCACATTCCACACCCGCACAGTCCACACCCCACAGTCCACACCCCACAGTTCACACCCCGCACAGTCCATATCCAGCACAGTCCACATCCCGTACAGTCTACATTCCGCACAGTCCACATCCCACACAGTCCACATCACTCACATTCCACATCCCGAACAGTCCACACCCAGCATGGTCCTCATACCGCACAGTCCACACCCCGCACAGTCCACACCCCGCACAGTCCATAGTATATCCTCGTTATCGTAATTATCGATTTTCGCTGTCGATGGAACGCGGCTGTCCAACTAGGATTGTTTATCTCGACGATATAGAGACACCAGTGCTAAATCGTGGGCCTGGTTGTACCATGTTTAACATGTCTGGCAATGCCCAATTATAGCCACACTAGCCGTATGTATCTATTGAAGCTACATCTGACCATTGATGGTGGATGGATCTGGTTGAAAAGAGATAACGCAATCCAACAAACAATCATTAAACTATACAAGAACATGACTTGGTTATACTCTTAATAAATACATATTGTTTGCCATTTTCATGTATAATTAACAAAATATTCCAACATTGTTACTTTTTCCTGACAACTGTACCTAAACAGAAGAATAAATCATATATGGATGGATCTGAGTCCCATATCACATAGCACAACCAATTTCTAAACAGATGCGTGTGCTTTCCTACGCTTCTCGGATATTTCGCAAGCTGGTGCAACCGAAATGTCATCGGCAGTGGTTTCATAAGTTGTAGCAACATAATACCCCTCACCCTCAGTTGCAACAGCTCGAAGCAATGCTTGTTTGCAATGCAAATTGGTAAAATATTGTTTTACGATTGTCAAGTGTAGCTACAATAGCAACAGATATATATTGTAGCTACATTTCGGAATTGCCAGACCTGTTAAACATGAGATGACAAATGCGTCACTTATACCGGCGGTCTCGGGTTTAAACAACGGAATTCGCTGTCGAACAGTGTCATAAATTTAGAGGTTTCCGAAAACCAGGTATATACCGGATACGAATAATCCGGCGTCGAGGTTTACATAGACCTGGTTTAACCCCATCTGCCGAATTTGGTCCCTGGTCTAGACCAGGGTTTCATGTAAACTATAGTCTAGACCAGGCCGAAACCACGGTGATCGCGATGTGTTACCCAGCTTCGCGGCGAGTAAGCTGGGATTATTGGTCAGCACTGGTCCGTATTCTCGACGTTTTGAAACTCAGGTTTACGTAAACCAAGGTTTGCCTTCTTATTGTCATTCAAGCCTTTGTCGGTCTGTTCATAATTCGAACCATGTGGTAACGTACACGTTCTGGTAACAGAAACATAAGTATTTTTTGGAAGCATTTATCTTTATGTTAACCAAATTTTAATTGTGTTATATGTGTATGTCGTGTAGAGTAAAGATTATAATTATATATGAACTGGACAAGATTTAATACAATCCGTATTATTAGTAAGCCAGTCATTCGCACGATGGTGAATAGTTTGAGCAATCACAAGCTGGCTTTTAACTGGACATTAGAAATGATCTAGTGTAACTGTGTTTTATATAATGTCACCTATCATAACTGTAACAATCATGCGTGCGTGTACCCCGGCGATTTGCTGTGAATGAGCATGGGCGACCCGGCATAACAGTGAATGGCACATCGGATTTTCATTTTCGTCTTACATCGCATGGGCGGGATGCGGGGCTTTCCCGGCGTATTCATAAAATTGACGTTGGAATGCTTCTTATTGGGGATTACTCGTTCCGCCCATTCACGTAGATTATTTCAGTATTTTGAACAAGATTAATACTGATGTTTTAAGTAATTTTATTTTAAACGTAAAGCAAAAAAAAAAACAGGAAAGACGAAAAAAAATTACAAACAAAAAACAGAACCAGAATTTTTTTTTACAAAAACAAAACAAAACAAACAAAAAAACAAAAGAATTTTTTTTTTCAAAACATTAAAATAAAATGAAAAACAAAACAAAAATAGAAGACAAAAAATCAAAATATATAAATTTATGATTCTTTTATTAAACGCATTTGCTGAAAAATAAATACAAGAATGGAGTTTACTATCTTGTATTCCTAGAAATCTCGGGGGCCCGGTGGTTCAGTCGGTAGAGTGCCAGGTGGATTACACCGTCACATGCCGTCCGCGCTGACGAAGCTGGTTCGAACCCCGTCATAGGGAGGGTGACCGGAATCGAAATTCTTATTTTAACGTATATTTTGTTAATCGTCGTTGTTCCAATAATGTCTTACCATTTGGATTCTTGGAAATTGGAATGATGGCAACTGAAATGATGGGCGCAATTGTTTTTAGCCCAATATATGTTTGGGTCGAGATTTAAAAGGGCGGTCTCTGAGAATGATTATTCGGTGCATGGAGAGGTGGTATAAACAATGTATAGCCACGTATAGGCCATGGGTGGTTCCATCGGCCGTGAAACAAGTTTTTTTTTACTCAACTAAAACATTTACTCAAACCGCTGACATCAAAATAGGTTATCATAATAAATAAACATAAAGGTAGGGTCGTGGCGACATGGGAACTTGGGTGCCTCACCCCCCCCCACCCCAACTTAGGATGGAGCGGATTGGAAATATGGACAATACCCCCACCATCCACATGGAGACACTCTAATCACATGCCTGTAAAGACGACACACCGCACGTGTTCGGTGATAACCCGTTACATTAATGCTCAACTATTCGCGACGTGAACGCAATCATATTGTTCGGGCACCAAGCGTGCCTTTGTCCGTCGATACACCGATCGTCGTTGATTGAACAATAATCCGCCTAATCTAATCGAGACCAGGTGGTTTCGCGAGACCAGGTCCAGACATGGAACACCGTGATTATTAGGGTGGTCTAGACCAGGGACCAGAATTCGGCCGCTTCAGTGCCAGGTCCGATTTTTGTATCAACCCATATACCCTGTGCCAATGCATTCTCTTATATATGGAGACGATCATAGGGCGCGCTCATCCTTTATTATTAACAAACTACCTGGATCCATGCGAAGTAATCTGAACCGTGAACACGATAGCGGAACCTACATCCTCGATCAACTGCGGCAATTTCTGAAGAGAAAAATTGAAATCCGCGGCTCAGCATGTTCGATGGACGTTCTGAACTACGGAGTCCGCTGTTTCATCTGGTTTCTATCGCGAAGTCAGGTGGATTCGAAACCGGGAGGAAAGTATAGTGTTTACTGTGACGCCTCTGGATAACAATACCCAACGGCATGTGGCAAAGTTATTGGTGTTCAACATATCCTCGCCAAATACGCACACAATAGACCTATAATGTGAAATAGGTACATAATGTGATCATTTGATTCTAAAATAGAAGACAGTGGAGTCATATCCGTAATTTCGTTTTACGTTGCAGGCCACAGTGCGAACACCTGAACAGTCGTGAGTTGGCTTATTTGTGTCATTGTGCGCACATAATTTGTTTATAATTGCCTCATTATGAGTCGATAATGTGGCTAAACACGCTTATTTCAGCACATTATCGACTCAAAATGATGCGATTGTAAGCATATAATTGACCTAAAACATGTTGTCTTATGAGCAGATAATGTGCGGGTTTTCAGGAGTACAGGCTGGGGTGTTGATTCAAGAATCGCTATTGTGAAATAAATCAACCGGTGTTTCAGTTGCCATCGGGTTTCGGTATGTCGGTCAAAGTCCAGCTGTAACCTGTACACGCAGACATCAAACGAGTCTGCACAGGCCAATCAGACCCAATCAGAGTCGGATGCAATTCCAACCGAAATTGTTCATTCTTACGTAGTCAGCAATACCAGTCCTGTACTTCTTATTCTGTTGTTCCAGTGGAATGGGCTATAGTGGTGATTTTCAAAGGCTCAACAATAGCTGTGGCACAAATGTATTGCTTAAAACAGCTATTGCCCCTGTTCGTACATATCCGTGTTAAAACTCAAATGTATGTATCTGTAAAAGTAAAACATCTTAATGGCAAACATTTTAGAAACATTTAAGGCGTGACATTGTCCAGTCACTTGGAAACACAGTTTTTGTTTTAACAGGTGAATGTGTACATCACGACAATATTTCAGTTAGTTGGGATTGAAACCTTCAAGACAACAGCAAAGCCCGTAATAACTATGCGTGATGATTTAGCGACAACGTTCTTCTATATAGTCCCACATGTTTCGATGAAATTTGATAGCGTGGTACATCAAACTGTGTTATACTAGTATAACAACACTTAGTACCCATCTCAGTGAGTCAGCCAAAAATAGTTTGATAAGAACATCCAACCAATAATGGACTCCCGGTCCTTAAATTGTCGTAATAATAACATGGCGGATGGCAACAATGTCTCATATCCACACGTTTTAATGGAAATTGACGAACATGGCGATGAATCGGTCCGTGTAATTGTATAATAGTTGTACTCGTAAGTTGTAATTGTATATATATGTGATCATCCATCACTGCGCGGCATCAGTTCATTACCGTGTCATTGTTGTTGTTGTTGACATCGAAGCTCTTGTGAATTACTCTGGTGCGTACAGTATATCATCTTGAGTAGATGTACATGTATGTACTTCAAAACTATCAGAACACTATCGACTGGATTGAATGGTTAGTGGCAACACTGTCAACATTATACTAGTAATAGCTGCTACAGTATGTTGTTGTTGTTGTTATTATTATCACTTGTGGTTGACATCGAAGCTCATGTGCATTACTCTAGCACGTGTACCTGTATCATGTTGTGTCAGTAAATGTATCTGTGTTTTGACAGCACTGTCAATTTCAACATGAACACTGAAACGAATGGAGACAAGTCATAGCCGACAGCTCGAAATGGCACATCGAAGACAACCCAGTTGTCACAATTTAGTGGAAAATATTTTCAATGACGGTTTTCGCAGATTTGGATCTTGTCCGTTCGTACAGGAACCGAATTCAGACAGTTTTAACATTAGTCCACAACTTTATAGATCACACCCCCCCAAACACAATTGTGTCTTCAGCGTGGCGATGACATGCAGAAAGACATTCGAGACTGATACAAATAACGGCTAATGAAATCAACGTAATTACGGACGCAAGACAAGACGGATCTGTGCATTGCACATAATGAATATCGGATCATTGCACTGAATACAAACAATTAATAATAAATAATAAATATCAGCAGAGTCAGATTCAGTCATACTCTATGGAGTCACTGCCACATATCATTTGGTCGCCGATAAATATATTGTTGAATTTTGACGACATGAACTTGGAAACACGCGCATTTTTAACTTTGAGAGGGCGTATTCACAGTACAACTGAACAACTTTACAGTACAACTGTACGGAGATTCACACTACAACTGATGAAACAGTATGGGCCCATCGGAGTACAACGGTCCGACACCGTCAAGCCGATAGTATTTTCTAAGAGTGTAGTTTTAACTGACTTTATCTTACACCAAAAAAACAAAAAAATAACAGAAATAAAACACAAATCCTGAGTTCAGGTGGACAGGTATTCTGAGATTCTCGGATTTCAATACTCTAGAGTCGAGTCAGAATAGCCTGCCAAGTCAAAGCATCTTTGATTTTAATGGATCTTTACACACATTAATTTTAATATTTAAATTTTGAGCGAATTCAGTTTGATGATATTTGAATTTTAAGGTTATCGAGAAATTCCGTTGAATTATTTATAGCATGTGAACCTAAAATAAAGCTTTTCATAAACACAATTTACAATAACCATGGATCAGGAATATAGTTCAATCGGACATTTCATGTTATAGAAGATTAATGGTCAAAATCATTTTATGTGTATTAGTATATTAAAGTCTATTAATATGAATATCAAGAGTATAATATACATATACATTTTTAAAATATCTAAATTCAAAGATTTTTTCAGTAATAATGACATATTTGCTCTCTGATTGTTCAATGCTCAATGTTATGTGATATCATTCTCGAAACATGCATAATTGCTAAAATTCAGACATTTGAAATTAGTTGTTCAGTATTTTTTAATTTTGAGGGAATCCTGCATAAACCAAGCCTGAAAAATCAAAATACACTTGATCCTGTCAGTGTATGAACGTACCCTAACACATGTTTGAACAATGACATTGATAAATGTATTAGTTATTTGGGGATTGCCGGCAATGTGATAGGCGAAAAATGCAGCGCACAAATAAGAGTACCGTGTAACTGTTTGGGAATTAAGAATAACATGTTGCTATTTATGATTTAAGAATAACATGTAGCTGTTTATGGTTTAATAATAACAAGTAGCCTGAAAAATCAAAATACACCTACGCCTGCTATGAAACTTAGTTCACGATCCAGTATGATTTTCCAAATATGAATTAAGGAAAAAAAGTATTTGGTCACTTGTGGTCAACCTTTAACGTGAAGAGCCCAGTGGTTTCGTGACAGTGGTGAATATACTTATATTTCGGTTTCATTTCTTCTCACTGGACTCTTGATCCAGTATTCAGTAATAACTGGATGCTGAATGAATTATTAAAGTTTAATTATTATGGTATGTATTTACTATTTATCTTATTTATATAAATCAAAATACTTAAAATATTGTAGTGTGAATTTGTGTCAGTCACGTAGCTTGACGTAGGTTCATTAACTCACGTTCGATCGTGTCCCGATAGACAGCTTATAATGTAATTGATCATGTACATCGTTGATGATCTCACGTTCAGCAGTGTCAATAACTACATTTTATCATTCAATATTTATTGAATTACAATTTATAACACAATTTGTTACAAATGTACTAGTATTATTATTGTCCTTATTTTCCCCAACCACCATGTACACATACTAAAGCAAATGACGATAGACTAGTAGTAGAACATACCACACTATTCTAATCTAAGTTATATAACATGTTTAGTCACAAGAGCAGAAGATAATGTGATCACTATTTGATGTGCACTGAACTTAATCGAGTCATAACAAATTAAAAAAACTGATATTTATATAATGTGCTGAATTTAGTTTAAGCATTAGTCTAACTTGAGCAGAGTTTTTGTTGGATATCTACCATATGTTGGGTCGTTCCCATCCTCAAGCTATTGATGTCATGGAGACATTCAAGGTTATTTTGCTATTTTGCATGCGAAGAGGTAGACTGCTTGAGACCTCGTGGTAGATACATTCATAACAGGTATTCAACTTTTTGGATCTAAACTTTGACAGTTTAGCCAAACACATTATTTTCATAGCACTGATGATTGAAGTCACATAATTTCCTACTGTATGAGGATCGGATACATATAATATACGTTATTAATTGAACCTAATAAAGATCGTGTGTGATTATATAAAATTAAAATTTAATGTATTTCACTTTCGACAGGGAAATATGTCAGCTAATTCAGTGAAATAAGATAAGTAAACGTTAATGGGATAAGTTGACATTCATCACATTTGCAGATTGCTACATCCAGTAGAATTGTACTATAGTAGCACACTGTGTTCATGAGTGAGTTACTTATTAAAGGGGCAGCACCTCTATTTAGAAAATGTATTATGTTGGCATTATGTATTGTATTATGTATTATGTTGGCATATATCTACACCTACATCCAAATCATTGCAAACCGCTTTCAAGTGATGACGCCATGACGTCTTTCGATAAAGTGAGATAACAAACAGCTACAATGAAATAACAACACGCGTTTGAACTAACATGTTGCTTCTAAGAACACACGGCGATGTACGTTTCGGTAATATTCCACCATGTAATAGACAAGCGTATAATAACAGGTCGTTTCATATTGAATGATTTGGATTATGTGTGAGTAGTTTGGAGTAGTAAGGTGGTTGCCATATACATGCACGGAGAAAGACGTTAGAAGAGTGAGAGTGACATGATGATATATGTCGGCATTACCATGCAATTGACTCCTGCAGCGGGAATACGTAACACCACGAAAATAGTAATTTAACCCTTGATTGAATGGAAATTGATAGGTAATCATCGTATTGAAAGTGGCTCAAGTCCGTGTTTCTTGGGTGGCGTAATTAGCATCGGGCCACGGTCAAAAACAATTCACGTCGATCTATCGTGCAATTATATATACCGTCGTGAATACAAATTAGCAAAACGTAATGAATAGAGATCAACCTGTGTGAAAAGCAATGGTTAATTGGTCCAGTCGACTCATTGTGCGGAAAATCAGCGGGCGACATGGATAGCTATGGCACATAATTATGACGGACAAATTGTCACCAAACTACGCCATAATAAATTGTCACACCTACTATGCCATCGCTACTGTGATACGTGTGTCCGCAGCCATTCTATAGAACTCACACTACTGTTGCAAATGTTCACATACTACATGTTTCAACAATGGCATTGATAAATGTATTAGTTATTTGGGGATTGCGAAATAGAAGGCAGCGCACAAATAAGGGTATTGTGTAACTGTTTGGGGTTTGAGAATAACATGTAACTGTCTAGGATTCAATAATAACATGTAACTGTTTAGGATTTAACAATAACATGTAACTGTTTATGTTTAAGTATAACATGTAACTGTTTATGTTTAAGTATAACATGTAACTGTTTAGGATTTAAGAATAACATGTAGCTGTCTAGGATTTAACAATAACATGTAACTGTTTAGGATTTAAGAATAACATGCAGCTGTCTAGGATTCAATAATAACATGTAACTGTTTATGTTTAAGTATAACATGTAACTGTTTAGGATTTAAGAATAACATGTAGCTGTCTAGGATTTAACAATAACATGTAACTGTTTAGGATTTAAGAATAACATGTAGCTGTCTAGGATTTAACAATAACATGTAACTGTTTATGTTTAAGTATAACATGTGACTGTTTAGGATTTAAGAATAACATGTAGCTGTCTAGGATTTAAGAAAAACATGTAGCTGTTTATGTTTCAAGAATAGCATATAACTGTTTAAGATTTAAGATTAACATGCAGCTGTCTAGCGTTTAATAATAGCATGTAGCTGATTATGTTTAATTATAACACGTAACTGTTTTGGATTGAAGAACAACATGCAACTGTTTTATGTTTTAAACTGTGTCAAAGGTTAACAAAGGTGATGTAAGACCTGGTAACTTAGGCCAAACTACACAACGACACACCGGCCCACCGAGCAGGCAAATACAAAGCCAGCGTGATAGGTGGACCGACAACCAGAAGGAATAAAATCAGGGCTATCTACATGTAAAAAAAATAGTAGAACGGCTGGTTATTCATCAGTTATGTAAATGTTTAAACAAGCGATACAAGTTTAAGGTATATGTATCTATTAATTATACATAGTTCATAGTATATACACTAGAGTTTGTTACTGCAATCCTAGTTCCCCATATCACAATGTACGAGTAGTTACAAACAAATGTAGTTAAAGGTTATCGTGACGTTATCGACTGGACGAGTAGTTACACACCATTGTAGTTAAAGGTTATCGCTGTCCCCTGGAAGAGTAGATAAAAACAAATGCAGTTATCGGTTATCGTATCCCCTGGACGAGTAGTTACACACACATGTAGTTAAATGTAATCGTATCCCCTGTACGAGTAGTTACACACACATGTAGTTATAATCATTTGGACGTGTAGTCACACACACATGTAGTTAAATGCTATCGCTGTCCGCTGAACGAGTAGTTATATACAAACGTAGCTAAATGTTATCGTATCCCCTGGATGAGTAGTTACACACAAATGTAGTCAATTGTTATCGCTGTCCGCGGAATGAGTAGTGTCACATGAATGTAGTTAAATGATATCGCTGTCCGCTGAACGAGTAGTTACATACAAACGTAGTTAGATGTTATCGTAATCCCTGGATGAGTAGTTACACACATGTAGTTATCTGTTATCGTTGTCCGCTGGATGAGTAGTTACACACATGTAGTTAACTGTTATCGTTGTCCGCGGGATGAGTAGTTACACACATGTAGTTATCTGTTATCGTTGTCCGCTGGATGAGTAGTTACACACATGTAGTTATCTGTTATCGTTGTCCGCTGGATGAGTAGTTACATACATGTAGTTATCTGTTATCGTTGTCCGCGGGATGAGTAGTGTCACATGAATGTAGTTATCTGTTATCGTTGTCCGCGGGATGAGTATTGTCACACGAATGTAGTTAAATGTTTCCGTTTTTGTCTGCTGGACGAGTAGCTACACACAAATGCGCAGTTAACAAGTTATAATAAAGAATTTAATATAGTCTAGTACGGTTTACATATTGTTAACAACTTCCTAAATACATGGACACTGCTAAATGCTTTCCAATACACTCATGCATACAGCATAGGCTATCATACTGGCATGTATTATATACTACAATTGAAACCCTGTATATGACACACCTGGTTGGTAGTGCGTGTTTTGTATATATTCGTTGTTTATATGTAGTGTTTCACTATCGGTATATCTTGATGGTTTTGGGGAAAAAAATTAACATGTAATTTTTTATAATTTAAGAATAGCATGCAACTGTTTATGTTTTAAGAATAACATGTACATGTTTAGGATTTAAGAATAGCATGTAACTGTTTAGGATTTAATAATAACATGTAACTGTTTAGGATTTAATAATACCATGTAACTATTTAGGATTTAAGGATAACATGTAACTGTTCAGGATTTAATAATACCATGTAACTGTGTAGGTTTTAATAATAGCATATAACTGTTTGGGGTTTAAGAATAACATATAGCTGTTTAGGATTTAAGAATAACATGTAGCTGTTTATCGTTTAAGAATAACATATAACTGTTTATGGTTTAAGAATAACATATAACTGTTTACGAGTTAAGAATAACATGTATCTGTTTAGGGTTTAAGAATAACAAGTAACTATTTAGGGCTTATGAATAACTTTCAACTGTTAAGAATTTAAGGATAGCATATGACTGTTTAGGTTTTAAGAATAATATATAACTGTTTACGAGTTAAGAATAGCATGTATCTGTTTAGGTTTTAAGAATAACATATACATATCTTGGCTGATGAATAATACCTAACTGTTTAGGATTTAAGAATAGCATGTACTTGTTTATGGTTTAAGAATAACGCGTGGTTGGTTAGGATTGGAGAATTACATATAACTGTTTAGGATTTAAGAATAACATGTATCTCTTTAAGGTTTAAGAATAACATGCAACTATTAGGACGTATGCACAACACGTCACTGTTAATGGTTTAGGATTAAGATGTAACTGATTAGGATTTTGATTGCACCAAATTTTACGCCCAACTGTTGACGTAATTGAAAACATAAATACCTGTGGAAATTTCAGGATTTCCTGTACCCCCTGCTCCTTTGTGTAATTCTTTTGATGCTCGTGTCGATAACGATGTAAATGTGTTGACAGTTGAAGACAAACACAACGATACACTTACCGGCCGGATTACTTTACTATAATTATACCAATAATGGATACAAGCGCTGTAACTCTATCTTCGTTGTCGGCAACCAGTGCTTTGTATTTCATGTTTTCTGTGACAGATTGGCGTGAGAGTTTGCTTCTAAGTACGTCGTAATGTGGACCAAATTAATTTCAGATCATTTTAAGAAAAGTTTGTTCAATGTTATAAAGTTCCTCATCCGAACAGGTAGGACTATCAACAAGTACCCGGGCTGTGAGCGGGTGAAATATGATATATACGGACGTACAGTTTGATGTGATAGTTGTACATACTATCCTGTGGCCCCGCATGGAAATCTGCCAACAGGTGTGTGTAACCGCTAGAGATTCCATTACGACCAGTCTGAGGGATATAGGAATATCTAGGGTTGGTGCAAGCAGCTCCAAGTTCTGACAATCTGTGGTAGGGTTCACAATTGGCAACACAAGATTTTATTGCCGCGTGCAGATCGATATTGTGTTTGGGAGCCTGAACTTGGTGAACCTGAATTCTTTAGTTGCTGGGGAGTGTATCCATAGCACAGTTTCCCATGAATTTTAATGAGCGAATCGAGTCTGAAACAGTATTATGCGTTCCCGTCGTATACTCGGTAATAACTATATAAAAATATATGACAGAAAATTAAGTAACGTAAATGAGTGTTGCATAATTCATCGAGATATGTCCAATGATTCATTTTTTTAGATTTTTATTTATATAAGTTATTTACACTATATACAGTGATGCCATACAAACATATATGCACTCAAACAAAACATTTTAATAATTATAGTGACATGTCGGGCGGGGCGGGGGTCCTTGCACACGCGCCATGTTGTCCATGATTTGATTGAGTTGAGTCGTTTCACCAGCGGACCCAGTAGGACACCACCCCTGATTAACCCACAGCGAGCCTCGCAGAGTGGTGAGCAGACGACAATCAGCAGTACATTATTGTTTGTTTTGGGGATCCCTATGGGGTATATACAGCACTGGCTAAGTAGTCCTGGTTAACCCATTGCGAGCCCACAGGGTGGTGAGCAGACGATTATCAGCAGTACATTATTCTGTTTGTTTGACTTTTGTAGACGCACACTGCTTTTTCTCAAAATCGCTCGAATTAGCTAAACACCGCGAAAATGACAACTTTAGAAAAAATTAAGATACTTTTTTGTAACGACATCAGTTTACTCTACCCGCATCATAGAAAGTCAGCATAATCACCAGCATCATATCATAATAGCATGACTACTTGACCAGGGGTGGATATCTGGCATATATTATGTACACGTATAGTGCATTCATCATCTTAGAATGTCCACGAATTTGACTGAGAAAGTTGAATACATCATTCAGCGCCCCCACACCGGATGCACTCATTAAGAAATCTGACATATAATGCAGAAATATGTCGCAGTCCATCAGCTCTATGACATATGGTAAGGATACATAGTTCCTCTTTTGGTAACTGTATACTGGTTGACCCGATGCGACATCGTGACTTTGATGCCTGCATGGATGGTACACACTGTCATATTCATAAGGTTCGCCTATTTTATATTCGAGATGGGTCGTACACAATATTCTGAGCCTCGCCTGAATTCCACTAAGAAATCTGACAGAATAATGCATATAACTCTTGTGCATTCCTCGACGTATAATTTCCATGAATTTATCCGGTAAAGTCTTAAACATTATTCTGCGCCCCTTCGGAACTAGTCCCATCGGACACACACTAAGAAATATGGCAAATTCAATTAATATCATAACATTGTGGCACAAGTCATGACACATTTCCATGATTTGATCGAGACAACCTTTAAATAATAACATTGTTGCACAATTCATGACACATTTCCACGATTTGATCCAGACAACCTTTACACAGTCTTATCTCCGCTCCCATCAGGAAACCACAGGAAATATAAGAACATAATATAATCTAGATATGAGTCGCACATCACTTTGTGCAATTTCATGTATTTGTTTGAGTTAGTCGCCTTGGACCCACACTATTCTGCATCCCCGCCGGAGGCCCAGCGGGTACTCACTAAGACACCTGACATATATAATGTAGAACTCTGGTGCACAACTCATCGTAGAATTCCCATGCATTTGACCGGGAGAGTCGCATGCAATCCTCGGCACCTCCGTCGGGATCCCCGCTCCCCCAGATGACGTATGGCATCGGGACGTTGTTCCTGGTGTAGTAACTGGTGTCGCTCCCGGCGCCGGTATCGTAACCATCTATCCACACACTGACACCTACAAAATACGCATGACATAGTCTGGTTACTCTCCTTAACCCTTTACCAAACATAAGGGCCCTGTGCCAATGCATTTTCTTATACATGCGAGTCGACCATAGGTCGCCTCGCATATATAAGAAAATGCATTGGCTTAACACATTAAAAATTATAAAATTGTTAAAGAATGTAAGAAAAAATGGTAAAAAGTGTTAAAAAAAGATTTATTTTAGGCCAATGCATTCTCTTATATATGCGAGGCGACCTATGGTCGACTCGCATATATAAGAGAATGCATTGGCACAGGGCTAACTGTAACTATCACAATGTGGTGGTCAAGGAGCCGGTTCCAATGATACCCATATTTGTATGGTTCTATTGAGACAGACCGAAGATATTTTAGGCTGTTGAAGCTTTATTTGGCCGGTTTTGGCCGGTTTGTTGGGTAAAGGGTTAATGTGCATCGTTGGTTCGTAAATTTGAATACATTTGTCAGATACTTTCCGGGGGTCTGTGGTGTCAGCATATGCAGGGGGAGACGCACGTTTTGCATAAATCTAACCAAAATGGCAAAAGATTTTCAACAAAGATTTTCTCGGGATCTATCTGGCGAAAAATCTTGAAGTTCACATATCATCATCTCAATTGTATATAGAATCTTCGCAATTATTAAAGACATATTATGTACTTGTGCGGGTGCGTGAAACTGATAAGTTAGTATTCATGTGCTATGCCAACTGGAGGAATGTATCATTCTACTAACATCACCGAACATCTCAAGCAAATCGACCGTATCAGTCCATAGAAAACAATGATAAACTACGCTAAATTGTAAATATTTACCACTCGAATCGGGACGCTTCTATCGGGTATAAATTAACGAAAACGATTTCGCGATCGGCAGTTACTGCATTTAAATAATATATAATAATGTCGGTGTGTGTTGTCAATTGATATATAATATTTTTTTAAATAACTACTTTGAACAAGATTATTCTCCATTTCTATTTGATCACCCTACCGGAGTGTTTCATATCACTTTAAGAGACGATAAAACAATGGATTGATAGCTTGAAAGTGAAATGTTCTTGTTTGTCCCTTTCGGTACCAAGTACTGATAAAATAATTAATAATTGCAAACAACACTCCAATCAACAAATAGCGTATTGTCCTGGCTCTGTGAGAGGAGGCTTCATTTGTATTATAATACCCCCATATATTATAATGAAGAATAAAGCAGTCACACATATCCCAGCACAATGAAAACAAATTTTGATATGCAGTGTGGTCCACTCAAGCAGGGCCCAATCAATTGGAATAAGGCTACAGTCTTAATTGATCAGGTGGTCAGCTAAAACTTGGTTATTGACCCATGACCCAGAACTCATCTTAGCCCATTTTCATTGATCAAAATTATTTATCGGTTGTTGCCTTCCTAATTGAAATTAATAATTAAATTTCACGAATCAAGAACAATGAAGTCTCCTCTCATGATCTTCAGATATTATACCATTTGAACAACAAATTGTCTTACTGATGTTCTTGGTGCCTGAATTTTTTTTTTAAATATTGTTCATGCCACACATTTAAAGTAAATGGGTTTGTAAAATCCAATGGGTTGATGGTTCTTAAATCTTGTGTCATAGTAATCGCTTGTACCAAATTTCTCAAAGAAATTCTTGACATATTTTGAGATATAGAGGATATGAAATGAGTGTTTCTCTCATATGATATTTATGAAACGAGTCTAAGAATTTTCAGTTTTCTCGAGCCTCCGGCGAGAGAAAACTGAAAATTCGTGACGAGTTTCATAAATATCATATGAGAGAAACACGAGTTACATATTCTATTTATCATATGACACCTATAAATTGATTATGATGTCCAAAACGCACACAAATCACTAAATAGCTATATGCCATCGGCAGCAAAAGGTTAATGTGACGTCACTTCATTGCACCGGAAGCCACTTGCACCTGGTGAACTAACAGAAAAAATATGCACGCGAAGATATAGTGCGCTATTCTGTTCTCAGTTTGTGACATTATATCGTATGTTTATTAGATAAATACGAATTACATATTCTATTTATCGTATAACAATGTCCAAAACTATATATTTCAAGATTATAATTGCGAGAATTTCGGCATCGCGTTGATTGACGCGCACGAATTTGACCTGCATTTCGTTAGAGATGCGGCTCGGCCCAGGCTGCCATTCAGCCAATCAGAACACACTTTTTGTCAACAAACCAATTAAATTATCGGAAGGTGATATGAACTAGTAGTTCATATGGAATTGATTTATGACATACTTTCCAACGTAAATAATGATTGAGTCATATGATAAAATCCATTTTGAAATGGCGGGAAATTTTATCGACTGTAAGCGATTTAGTGCCACCACAGACGCTGCGAATAAAATCATAAGTGGGGAAAATCGCAGGTGGAGAACAGTGGCTTGTCCGCAGGTGCTACGGTGCTGCGATGTCTGCTACTACGATTTTATCCACGTGATCGAGCACGTGCTAGCATGCAAATTGTGAGACCAGTCACGCCACGATTTTCCTGGTAAAAACAATTTGTAAGTTAATAACTATCTTCCAGTCCCCAATCGCAATACATATTAAGGTGGGGCGACTTAATTCAACCGACAACCATGACGAACATCGCAAAATTAAAACTGGCAGATGTACCTGCCGATTGTCCTTAAGAACGAGATTTGATTTATGTGTGGCAAGCAAATTTACCATAATTGTATGAACGAGAACAAGTCAACGTTACCACGTAAACTGACCAATTAAGGCCCTTCCACATTGCACTTGCGGCGCGGTATGCCGCTCGATACTGGCGATTCGTCGAATTAGAACTCACTGGAGGTAATGAGTTGTTGTACACGACGATGCCCCCCCCCCCCCGTACCGTGCGTTGTTGGTCTGCGTTTGTTCGATAAATTCCGGCGTTTGCAATGAAAGTACTGTGATTGTACATCGCTTCACCATGCAGTTTTAAACAAAAGTACGCTAATGGCAAAGAAACCATGAGTTCAACGGAACCATACGAGTAACCTCATAAAACGCCGTCGCCACAGAAAACACCGTGTGGAAGGACCTTGCGGGTTATACCGTTACCAGATCGATTATAGTAACCATAACACCAAATATATTGCCGTTAATGGTACGAAAGTAAATCGACCAAACACGCGCGCGATGCATATGCCATCTCGAACGTGATGGCAAGTGTTAGTTTGATTGGTTACACCCACCCCAATACAAAATACCCATTGGCCAATTTGTGATTGTACATGTTCACTTTTAATACATTCGTCTTTGGGTAATACACACAAACTGAAATGCAAGTGCTTTCGCTGGATAACTCCAGA
Organism: Siphonodentalium dalli; assembly: GCA_032622095.1. Lineage (NCBI taxonomy): Eukaryota > Metazoa > Mollusca > Scaphopoda > Gadilida > Siphonodentaliidae > Siphonodentalium > Siphonodentalium dalli. Next base: position 160,175,187 of record CP136068.1, on the reverse strand, counting down.
TACGTTCTTTATTGAAAATGAATGTAAGTAAACATTATTACCAGTATCAGCCATAAGTTGCTTAATGTAATTAAAACATAAGTAACCAGTATAAGCCGAAATCAGCTAATTGTAGCGAATTATACTTGAGGGATATATATAGAAACTACAGTTTTATTTCTCTTTTAATGGGAGGAAGTGAATGAGTTTATTTCTAGCCGCGAATTGACATCGAACATTCTACAGCTATACAGATATACAAAAACCAAGTAAAACATAACTAACCAGTATCAGCCGACACCAGTTGATTCTTGATGTATATATACATTGCTGAGTCTGTGATTTCGGCGAGATGTCCGCCATCATTTTCACACTCCTGTCTCGCGGGATCTCGTGCCAGTTCAGTCGTGTAGTGTCTGGTGCAGTAAGTTGGGTCATATCCAGTTGGGCAGTCTACAAAGTGATCACCAATTACGCATAAAATAAATAGCTACCGTCAGTGTGCTTCTAAAAGGTCGTACCTTCCATATTGGCGCGAAACTTGTTATTGCATTTTCGGAATCTACGGGTTCGATTACATACGTTCCTGAAATAACTTTTCAATATTTCAAGTAAAATGTCATTTTTCGATGTTTTTTATGGACATTATTGTTCTAAAATATCGGGTTTGTGTTTCGTTAATTCTGAAATGTCCTAATTTTTACTCCTGATAGGATCATTCTGATTGTATTGTTTTGAAAAAGAATGGCCGGAGGGTGCATCCGCCTTATCCTGAGTGGCAGAGACCGTGGAAATTGTCAGAACTAAAATGTCGTATAGACAAGATTTTATTTGTTACTTGCAATGTGTCGTATAACACTATAAAATAATGTTTTAATATCAACTGGAAGTTAACCGAATATTAAAGTGTATTAAGAACTTTGCTAACCCAATTTCCCCCAAATTTGATGGAGTCAAAATAAAGGATTATGTTCACTTTTATTAGTAATCACAGTAACCAAACCCATTGATGCAAACTTTTAAGAGTATAATTCATGGTGGATTATGTAAGAAATACTAAATGTGAAATTGATAGAGGTTTTTAAAATCTATTTTGTCGAACCCAAATTCAACAAACACAAAGTCCATATCTAAGAAAAAATATGGGAATGTGTACTGAACACTGTGAAGAATGATGAGCAATAAAACAAAATCATATTATCAATTGTTCTTCGATAAAATGACTAAGAACCAATTGTTTACAAATGATTGAGTAACTTGCCTGATATTACTTGTGGGGAGGTGACAGTTAAGTGTTAATATATGTGGACAGTGGTGTGTTGTGAATCTCTTGACAAAAGAATTGTGTAATCCTCAATCTGGGGGTACCCTGTTACCCAGAAACTAGCTCACCAATGGGGAGGTAATATTCTGATGGATCAGCACCTGCTGATCATAATCCCAGCTGGCTTGAATGAACATTAACTTGACCATCAAATTCAGTTCCCAAATAGCATTACTGAGCAATGACATCTACCATTTGTAAACAACTGCTTTCAAGCCAAACATCTGAAGAATACTGATGAAATGTGAGTATATCTGTATTGTTCATCATTATTCACAATGTTAAGTACACATACCCAAAATTTTCTTAGATATGGACTTTGTGTTTGTTGAATTTGGTTCAAAAAAGTAGTTTTTAAAAACTTCTATAAATTGCACATTTTGTATTTATAACATAATCTACCATGAATTATACTCTTGAAATGTTGCATCCGTAGGTTTGGTTTCTGTGATTACAAATGAAAGTGAACGTAATCCTTTATTTTGGACTCCATCAAATTTGGGGGAAATTGGGTTAGAAACGTCCTTAATAACAACTGCGATGTAAAGTGGTATTGTGCGAAGTTATTGGCAGATACAAATTTGAGTTCTACAGATAAATATTCTTTTGTGTCTCCTGAACAATTTGATTATCCTGGGTTACGACTGTTTATAAGCCACCGACGCTATATTTATCTGGTCTGGGACATCACATTTTCTATTATTACATTTGTATTGAACTAAAATATCAATGATCACCTCTTATCAAGAGCTTCCATGATTCTGTCACACAGAACATGTATATTATAAAGAGCGTTCTCAGTTATGGGCTGTTCTGCTCATTTTCGACGTATTCATTATGTGAAACTGTGCATTTTCGCGACACCTGTGCGATACATGTGATCGCAAGTAATTCTAAATTGTGTCTGTCTACATGGTAAGCAGAACACAGGCTGAGGACATCTTGGATTATCCCTTTCGTGACGGAAGCTGCGATGGTGCAACATTAAATAGCCTGTGCCAGTGCATTCTCTCATGTATGCGAGTCTCCCATTAAGAGCCTTGTATATATTAGACAATGCAGTGGCTTACAAAGTCAATGTAAATATTGTTACGGAGCCTAGCATATATAAGAGAATGCATTGGCACAGGTTTTTTCGCAAAATTTCAGGAAGCTCCAGTCATGTAAGAGTTAAACTACGTACCACATATATCGTTGATGAAGTCCTAGAAATCTATTTACCAGATATATTCTGGCATCAATACTTCATTTTTATAGAGCATCGAGGACCATTGTTGTACACTATAACACACAAGGACACCAGATATAATCAGTGTACGACGACTGAATGTGGATGAAAGCTAATGGTGGGCGCGCAGCTACTGCCATCGATCTTGGGTGACTTTGAACTTGAACACTTGATTTTGTAACACTCCCAGGTTCTTTCACTAAGTCGGCAACTCTCAGACATGACAAGATAACATTTATTCACCACAAGTATTTACAAGTTAACAGGCAAGGCAGCCACGGAGAACAATATAAAAATCATAACTTATCAAGAAGCGTTCGTAGTAAGATATATCGACCAGAAGATCGACCAGAAGAGAGTGTCTGGACTCTGACAAAGCTTAGGGGCAACGCCCTGGCTTCCAGATGTCGCGTTTTGATTGGAACACGTGTGCGGCGACAATGACCTGGATCATTCACCCCCGGGTCGTTGTCCCACTATCAAGCCAGGGCAATGACCCTTCATGTAGTTTTAACCATTCTCACGCCATCTACAGTAGAAAGTGTCACAATTTAGAAAGAAACGAATCCGTCTTTGTGCCAAAACCTAGAGTCACTAAGGTAATATATTACCCCCATTTAACACACTGTGTGTAAACGTCTAATCTATATGTTTCAAATATATGTTTCACTACACACTCAAATTAACACACTGTGTGTAAACGTCTAATATATATGTTTCAAATATATGTTTCACTACACACTCAAATATATGTTTCACTACACACTATATCTCATTTGTGCGACTAATTCACTTACGTGTAACAAAGGGCCACCGGCAAATTTTAAAATAAGTACGAATCAGTCGAGTTATCTGTTCCTATTGTTATTATTTTATGGTGAAATTCGACACAATTATGGTGGATACAAACTACAAACGGAAAAATATGTACACTATATTCCGCGGATGTTGAAGCGAACAAGCAGCGACCCTATAAATAATAAAAATAATTTATAGTGTTTTTGATTTGATACTAAAAGTTATGTCATTCGTGACAAGTCGCTCGGGAAATAAACAATTGCCTCTCTCACTCATGACATAATATGATATATACACTGATTTGTATGGATATATACACTGATTTGTATGGATATATACACTGATTTGTATGGATAGATACACTGATTTGTATGGATAGATACACTGATTTGTATGGATATATACACTGATTTGTATGGATAGATACACTGATTTGTATGGATAGATACACTGATTTGTATGGATATATACACTGATTTGTATGGATAGATAGACTGATTTGTATGGATAGATAGACTGATTTGTATGGATATATACACTGATGTGTATGGATAGATACACTGATTTGTATGGATAGATACACTGATTTGTATGGATATAAAACTGGGGGCGGGTTAGAGTATTGTCGAGAAACACATCTGGATCAGACTCCATATCTCAAATATTTCCAATGCCATGGATATTGTTTTCCCCAAATCCATGTTTACAGACAAAGGATGACCAAACTGGAGCATTATTCAAGATTAAGGGGCTCCCAGTTTCAATATTTACCCAATATTCGTTCTCTTAGAAACAAGATATCCTTTTGTTTTCTCATCGTCAGAAACCGGACTAACCGTCCGGTTTCTGACGATGAGAAAACAAAAGGATTTCGTTGTTTCTTTTACCTTAAATTATCCAGCTCAATTAATTCCTTTCTTATCTATAGCAACATTTGGGTTTGGAATTTAATTGTATATATCTGGAAGTTAAAACACTGAAGTGACAGCAGGCTGTATGTGTATCATTCACATAATGTCTTACTTCCGGTATGCAAGGCCAGAACAATGTGGCATCTCCTATACACGTAGTTCACAGCTGATGTAGGTGTTATAACTATTTACTCACTTGTATTTATCCACAGTTCCAGGACGAACTGTCCTATGTTGTTGCGTAGCAGTGAGCATTCTGAATTGGTGTAGCTGTACGAGCGGCAATCCGACTCTTCAGTACACATCGCGGCACACTCCAGTCTCGATCGCGATGCAACTGATTGTATGAGGTCCGGACTGGAAGGGGACGGGTGAAGATTTCTTACAAACTTCTTAGCGCGCATGTCAAGCGAACCTCCGTTCACGAACTTCATCAGGATTGTAATGAATAGAATCGACGACGACGCTGGTGGAGCATACATGATTAGCAGGTTCAAAGGTCAGCAACTCTGTATTGTCATGCTGGTGATGGCGTATCTACAACGAGAGTGTGTTTTCTACTGCTGGTATCAATATGTGTAGCAAAACAACGTCGAGTTTTGTTGTAACATTGTTTTTCGTTTGAAGACCCGTACTTTACTATATTGTAAAATTCAACGTTTATTTGTGTAATATTGTGTGTGGCGGACGCTGTAGCTCAAATTGATATTGGTCCTTCGGCACTCCGTCGTTTCTGGGCCGATCGGGTCATTGAAAATTGACACACCATGTTAATTTGACCGACACAGTGTCTCGGCATCAGTAACGTTGACATCAGACGTCTTATGTGGTCACTACTAAATACATAGTCGTATAAAAAGCGCACCTTGTCCGTTTAGAAGATATGTATGAACATTGGTACGCAGGAGAATGTAATGGGATAGGCGCCTTTGGTTATATATATGTAATGGGATAGGCGCCTTTGGTTATATATATGTAATGGGATAGGCGCCTTTGGTTATATATATGTAATGGGATAGGCGCCTTTGGTTATATATATGTAATGGGATAGGCGCCTTTGGTTATATATATGTAATGGGATAGGCGCCTTTGGTTATATATATGTAATGGGATAGGCGCCTTTGGTTATATATATGTAATGGGATAGGCGCCTTTGGTTATATATAGCTGATCAATACAGAGCGTTTATTATCAGCTCATATGTTATGTTTGAATATTGGTACACAGAGGTAACATGCCACGATGAATGTCATGGGATAGATGCATTTCATTTTTTTTTTAAATGTCCTGTTCATTTTTATGCCAGAATAAGTCTATACAGTAAACTCTTGCCCTTCAACATTTATTCGGTAAAAAGTTTGCTATTTGGAGACCCTGACCTAAAGAACAATGAAAATGAGTCCATTTTCAAAGCTGTCCAAGACTTTTTAAGAGACACTACTTTCACAGATACAACAAACTTTCAACTTACCTGATATTGAAAAGAGATATGTCTGAAGGACTTCGACTCTTCCAAAACCCTGCATGTCAATCATTGAAACAAGCTCGGAGAGGGAGTGAGAGAGAAAGTGATTTATATGAGAGAAAAAAAAACTGATATCACAGACTTGGGTTAAAGGGGGACTAGCACAAACACAAAACTGTTGTTGTATATTTCTTATATATGTATATGCACTGTTACTATGCTGCTATAATTGTAAAGTTGTATTGAGTGTTGTCATAGGAGAGGAGGTATATCTAAGTGGCTAGCACTTGTCCTCCAATCCCGTCACCATATCATTTTTTGATAAATAAATATGTTTAAACCAATTAGCAACACAAAGCGTATAGTGTCATCCCAAACGTTAGGTATACCTTTACCCGGAGAGTGACATCAAATAGAATTTAGAGGACGGGGTTGATAAATTACGTATAAAATAGGACGAGTGTGAGATACCTTTTATCACATGATCAAATAAACCCGAAGCAACGCGAAATATTCATCGAAAACAACAATCATAAATTACAGCGATCGCAAGTTATCTGAAGAACGCCGTGACGTCATCGCACGCGCTGATATTAAACGTGTCTATTACCGATAATTATGAAACTGCTTTTATGGCAAAATTATGTGATAAACATAAATATTAAATAAAGTCAAGTGTATTGTCGAATTAATTGTTTGTCTCCTTTTAAACCATTGCAATTCTAAAATAATTTGATAGAAAATACTATATCTAACTTTAGATAACATAATATTCTCTCCCAGTGAGCACCTTTCGGCTTAACCCTTTACCCAACAAAACGGTCAAAACCGGCCAAATAAAGCTTCAACAGCTTAAAATATCTTCGGTCTGTCTCAATAGAACCATACACATATGGATATCATTGGAACCGGCTCCTTGACCACATTGCGATAGTTACAGTTATGCCCTGTGCCAATGCATTCTCTTATATATGCGAGTCGACCATAGGTTGCCTCGCATATATAAGAGAATGCATTGGCCTAAAAAAAACTTTTTTTAACACTTTTTACCATTTTTTCTTACATTCTTTAACAATTTTATAATTTTTAATGTGTTAAGCCAATGCATTCTCTTATATATGCGAGGCGACCTATGGTTGACTCGCATATATAAGAGAATGCATTGGCACAGGGCCGTTCTGTTGGGTAAAGGGTTAATAATGTTATTCTGTACACTATACCCCAACTCTTAGATTTGATATGGATTGCACTCTAAACTAAATCTGATTTGAATATCTTTGTTTAAATATAACTGTCGATTACCATTCATAGTGGAGTCCTTCCACATAATCAAAATCAGTTGATATTTCCCCTTATTTATATGGGTGGACACGTCTTAAGTGACGTATTGCTCTATCCAGTTACATTTGGGGTGGTGGGTTTCAACTACTTAGGTGTAACTATATCGTTTTGCAGGTCATGGGTTGGTGGTCCAGAAAATGGTCGGTAGCAAATACTACTCATTATCACTACCACCGCTATCATCGAGCATCACCATTAACACCACCCTCACTGTCATCGCCATCAGCACCATCGTCATCACAGCAACGACGTGATCGACCATCATCATATTACTCATTATCACCATCACCGCTATCACCACCATCATCATCTTCATCGTCATCGCCATCAGCACCAACGTCATCACAGCAACGACGCGATCGACCATCATCATATTACTCGTCATCACCACCACCGCTATCACCACCATCATCATCTGCATCGTCATCGCTATCAGCAACATCGTCATCACAACAACAACAACCAGCATCATATGACTCATTATCACCACCACCACCATCATCATCAGCATCATCTTCGTCGTCACCATCATCGTCATCACAACAACGACCAACACCATAATGTAACATTTATATATGAATCTCCATATATGGAGGATAATAAAGATATATATATAATACTACTCACTATCACCACCACCGCTATCACCACCATCATTACCATCGAGCATCACCATTAACACCACCCTCATCGTCATCGCCATCAGCACCATCGTCATCACAGCAACGACGTGATCGACCATCATCATATTACTACTCACTATCACCACCACCGCTATCACCACTATCATTATCACCGAGCATCACCATTAGCACACCCTCATCGTCATCGCCATCAGCACCATCGTAATCACAACAGCAACAACCAGCATCATATGACTCATTATCACCATCACCGCTTTCACCACCATCAGCATCCAGCATCATCAATAACACCGTCCTCGTCATCTTCATCATAATACTACTCTGTATCACCACCATCGTTATCATCGAGCATCACCATTAACACCACCCTCATCGTCATCGCCATCAGCATCATCGTCATCACAGCAACGATGTGAACGACCATCATCATATTACTCATTATCACCACCACCAATATCATCACCATCTTCGTCATCATCGTCGTCATCACAACAACAACATAATCATATTACTCATTATCACCATCACCAATATCACCACCATCATCATCATCTTCATAGCCATAGTCATCATCGTCGTCATCACAACAACGACCAGCATCATAGTACTCAGTATCACCACCACCAATATGACCACCATCATCACCATCGAACATAACCACTTACACCATCCTCACCATCATCGTCATCAGCAGCATCATCAAAATGGCACGTGTGCAAATCCTCAATAAGGCGGAGTTGTTTTCGGTTCATCACCATTTACAAAGCTATGAATAACACCGATAGTGAGACTGAAATGGTCACTGTTAACCCGGTTCGTTCAGTTGGCTTTTCTAAATTTTCAGTTGGATTCCCAGTTGTATGATATATATCTTCTTTGCGAATGTCTGTCTGTGTTGTATAAAAATTGACAGTGGACCACCCAGATGGCACAAAAGGTGTCTAACGCGAGTAATGTTTTACGAGGAAGATTATGGTCCAGGTTAAAATTTTCTAAAGTGATGTTGTCAGAATCAGGGGCAACTTAATGTCCTTTAAATATATATTCGGCATCCCTCACAAAATGAGGAATTTAAATGTGTGGTTTTGAAATTCTAAAAGGGGCACCTTCTGGGTTTAGGGGTGGGGTTGTACATCAATGGATACAAAGCGATTTTTCAAATAATAGAAAAACATATCAAGTATGTTGTTACATTTCAATGACACGTTGCATAGGAGTCACCTTGATGAGTGATTAATCCGACTTTGTTCAATGTGGACAAATGTGACTCTAATCTACTATTACCTAAAATACCACTTCGTTTCTACCGTGTCACAAGATATAGCGTCTGAAGTACTCGCAATTGCAAATATTTACTTCTCAACTCGGGACGAACTAATCATGATAATCAAATCGATGGGCACTGAAATGTTCTATCTCCCAAAACTCTGTTTTGTGGGAAATTTAGTTGTAAGATTACGGTCACCGGTTCTCATATCCGACAATTCAAATGGCATGTGAAGTATATCAAATTGAAACCAGCTTCTGTTTTTATTGAATGAGCACTGTGAGGAGGTGAATAAATACGCAATCAAATGCATCGTATTTGCTTTCCTTTATGCGCGCGGCCGAGACGGGAGCCTTAATCCAGACTTGATTCTCTTAGAATCATAGCTCCTTCTGAGAAATCATAATGCTTAATGGTCCGAAGGTTGGCAACCGTTGTTTATACCCGCTTAAAAGAGTTACAGTAATTTGACATTCGTGACCTACGGCTCTTGCACTCTGCGGATAGGTTTTGTATCTCGACCAATCACATGGCCGCTTAATTAATTTCGTTTTGTTTTAAGTCAACGAATTGGTCAACATGAATCCATTAACGTTCAACGGAGGGAGGCGGAATATCCTAAAACGTGCCATTCCTATCTCTACTATAGTAAACACCAGCTCACGCAAAAAAAAAATCGTTACCCACCATTAGTTATCCTTTATATACTCCGACCCATTCTCAAAATGTGTACCTGGACCGACCGGTTTCTCAGTGACCCTTTATTTTGTTTTTCATGATCTGGACTATCAGTCTCGACTTTGAATATCTTGGCAATATACTCGTATAATACTGTATATAATTATCTGTCTCAGAGGTGTGCGGTTTTCATGGCTCGCCCACTTCCTGCATAGCTGTTTATACACCATACTATATCCACATATCTCCGTCCATGTATGCTTATGTTTTTGCAGTGTACATAATTGTAAATCTGTTGTTTTTGAGTTACTATTAATTTTAGATAGCATGCATATATTTTGTAGTCAATAATATAGCTCATATGTGACCCGCAATATCAAATCCAGTCGTAAGTCGGGATTTGTTTACCCTGTGCCAATGCATTCTCTAATATATGCGAGTCGACCATAGGTCGCCTCGCATATATAAGAGAATGCATTGGCCTAACAATTTTTTATAATTGTTTTTAAATAAATGTTTCTTACAATTTTTAGGACATAAAATAAAAAACACCCATTACCCTGCAGGGAGCCCCACACATATATAGAAGCATATAGAAGAGTGTCGTCTGCTCATGTTTGTCTGGGGCTCTGTATGGGTGAAATTATAAAATTGTTAAAGAATACAAGAAAAAATTATTAAAATTGTAAAAAATTGTTAGGCCAATTCATTCTCTTATATATGCGAGGCGACCTATGGTCGACTCGCATATATAAGAGAACGCATTGGCACAGGGTAAAAAAAAACCGACTTATGGCGGGTCACATATAGATCGCAAATAAGAAAGCAATTCACTACTCTCTCTGCCGGGTGTATAAATAAATAAATAAATATTCGAGCACGAATACCTAGGCATAGTATGGAATCCTATTACGGCCACTTGCTAATGGCGCTTTCGGCGCACTTTTTGTCGCTTTTGCCGATCGGCGCACTTTTTGTCGCTTTCGGCGCGCGCGCCGAAAGCGACAAAATGTGCGCCATTAGCGTTGTTTCGGCGCGCGCCGAAAGCGCCGAAAGCGACAAAACATGCGCCATTACGGCGCACTTTTTGTCGCTTTCGGCGCTTTCGGAGCACCGCGCCGAAAGCGACAAAATATGCGCCATTAGTGCATTCGGCGCGGTGCGCCATTAGCGCGGTGCGCCGAAAGCGACAAAATATGCGCCATTAGCGCATGTACAATTAAGTATGTGATCACCCCAACAGGGGTGCCGGAAGAGGGGGCAGATGGGGCAGCTGACCCCCTGCCCTTGACCAAGGGGGCGAGCGGGGGCAGGACTTGCCCTTTTTCTGGAGAAAGAAAATGCTTTTTGTGTGTTTAATCTCATGTTTTTACAGTAAAATGTGACTTTTTTTGTCCAAATACCACCAATTTCACAAGGAATATAAAAAAATTGTCAATTTTGTCACAAAACGGCCATAAAAACCGACAAATACCTTTAAAATCGGGATTTTTGCAACAATGAATTTATGGTTATTTTTCCGAGTTTGCGGAGAAAATGCCCTTTTTTTTCCAGAAAAGTGCCCTTTTTGTAGGCTCTGCCCCCCCTGCCCTTGGATGCTTCCGGCGCCCCTGGGCATGGCCATATGTACAATGTATAGGCCTATGTATCAATTTTAAAAGGGAGGGGCTGAATTTTGCTGTAGATAGACCTCCAAATGCTATAATTTGTCATTATTCAGATTTAAAATTATTGTGGCCGTGTGGTCCTGGTCCCCCCTTTGTGGGTAGTTAAAGGTACTCAATCCGATCAGACGGTCCCAGGGTTCCGGCACTCCTGCTGGGGTGATCACATACTTAATTGTACATGCGCTAATGGCGCATATTTTGTCGCTTTCGGCGCACCGCGCTAATGGCGCACCGCGCCGAATGCTCTAATGGCGCACCGCGCCGATTGCACTAATGGCGCATATTTTGTCGCTTTCGGCGCGGTGCGCCGAAAGCGCCGAAAGTGCCGAAAGCGACAAAAAGTGCGCCGTAATGGCGCATGTTTTGTCGCTTTCGGCGCTTTCGGCGCTTTCGGCGCTTTCGGCGCGCGCCGAAACAACGCTAATGGCGCACATTTTGTCGCTTTCGGCGCGATGCGCCGATCGCGCCGAAAGCGACAAAAAGTGCGCCGAAAGCGCCATTAGCAAGTGGCCGTAATAGGATTTCATACCTAAGTGATGAGTACACTGCTATAATTGTGTATCATTGTAAAGTAACGCTAGTATATACGAAAGAGAAAAATTACATTCGTCGCAAAATACCTTATTACAAGAGATCAACCATAATCATCAGTCTCATCAACGGAATATAATTGGCCAAGGACACATAAGACTTTAGCATTAACGCAATTGTTATTTGTGGAGAGGCACGATATTGAATGGCTTCTCATTTGAATTTGAATGGTCCGGTGTGTAATGTGGTACTATAATTGGCGCGGGATGCGCTCCTGATTGTGATGGTACCAATATCTCATTTTCGGCCCAAAATGGACATGGTATATGTTAGCACCCATGTGACGAAATTGCAAACATTCCGTCAATGAGGGCCACTGCTTATAGTCCATCTATGGGAATGACGTTGTTTGACGTTCTGCTAATGTGTGGCATTGCATATATATAATCCATGCATGTATAAGAATGACGCTGTGTGTTGCCAATATGGGTATAACATTTATGAAAACAAAAAGGTCGCTGACTCTACGTATTGGGGTATTGGCTCCGTTTAATGATACATACGTCAAATTCCAATAACACATTGATTCCAACGAGGACCGTTCATTCTCAAATGTGGACAGCACACCCAATATCAAGAGATTAAAGTTTGATAACGTAATAATTTAGAATCACAAAGTCGGACAAGGCGCATAACTCCGTCAAAGTCATTGAACCGTGGCCAAATTCGAACTTGACCTGTCTTTTCTGACCTGTAAACCCTTTACCAACTATCGAGAAATAATGTTAAATATTGTTCCAATTATCATCCAGACAACTCAGAAATCAACGTACCACCGCCAAATTATCATCCAGACAACCCAGAAATCAACGGACCACCGCCAAATTATCATCCAGACAACCCAAAAATCAACGGACCACCGCCAAATTATCATTCAGACAACCCAGAAATCAACGGATCACCACCAAATTATCATCTAGAAAACCCAGAAATCAACGGACCACCACCAAATTATCATCCAGACAACCCAGAAATCAACGGATCACCACCAAATTATCATCCAGACAACCCAGAAATCAACGGATCACCACCAAATTATCATCTAGAAAACCCAGAAATCAACGGACCACCACCAAATTATCATCCAGACAACCCAGAAATCAACGGACCACCACCAAATTATCATCCAGACAACCCAGAAATCAACGGACCACCACCAAATTATCATCCAAACAACCCAGAAATCAACGGACCACCACCAAATTATCATCCAGACAACCCAGAAATCAACGGACCACCACCAAATTATCATCCAGACAACCCAGAAATCAACGGACCACCACCAAATTATCATCCAGACAAACCAGAAATCAACGGACCACCACCAAATTATCATCCAGACAACCCAGAGATCAACGGACCACCACCAAATTATCATCCAGACAACCCAGAAATCAACGGACCACCACCAAATTATCATCTAGACAACCCAGAAATCAACGGACCACCACCAAATTATCATCCAGACAAACCAGAAATCAACGGACCACAACCAAATTATCATCCAGACAACCCAGAAATCAACGGACCACCACCAAATTATCATCCAGACAACCCAGAAATCAATGGACCACCACCAAATTATCATCCAGACAACCCAGAAATCAACGGACCACCACCAAATTATCATCCAGACAACCCAGAAATCAACGGACCACCGCCAAATTATCATCCAGACAACCCAGAAATCAACGGACCACCACCAAATTATCATACAGACAACCCAGAAATCAACGGACCACCACCAAATTATCATCCAGACAACCCAGAAATCAACGGACCACCACCAAATTATCATCTAGACAACCCAAAAATCAACGGACCACCACCAAATTATCATCTAGACAACCCAAAAATCAACGGACCACCACCAAATTATCATCCAGACAACCCAGAAATCAATGGACCACCACCAAATTATCATCTAGACAACCCAGAAATCAACGGACCACCACCAAATTATCATCTAGACAACCCAGAAATCGACGTACCACCACCAAATTATCATCCAGACAACCCAGAAATCAACGGACCACAACCAAATTATCATCTAGACAACCCAGAAATCACCGGACCACCACCAAATTATCATCTAGAGAACCCAGAAATCAACGGACCACCACCAAATTATCATCTAGACAACCCAGAAATCAACGTACCACCACCAAATTATCATCCAGACAACCCAGAAATCAACGGACCACCACCAAATTATCATCTAGACAACGCAGAAATCAACGGACCACCACCAAATTATCATCTAGACAACCCAGAAATCAACGGACCACCACCAAATTATCATCTAGACAACCCAGAAATCAACGGACCACCACCAAATTATCATCCAGACAACCCAAAAATCAACGGACCACCACCAAATTATCATCCAGACAACCCAGAAATCAACGGACCACCGCCAAATTATCATCCAGACAACCCAGAAATCAACGGACCACCACCAAATTATCATCCAGACAACCCAGAAATCAACGGACCACCACCAAATTATCATCCAGACAACTCAGAAATCAACGGACCACAACCAAATTATCATCCAGACAACCCAGAAATCAACGGACCACCACCAAATTATCATCTAGACAACCCAGAAATCAACGGACCACCACCAAATTATCATCTAGACAACCCAGAAATCAACGGACCACCACCAAATTATCATCTAGACAACCCAGAAACCAACGGACCACCACCAAATTATCATCCAGACAACCCAGAAATCAACGGACCACCACCAAATTATCATCCAGACAACCCAGAAATCAACGGACCACCACCAAATTATCATCCAGACAACCCAGAAATCAACGGACCACCACCAAATTATCATCCAGACAACCCAGAAATCAACGGACCACCACCAAATTATCATCTAGACAACCCAGAAATCAACGGACCACAACCAAATTATCATCCAGACAACCCAGAAATCAACGGACCACCACCAAATTATCATCCAGACAACCCAGAAGTCAACGGACCACAACCAAATTATCATCCAGACAACCCAGAAATCAACGGACCTCAACCAAATTATCATCTAGACAACCCAGAAATCAACGGACCACCACCAAATTATCATCTAGACAACCCAGAAATCAACGGACCACAACCAAATTCGAACTTGACATGATTGTGTCTCCTCAAAAACTGTGAGCTACGTGCCAAATGTAAAAACATTCTGTTTACTATTGCACAATTTACATTTACATTAATTGGCGCGGGATGCGCTCCTGATTTTGATGGTACCATTATCTCATTTTCGGCCCAAAATGTACATAGTATATGTCAGCACCCATGCGACAAAATTGCAAACATTCCGACAATGAGAGCCACTGCTTATAGTCCATCTATGGAAATGACGTTGTTTGACGTTCTACTAATGTGTGGCATTGCATATATAATCCATGCATGTATAAGAATAACGCTGTGTGTTGCCAATATGGGTATAACATTTATGAAAATAAAAAGGTCGATGACTGCATGATTTTGATCAAGTTGTCATCCAGGCGACCAAGAAATTGTGATTCCTAAGCTGAAATGGGGAAATAACCCCGAATGATAACTCCGTCAATAATCATCAGTACATGATAAAAAAACTTGCACTAGTGTCTCAACTCTGATCTACGTGCCAAATGTAAAAACATACTGTTTAATATTGCACAATTTGTCATCTGCATGGAATTCCAAACAACTGTGGTTTTCTTAATCGAAAAAAGGCTTAACTCAGTCAAAAATCATCGTACCTAGACCAAATTCGATTTTGTGCGTTCTTAAATACCAACTACATACCAAATCCCACGGAGTTATGATTCATGTAATAATCACCCCCGTGTACGTGGTACGGCCAAAGCCGAGGATACGGCCAAAGCCGAGGAAATGGGAAAGTCATTTGCACGTATATGATATGGGGATATGTTTGTTTCTCATTGTAAAACAGACATCGAGCATCGTATGTGTATGACCACACGAAGCAGAAGTATTTATCCACCAGTTGTCAATCAGTTGTCCCAGATCAGACCATTAAATTTGTTTTGGCGAATTTTTTCAATGGTGTTTTTGCTTTTGCTCACTCAAATTTTCGAGAACATCCATTCACTAGTATAGTTCCTGGACTTCCACGCTTCCAAAACAAATGCCTGTATATAGTTGAATCTGTCAATGAAGCATAGGATTTGACAGAATTTAAAACATCCATGTCGTTCTCAATATCCGCGCGATATGAAGGGACCACTGTCGGTCCAGAAAGATCCGAAAGGCACAGATGAAGATTCGACCAAACGCCGAGTTTCTGTGCAGTAAATATGCGTATTACTTAAGGAGTTCTGATGAGTTTTCGAGTGTGTATGTTTAGCTGAGACTGATCAATTGGACTGCGAATGACATCGGAAATATGAATCCATAAGATATTCAAAATATTGTGTGCATATATATTATGAATATGTTTCAATTGAAATTAATTGAACATCCATCTCAGCATTCAGATTTGCGATCTCAAGAACGTGAATGAATGATAACGCGATGCCTTGATCACACGCACGTGAATGCTGCCGTTCGCATGCATGCAGCTAATCGGATATGCGTTTAGTATTAACATGCTTGGATTTTGTATATATACCACACATACCACACGACACGGCGTATCAACGATTTGTTATAATCATGTTTATTGTACAGACTTTATGACTTGTTCCCACTCGAGTAGACCGTTACGCCACAATGAAACCGAACCATCTTATCGAATATACATATATCGTATATTGCTCCAAATTATGCAATTCTGGCATTTTTAAGAGTCATCAGATAAAATTGTAACGAGTCTATCTATGTTACACCCTAAATCTAGTTGGATAAAAAGTTATCCAATAGTCAATCAACCGTTGTATTCCCACAGCACATATATACGTTGTGTGAAAAGTTGCATGACAATTTTGTTGGATACACTTTTACACAACGTTGAATATATATTTACTACCAACGGTTGTTTGTTAATTACACAACGTGTTGGATGAAATTTCACACAACACTCAATCAACGTTAATTGCCCACAGCAACTATCTGCGTTTATTGAACCGTTGTGTGTTGGGTAGAGTTGGATAACATTTGTTGATTGTTGATTTACCTAACGTTGATTGGAAAGTAAAATGGGGCAAGATGTCGTGGATAGCTTTGTCGGTATAGTCTGCCTTTGTTATAATTATTCTTTGTACGATACACTGATTATGTAGGCTTTATGTTGAGTGTATGAGTGTACTACTTTAGTCAAATTAGTGCCGTCAGCAGTTGTGTAAATTTGTAAACTTCAAAATTTGGCAAATATAAATAAATATACACTCAATAAATAAAGCCTACATAATCAGTATATCGTACAAAGAATAATTATAACAAAGGTATACTATACCGGCAAAGCTATCCACGACGTCTTGTCCCATTTCCAGTCGCTCGGGAGTTTTTTCACGCAGTCATCCATCTTGTTTTGAAATATTTGGAGCAAAAAATCGCATGCTCGCCCGCACCGGATACGCGCTGCTATGTCACGTGGCGATTTTATCCAACGTGGTATGAAAGTAATACCACATAAGACAGTTCACACAATCAGTTGTGTACATCGTACTAAACTGTTGGATAATAAGTACACAACAAATTCGCACCCAACGAGTTGTATACAAGGTTCACCCAACTAGATTTAGGGTGTAACACACTGAACATCCGAACATATATGTACACACACATTTATAATAAACACTTCACTGTGGAACATGTGTATACTGCCATGATTGTTATGTGCATATGTAAATTACAATATAGTTTATAACTTTTCTAATTCAGTCCTATAGGACAACATATTTAGTGGGCATAATGTTAACACAAGACTTCATTATGTTATCGTATAGGTTGCATGTACTGTAATTGATATGTATGTTTAACCGAAATGAATCTTATCTTATCAGGGTCTCCGTCCTGAGTTTGGTTTATGGTTTTAACCAAAATTGTTATGGATGTTCAGCGTCACGATGACTTTCAATTCGTATTGTTTGCAGATTTAGTTTTCGGCTTGTTAAGTTCTATAATTATTCTTTTTCACCTATTTTGAAAAAACGTAAAATCGCTAAGATTTGCACACAACAATCTAAATGAAATTGTGCATAAATCTCCACCATTTTGGGAACTATTACATGGGTTCATCGTATATACATGTTTAGTTGTTTTGGTAGATTCAATATGTTAACGTTATCATTCTTAGTTCAACGAGGTCAGAATAGATTCTTGTTTCGATTAATGGCCTGCAGATATAACCGAAACAAATTATACAACGCCCAGCGTGTTATATGGTAACTTATAACTGCATAGGATAACAATTATACATTGTGTCAATTGTATTGTAAATCAGTGAAGGCTCTTTAAACATGGGTTGTCGCATTAAATCGGAAAGGTAATTGTCTCTTTAAATATTCGAGCGAGATTTGGCTGGACATCTTTAATTTGTCGCATTAAATCAGAAAGGTAATGGTCTCTTTAAATATTCGAGCGAGATTTGGCTGTACATCTTTAATGTGGGTATCGAAGTGGTCAGACGAGATCAATTATTAATTCACGGGTGAATGCACACTCAGTCTGAACGATAGCTTGTGAAGCGTGGTTCGCTCACGGTGATTGACAACATGAATCTCGGGTGAACCTATGTAATTTACGATTGGCTCGCGACGGTCATTGAAGGGCTATTTAGGACAAAGATTTCTAGTGGATCGGCAGTTGACTTGAATTTCCAAAGACTAAGGTATGTGTTGCTAAATTTTCTTCTTAGGGGGGTGGGGGTTCCGTGAGTTTCGGGGAGATGACAATATTTTTATTTAATTTTCCATGTTCGACCGAGTTAATTTCCCAAGCTAATTTGTCTTGTCCGAATGTATTCTGGTTTGAAATAATTCCCTGAGTTAGTTGATATTCATATCCATTACAAACGCGATAATATTACGCTATATTAATGGTGTACCCTAGCCACCGATGTATATCTGCCATAAACTTCTATATCGGACGTTGTTAGTGTAAAACACGTGTCAATGGGGAACGGAATATCGTCGCGACGCTGGGCCATGGTATGACTGTAAGTTTGGACTAACTTAGGGCGTCGATGTCCAATTGTCAATTTATCTTACTGGCGCATACCGCCAAACAAAGGTCGTGACCATGTAGATAAATCTGTTCAATCGAGAATTTAGACTCATCACAGAATTCCTCGAAAACATTGTCATTAAACCATATGTAAATTTACTGTACTCATCGTCGTTGGCGGCAAAATTACTCTCTTCCTGCACCAGCACCACTATTCTCTCTTAAGGTCATTATTATTGCATGCCAGTATTCTTTAGTTTGTTATCTTATTTAGTTTATACAAAATCTGATAGAATAGACTAACTACGATGAGTACAGGGGTGTGGAAAAATTGAATTTTATGGACGGGTCTGCTTTGTCACCCCTTTTTGACATTTGTTGTTAAGAGTTATATATTACTCAAACGGAAGGATGCTATGAGTCTATATGTCAAATAATTGCGGATGATGGTTTCTAAGTTTTCTCAAATAGAATTACCCCCCATTTCTGTTTACATTATCGTTGGGAAATTTCGCGCCACGCCGAAATAACATATACCGGAAGTAACGAAAATCGTGCGTGATGCGAACCACGTACATTTGTAAAAATGTCATTTCTGTTCTGGTATGGTATTTGGGTAAATACGGCCCCAAAAATTTAGCCAAGATAAAAGCGAGCAGTTGTGGAATTATGATAAATTATATGTCAAATAACTTGTATTATGGTTATAATGTTAAAAACGAGCAGTTGTGGAATTATGGTAAATTATATGTCAAATAACTGGTATTATGTTTCTAATGTTAATGGCGAGCAGGTGGAATTATGATACAATTTATGGCAAGTGGACTTGTATGCTGTTTCTTATTAGCTCAATTAGATATCACGCTCTGTTGTTTCCATGTAAAGGAAATGTGCAATCGTTGAAAGGTGCATCGTTTTTTCCCTCGGGTGGGTAAGTTTCTACAACTTGGTAAGCTTTGGTAATCCCTTTTGCTCTCGAATATGTCAGTACATGACCAACTCCTGGAATTTTGTTCGCTGATTTATTCCCGATGGGTTCACCATAGTTTTATGGGTCTAAATATTTCTTTGTAAACGTAATTCGACGTTGGTTGGTCACAATGGTGAAACTATAATTTCGAGGCTTATTACCTTGCTGAAACAACGCTCTTTATTGTTGTGTTGTTTTGCCAAACAGTAAATATTCATGTTCGGGTGTTTCTTTGTAAACGTAATCCGACGTTTGTTGGTCACAATTGTGAAACTATAATTTCGAGGCTTATCACCTTGCTGAAACAACGCTCTTTATTATTATTGTTGTTTGATTTCCAAGCAGTAAATAATTAATGTACGGGTGTTTCTTTGTAAACGTAATTCGACGTTTGTTGGTCACAATTATCAAACTATATTTTCGAGGCTTATTACCTTGCTGAAACAACGCTCCTTATTGGTGTGTTGTTTTTCCAAACAGTAAATAATTCATGTTCGGGTGTTTCTTTGTAAACGTAATCCGACGTTTGTTTGACACAATTATCAAACTATATTTTCGAGGCTTACTACCTTACTGAGACAACGCTTTTTATTGTTGTTGTTGTTTTTCCAAACAGTAAATAATTCATGTTCAAATGCGTATCTGTGTGCGTATTCTTGCCCAGTGTTTCATACACTGAAGAGTCTGACTAACTCAAATAAACACCACGCTCTGAATTATATCATGGTCCATTAATGCTGGTATATAACTTGTTATCTGCGAGTGTTGTCCTCTTGCTTTGACCGATGTTTATCGAGTTTTCACTGCCTGATATAGTAAGGAATAGATACTTCTTTTTGGGTTTCAAACAAAATTACTGGACATTTGCTTATGATTATGCATTGGATTTGATTAAGGTGGTAGTTATTATAATACAATATTTTACTATGGTCATATATTAGCACTGTTTAAAAGGGGGATAGTCTTTAGGGATATGTTGGTAGTTATGCTTTATTATTATTAAGGGTGGACTTTGATAAATGTATTTGTTATTATTGGGGTGGGTGGATGAAAAGTTTTATTTCTTGTTATGCCGTGATCATATTTTGACGCCCAGAGGTGAATCAGTTATGTCCCTTTATATAAATAAACTTAATGAGTTGCTCCCATGATTATCATGGGGTCGGCTGAGTTTGGATTTCCGGGAGACCGCCGAGATGGGATTTCTTAGGGATCCTTACTCAGTTAGCCCTGTTATACCACTGGATAAAACTTCAGTATAATTTAATATTTATTGAATGATTTCATTTATGAATATTTAGACTCCACCTCACGATATTGTCACGGCATATCAAAATAGGAATAATCATCAAATATATATAGACAATAAATCGCATCAATTTTTAGTTCTGTTTGTTTGTGTTATCTCCCTTTTCATCAGCCTGGGTATATCCTTGTTAGGTTCCATCAGTTGTAGTCGTCTCTACCTTGCCATGTGAGCAAGACCCTTTGCTTTAGCTGCTCGTTTCTCTGTTATTAATAGATTGAACCTACATTTCTAAATCCGCTATTTATATTTATAAAATAATCTTAACTTATTCCGAGTGGGGTCATAGTACAAGTTTCGACTTGGACTTGTGACACTACTGGGAATAGGTCACAATTTGATTGCATTTGTTTTTATCTTAAGTTAAGGTATAAGTTGATCTATATTAAATGACACATAGTTCCCTTTTTTCTTTTATTTCATTCTTGCACAACAAGTGTAATTAGTCTTGACTACATTTAGTTCACCACACATAACACGTTTTGGGCTTATAACTGACTCCAAGTTATTCACAATTATGGAGTTCCATCGCTTAGCGCGTCAATGGTAACAATGAACCCCATTCCATTCTTGATTAACGGTCCTCCCATTAAAAGAGAAATAAAACTGTAGTTCCTATATACCCCTAGAGTACAATTCGCTACAATAGACTTAATATGAATATTTATTTCTCACAATGCCACGCGTTATTTCATAAGAGAGTCGCCAAAGTAGACAGTACAGTTAAAACGACCGCAAAAGTTTGATATTATTTCCGACAAACAAGTCATACAGTCGCTGTGACACGTTGTCACTCAAAACAATCTAATTATCGTTTAAAGGTACTCAATCCGACCAGAGGGTCCCCGTCTCAACAGATTCCAACAACAAAAATCCGATCAGAGGGTCCTATATTACTATTTCTTTGGCTTTGGTGGTAAAACATATTTGATTCGAGTCGAGGAACCGACCAAACAAAGCTCAGAGTTATTAGATATTGATTTTTGAAAATTCTTATGTTCTCGAGATGAGTACTAATAATTGCCGTCAATTTCGTTTCCTGCTCGAGATTTTACACCAAAACTCTATTCAAACAGACAAGGATGGATAACTCTAAAATCAAGTGGTAATAATAACGCAATTTTGACTGAGATCTAGGCCAGAAAGTATTCCCGATAATGAAAAATAATAGATTTCTAAAATCGATATCTGACAAATCTGAGCTTTGATGGGTGACTTTCTCGACTCGAATCAAATATTTTTGACCCCCGAAGCCATTGAAATAGTAATTGATAGGAGTTTTATCGGATTGAGTACCTTTAATCAAATAACGTCATAAATTCGTCGAGGTTGATTGGCCAGTGGATCTGTATGCACGCACTGTTCAATTAAACAACCATTGCAACACGTGGCCTTGTTTATTTCGACTGTGTCACGAGTTGTTGGTTTCAATTTCAATTCTATGCACATGTTGAAATAAATTGGTACTTATGGTACTTTGTATTGTCAGGGCAGTACTACCCGAAGCAATGATGATGCAATAAGGGGACTTTTTTAAAACAATGTTTCCGTCTGACATGTGTATTCAAATCACGCTTTCTCCTAAATGTGTGTCCTCACTCCGAACAGAGGCTGTGATATGCATGCTTGGAGCGATTGTGGCTCGTTAATTCTTCTTCTGTTGAAAAAAACTGAGTGCCGCCGAACATTTCGGGGATTCGTCACCAACATGTATTTTAAGATGCCGCTTTAGGTTGTAATTTGTAGAAAAATATTTTCCCCACAAGTCGCATCTGGCTTTCCCTAACGCTTCCTCTATAGGCACAATTTCCAATGGCGCGTCTGATTCAGACATGGTGTTTCATAATACTAAATTCGAGATGCCACAAAATATCCGCGCAACACATAAGGGACCGGATGAATTAACCGATCAAGGGATTAATTATACTTTAATTAAGCCTTCAATGCCCGGTGATTTTATGCGGACTGGCTGTTTTTGCTTTGTTCACAGACAGAGATAATTGTTGTGATTATAGCTCAACTCGTGCAAACATTCACGATACCCGATGATGAGTATAACGTTTCATGCATCATAAATTTATTTTTCTTCAGGGAGAGTATTTGTTTTGTTGTGGGGGGCCTTAACCTCTGTTAAACCATTCAACAGAGAAAACTGTATACCATAGCACATGGTGGCAGTCAGGCGAGACATTTCCAATGATAATTCTTATACAAAACATCACAAGAAAAAAAGATAAATATTTATACATGCTCTATCCGCGAACACACTAGCCTACAATTGCATAATTTGGAGCAATACGATATATGTATATTCTTTCGATTTCATTGTCGCGTAACGGTCTACTCGAGTGAGAACGAGTCATAAAGTCTGTACAATAAACATGATCAGAACAAATCGTTGATACGCCGTGTCGTCCGGCATGTGTGGTATATATACAAACTGCAAGCATGTTAATTACTAAATGAATATCCGATTAGCTGCATGCATGCGAACGGCAGCATTCACGTGCGTGCGATCAAGGCATCGCGTTGTCATTCATTCACGTTCTTGAGATCGCAAATCTGAATGCTGAGATGGATGTTCAATTAATTTCAATTGAAACATATTCATAATATATATGCACACATTATTTCGAATATCTTATGGATTCATATTTTTGATGTCATTCGCTGTCCAATTGATCAGTCTCAGATACACATAAACACTCGAAAACTCATCAGAACTCCTTAATAGCCCAGTCAATTAACCACAAAATCGTGACTGGCCGGATTAAAGCATGAAATTTGGTACATATGTTCTTTGAACAAACGGTAATCTTTTTGGCGGGGAGTGCCCGGATTACCAGATACTGGTGAGAAATAAATTTGGTTTCCATGGCAATGGCATCTGGAAATTGGAGGAAACGGGAAATACCTCTTTCTGTGAAACTAATTGGTACTATGTTTGATATTAGTATCTAAGTTGAGAACACAAGTGATTGACCACTTCATAATATAAATGGGGAGAGACATATGTGTCAAGGTCATTCACTAAGGTCAAGGTCATTTAATAATAAGTTCATTTACAACAAGTAATTCTACATTTACTTGCCCATACATGCATTTATTTCGCAAATAACCCCAAACCATGTAATTTATGTAGAATCGGGAGTTTCTTGCCTTCAATTTGGTGTATGAACTGCCTTATATATGTATTGTGTTTTCCAGTTTGAAATATTTGAATTGTCATAATCAGGGCCTGATTATGACAATTTTGTATCTGAGCTGCCAATCTTTGCCATGGTAATAGCCTGTCATTTGTAATTAAAAAATGGGTTTCGTAAAATGTTTTGTAAATTTTCAGCAACATATGTTTTCATACTGGAGACATTGGAAACCAACATTAACAAGCTTCTTATCACTTAGTTTCCTAAAATTGGTGTTGCCATAGCAACAGTGTGTGATTTCTGAGAATTCTGGAAAATTATCATATATAAAGTATATTGGTGATAGGACTGGACTTATTGGTGGATATAGTTATATAATAATATTTATATAAATCTATTCTCCATAACGGACCACCAGTACTCATCTCAATGGTCAATGTCAATGTGAAAGGTCAAGGTCATTGTGAAAAAAAATGCTGTCTTTATAACTTTAGGTCATATTGTTTGCCTTTATGATTAACCTACCCCAATTTGTTGCATTAGTCCATGAGCTGGTAGGACCCCTGGTGCACCCACTTCTTCTTTGGTATTTGTATGTACCCTAATGTGTTACCATTATGATGTGGTGGGGGAAATGGTATCCCATATACGAGGGATGCCATTGTGATTGAATTTAACAGGCGGTGTGTAATTTTGTGGGTATTGGAATACTCTATCCACCTGTATCAAGAACATATATGACGTTGTCGTTGACGACGTCACCAGGATGTCAAAAGTTCACGCGATGGCAATGAAAACGCAAATATAATAAGTCAGGAAGCTGATAGGGTACTTCTACATCGCACACCATAGGTCTTAACTTCACCTCACTCATTTTATTCCTTATTATGTCCATGAACTTTTAAGCAATGTTAACACGGAACGAAAGTGTCTGCGTATATACGAAACAAGATGGCGTCCAACATGGTCGTCGTGTTTTAAGACGAGGAACTATAAGTTAGGTTGATGCAAATTATGGAGAGAAAATCTTGACAAATTTACACAAATGTATTATATTATTGTGAAGCTAGGACACAATGCTAGCATTTTAGGGTTAAAATCTGAACTAGATTATATATAATGAAAATGTTTCTATTTTTGCAAACAAAATTACTCAATATTCTCTCTTTTTCATTTAGCTTCGAAAAATCATTTAAATTGTGAATATTTTTACAAATGGAAATAATATTATTCAGTATATTTGTAACAAAAACGACTTTAATACCGGTCAACTAGTTCATGTTTACGACCAGACAGTTTTCCATTTCATTTTCGCAGTTCTTCCTTCAGTTGTTTTGAGTGTATAATCGTCGTATTTTTTTGGAGCAGATTGTGAAATCGTGAATAGATGTATATACATGGCTCATTGTGTTCCATTGTATAGTTCTCTATGCGATAAATTCGGCTTAGCATGTTCTGTCCTCGGGCTTAGTAAACACAGAAACCCTTTCGCCGTGAATACGATTTTCTCAGTTCCCGGCGGCAATCTAGCGCCTATTGTTTCACCGACTCATATTTCGTGTTTAATGATCACCCTTTCCGCTATATCCTTGGACAACAATCACCGTTTATATAATAACACACACAACTCACACAAAGGGTGGT
Organism: Siphonodentalium dalli; assembly: GCA_032622095.1. Classification (NCBI taxonomy): domain Eukaryota; kingdom Metazoa; phylum Mollusca; class Scaphopoda; order Gadilida; family Siphonodentaliidae; genus Siphonodentalium; species Siphonodentalium dalli. Next base: position 160,149,097 of record CP136068.1, on the reverse strand, counting down.
ATTTTCGCACATAAACTCGCTGACACAACAGTGTCAAAACCCTGATATTAGTCTAGAATAGCAGTATCCATTGTGCACAAGACTCTACCGGAAGTGTCTTGGGCTGTTGACCACGAGTTACGTCCCCGGAATGAGATAGCCCATTATAATTTTTTAATTGCGGCTTGTTGGAAATATCGATTGGTTTTGTAAAATGTTGGAATTAATACGGATCAAACTTCAAATGAAAGAAGTTCATTTGGAGATTTGACTCGCAATATAAACCTCAGGCAAAAAATAAAACCAATTTCGATGAAAAAGCTGTATATTGAACTAATTTCGCATATGTCACTTCGTTTTATCACGCATAAATTAATACAAAGTATATGTTTGCAGAATGTCCTGCTATTGGGCTGAACAATATAGTAAGTGGTCACATACCTCCATGCAACTTACATGTATGTTGCGGCTGGAGAAACATTATAAAACATTGACGAAATGAGTTCTATATACGCACGGATGCGGTGACGCGCCCCCCCCCCAAAGTTTGGTAAAAATATTCAACAACTGGTTGCAAGTTTCAGCCCTAACACACCATCATGCAGCTGGAGATTTCTCATCGAAAACAGGTTGCAACTGATTTCATAGTTTTAATATTTCAACCACTATTTATAGTGGTGTGAAATTGGTCGTGACTAAATTGGCATCAGTTGGAAATTCCTAACCTTACAGTTGTGCCCGGTTAGCTATTAGAAATTTCCAACAGGTGGATAGAGGGTGCAAATATAATTTCCCATGTTAAGGACAGTGTTCACAGGAGGTGCAGTTATAAATTCCAATTACACCTCAACGGCGACATTCTAGACACATCCCTATAAATACGTTTTAATATAACTTTGCTCACCGCAAGTCTGATATAGATGGGTCAGCTCTCTTATCTTCAAATATTTTTCCCAGCTACTATCGCAGAATTGGGCGTTTCACCGTTGACCGTCCATGAGGTTACTTTCGATAGAATGACTTGTAAACTGGCGAGTTCATATTAATCCCGTGCAACAAATTTAATTAATCGTCCCGTTAACACTGGGTTTATGAATACATCGTATAAATTGGATAGATCATCTCACTCGAGTCTTCATAATTAAGATGACCGGCGCGCGTCTTGTTTGGGAGTGATAAACCCTACTCACTCGCGCTCCGGGCTCCGAGTAGAGTTTATCAATCCCAAAACAGGACGCACGCCGGCCGTCTTAATTATAAAGACACTCGTTGAGATGATCTATCCAATTGTTAGACGGAGGATTAAGCTGGTGTGTTTATAATCGCCACCATGTCTGGACATATTTGGGGGGGGGGCAATTTTTCGCCATTTCGTCTATTTTTTTCGCCATTTACAATATATTTTCGCCATTGGCTAAAATGGTTACCGCCAGCGAGAACACTGAATGGAAACCATAATTATGTTCATATAAGTCAATATTTTGACTTATAAGTGAATGAATTTCTGATATAGGACCTGTTGGTGGAATTAATTCTGATAAATTATTCGCAAGCCTTATCATTTTAATTCGAAAATGGCAATTTTTCGATATTTTCGCTATCAGTTGCCATAGCAACACGATACATGTTATGTATTAAATTAGCATCTCAACCCGAAAACTCTAATACTAATATTAACCCAACGCAATCGCTCTATATTTACTTTGTATGACTATATTTAATGTTTATTTGTGAGGGTAAAATTAAAAGTCATTGATTTATCTTTAGAATAGTGTCCGGGTCGTAATTGCACACATACCATAAAAAGTGGTATCTAAAAATGTGATGATCTAAACTTAAGGTTATCAAAAGTAAACAATGACCATATGAAATAAAGTATATCATATAACAAATTGAACATGGTGGTGACGCCCTATTTTTTGTGCATTTATGAAGGGATAGCATTTAAGACTAAGGCACTAGGGTTGGCGGCATATGAGACCACCACCTGGATAACTTACTCATTGCACTCCACGTCACTTTCTTTTCTATTTCAAAACTATTGTTGCGTACTGACCGTTATACTTATGATTATATATATTCTAATACCATTACATGTATATATCACTTAAGTATGTACAATGGTGAATGAATAAAGACTTACAGGAAGATAAAAAAAATAGACAGAAAAATTACACTTTTTCAATGACCTTGACCTTAATGGTTGACCTTGACCATATATGTCATATTGGCCCAGTTTATTTGATGGACCGTTGATTGCACTATGAGTTCATATCATTTATTCAAACACAAGTCTAATTGTTTCCAAACCGCGGCATTTGTTCACTTTTCCCCAAATATTTTATGCCGTTACCATGGACACCAGAAATTATCATGAACCATGACCCGCAGCCCGGGCACCCCCTCCAAAATTCTTTCCCATATCCCATTTTACATATCGGCAAAGTTTCATGCTTTAATCCGGTCTGTCACGATTTTGCTGAATGTTTACCCTAAACGACTGGGCAATAAGTAATACGCATATTTACTGCACAGAAACTCGGCGTTTGGTCGGATCTTCATCTGTGCCTTTCGGATCTTTCTGGACCGTCAGAGGTCCCTTCATATCGCGCGGATATTGAAAACGACATGGATTTTTTAAATTCTGTCAAATCCTATGCTTCATTGACAGATTCAACTATATACCGGCATTTGTTTTGGAAGCGTGGAAGTCCAGGAACTATACTAGTGAATGGATGTTCTCGAAAAATTGAGTGAGAAAAAGCAAAAACACCATTGGTCATACACATGCGATGCTCGATGTCTGTTTTACAATGAGAAACAAACATATCCCCATATCATATACGTGAAAATGACTTTCCCATTTCCTCGGCTTTGGCCGTATCCTCGGCTTTGGTCGTACCACGTACACGGGGGTGATAATGTTGAAGTGATGATCGGAAAACCCTGATGGACAACGGCCATACGGATGGACATGCTGATTATAATAGCCATTTTATTCGCGGGGTAATAACTACTCATAGCAAGATTATACTGTCGATCCGCATTCGTGTTTTGTCAATGGGTGAGGATTTTTGAGCTTTGTTTATCATTTCATGTATCCACGAATGCACTATCTATATCTATATTTGCGAATGTCTGTCTGTCTGTCTGTGTTCTATAGAAATTCACAGGGGACCATCTAGATGATGCCACAGGGGTCTACTAGGAGTAGCTTTTTATGAGAAAGATAATGGTCGGGGTTAGAATTTTCTAAAGTGACGCCGTTGTTTTCAGGGGCAGAAAAGGGTGAGGGGCAGAATTTTTTTTGTCGCCGATTGCCACCAAACTTATATATAATCATCCCCGTAATATGAGGAATCTGATGGCGTGGTTTAAATATGGCAAAAGTCGCGCCGTTCGCGTTAGGGGTGCCCGGAAGGGGGGGGGGGGGGCAGATTTTTTTTCTGTCGCCGATTGCCACGAAACTTACATATAATCATCCCCATGATATGAAGAATCCAACGGTGTGGTTTAAATATGTCAAAAGTGGCGTCGTTTGAGTCAGGGTTGAACGGAAGGGGAGAGGGGCACCAAAATTGATAAAAACTAATTTTAGCGCCGATTTCCACCAAATTGATATATATCCTTCTTCATGATACAAGGGATCTAATTGTGCGATTTAACAACGCCAAAGTGTTGTTTTTGGATGAGAGATTGGGAAGGGGGTGGGCACTAAATTTGAGAATAAGTCGCCGATTGCCACCACACTTATACAAAATCATCCCCATGGTATGAGGAGTCTAATGGTGTGGCTTTTATCTGTCAAATGTGGCCACATTCGAGTCAGGGTTGCATTGAAAGGGACAGGCGCACCAAAATTGATGCACAATATTTTTACCGCCAATTTCCACCAAATTGATACACGTTCTTATCCATGATACGAGGAATCGTGGATTGTGCAATCTTGTCTGGATTCTGGCCCACAAATCCAAAGTGACATTACAAGCCGTGTCATGACGTCTTCATTTTTCGTTTTCATTAAGCTAACAACGAAATTGGGCTATCTGAAATTAATAGGCCTAAATTACATGTTAATTATTCGTAAGTTGTGGAGTAGTTACTTTCATTTTCATCGCGATGCCTCATTCGGTCGTGATGTGGCCTAACGGCTAAAATGGCGTAAAATCCTAACCAAACAAACAAACAAACTTCATTCCCGATTCCGCGTTCTTTGCAATCTTCACACTGTTGCTAACCGGTAGTCACGTGATAATTTCTCCAAAATCCATACCTCGATCTTTGAAAAATCACTGATGGATATAGACAAATAATATGACGTCATTCACCTGCGCCTAAGGTATGAACAGCCACCTGGTGGTTGCTATTATTTCACGTTGATCGTTTCCATCCGGTGTGGACATAACACAGTGGACATAACACAGTGGACATAACACAGTGAAAACGAAGTACATCCGAAGAAGCACTGTGATAGGAATCACTGAACTAAATGGTTTCCCATAGGCGACAGTGTTAACGTATCGGCCAAATTCACTGAATTGAAGCCTGCATGCCATACCAGTGATGTTTACCCAGCTAGATTGACACCAGTTGATCACGAAATTGCAAGACAAATCATAGGTCATGTGTTATTTTTTAAAATAAATCCCCAAGTGTACGACAGGGCTATCCCACAGCCAAATTTGATCTGGAAAAACACAGAACTACAGCAGCTAGTTAAATAAATTTCCCGCTCACAAAAATCCATTCCCCCATTCATTCACCAGTTTAAATTATTTAGATATGATGTACAAATCAAATAAACTCGATGTCATCCTTTAATAACGTGTCGCATGTATCAGTTGAAGGTCATTCTTCAGTTACCTTCACCTTTAGCATTCCACGGTGTACTCGCTCCCAGACTCTAGAACACATTTAGCTCCCTGATTCCGATAGCACTAATCACAGAAGTCAATTACCAGGTATAACACTTCCCAATTATAGCTACAACAAATAAATGTAGCTATTGTGGACTACATAAATGTTGTCTATCGTAAAACAATATTTTACCTATTTGAATTTGTATGTAAGTATTACCGCGAGGTGTTGTTACAACTTATAAAACCACTACCGATGACATTTCGGTTGCCCCAGCTAGCGGAATATCAAAGAAGCATAGTTAAGCACATGCATCTGTATAGGAATTGGTTATGCTGTATGATATGGGACTCAGATCCACCCATATATGATCTATTGTTCTTTTATTGAGGTACAGTTGTCAGGAAAAAGTAACAGTGTTGGAATATGTTGTTAATTATACATGACAAACAATATTAATCTCTAAGAGGATAGTCATGTTATGTTCTTGTAAATTTAAATGATTGAATGTTATCTCTCTGCAAGCAGATTCATCCTTCACCAATAGCCATATGTAGCTACAATATCTACATATGGCTATTTTAGCTATATTTGGGAATTGCCAGACATGATTACACGTACATGCTGTTTTTTTGCAAACACAGATTAAGTCAATCTGTATTAGTCGCTCTTTGTGACTCCTCTTTTTGGAACTCATGAGTAATATATTTGCACTGACAGCATATAGGCGCTTATTGTTCCACAAAATATGTTCAACTCTCATGTATGTTTGTATAGTATACATTTATTACCGCTACACTTATTGATCAGCTTCCTGTAATTTAATTATGTTTTTATTCTAAAGAGGTAGCTAAAAACGCATTCGAGAGTTTTTCTTTAACTCCAAAAATTATCAACTTTGGCTTAGCGAGGTTTGGGTTTATTCTTTAAAGTCACGTTATCGAGAAAAAAAGAGGCTTTTTATAAAAAGCCATATAAATTGTTTTTAAATCAGTTCAGAAAGTCTCCGTTATTTAGTCAATTTAAATTTCTCCGAAAATAAACTCTCTTTAAAATAATCGCTTTTATAAACTATACTTTTTATTTTGTGATTTCTGAATATATCCGTCATTCAATATAATCGTCATGTTGTGACCATGTCATTTCAGCATTAATATTTATAGAACGTAATGGTGTTCGGTGGGCGTATAGGGTACACAATTAAGTATCTATAAATGGTAAATAGTATCAGCAATTCAGTATCGATATATGATAATGGCTGCGGACACACGTACCAGTAGCGATGGCATAGTAGGTGTGACAATTAATTATGGTGGAGTTTGGTGACAATTGATTGTCATAATTAATATGCCATAGAAAGCCATGTCGCCCTCTGCAAATTCGCACAATGAGTCTACCAAGCTCTACCAGCGACGGTCGATCTCTCAATGATGTATATACCTGAATGTCTTTACTCAAAACGCAGTGTTATATTTTACATGCTGAGACACAAGTCCACTTGATAACTTAATGGATAACCCATCTCAACAGCCATGATTGTTCTTATTAATGACATTAATATAAGTAGATAAACATGCATGCATTGAGATCATATAAAAAAACGTACCACAATAATGCTATGTGAGTCAATGAGGAATTGTCACCAGGCCACGGTCAAACACAATTCTGGACGATCTATCGTGCAATTACATATATCGTCGTGAATACAATTTAGCAAAACTTAATGAGTAGAGATCAACCTAGGTCAAAAGCAATGGTTAATTGGTCCAGTCGACTCATTGTGCGGAAAATCAGCGGGCGACATGGATAGCTATGGCACAGAATTATGACGGACCAAGTGTCAACAAACTCCACCATAATAAATTGTCACACCTACTATGCCATCGCTACTGTGGTACGTGTGTCCGCAGCCATTTCTAAGCGGATCGGGTGCACACACAGATAATTATATGGTTGCTAATTATATGGTTGCTAATTATATGGTTTGCTAATTATATGGTTGCTAATTATATAGTTGCTAATTATATGGTTGCTAATTATATGGTTGTGAAGCTAATTATATGGTTGTGAAGCTAATTATATGGTTGTGAAGATAAATATAATTCAAGATATACTACACTTGCGCTGGTCCAATAGTGACTCTAGTATTTCAATGGGCATCACTGACATTAATTCGAGCTACTTAAGTGACACCAACGTCCATCGTAATATACAGTTTACTGACTTAAAAAACACTTGTTTACATGTATGTCAATTAAATCAGAAAGCCCTTTATTTGTCCCGCTTTTACGATAAACTTATTAGGGAGTCATACTATTTTTCGATCAGTTTTAAATTCGAGCATCGACGAGTGCGCTAATACTATTAATGCGCCAATTTAAATACGAGTAAGGTACTCACAATTAACAGCGTCGTGGCACCATCTGTTTTACGTACGCAAATGTCACTCTCACATACACGGGTTGATTTAAGCGACCTTTCAGTCCGACGACACAAACTAGTTTCATCATCCGAAAGACGTTCTGAACGTTAAGTTATCGGTAAATCGATTTCAAGAATGGTTAGTGACGAACAGAAGTGCGTCACACAGGGGTTATGAGAACATATTAAGATTTTCTACCGCCCATTAGCCATTAAACTGAAGTAACTCCCGTCTAGTAATCGACACAATTGTTACGTTGTTTGTATATAACTGTAAGGAGGAATAATGGTGTTAGGTATGTGCACCGTTTTCGAACAATATATATCGACTCTTCGCTCACGAACCCTCGACATTTCTTTCTACTGTTGTATTCATTGACCCTAGGACACACCAGACCGGTGTGATATTTTTATTGTGGATTTGGCACGGACCTCTAACATCGGATTTTTAGTTTCTAAATAAAATGGCTAATTTTGACATAATTCGACAAATCAACGACAACAATGTAAGGCCACTGGACTATTTTCGTTACCATAAGCAACGAACGGAACAACCCATGCCAAGCTTAAGCTGGGTAGCATACTATCATCATGGTTGTCGTGTAATTAAATACAAATTATATTTTTTCTTGGAAATGTCAAGCGTTTCCAGAAAGACTAACGCCGAACTCGTAACCATGGTAACATGACCACCGAAATATAGTCAAATGTTGCTCGTATAGATATTGCCTATGGCCATTTTCCTATAGCAATATGTACGTACATGATGGGTACTTATAAAGCAAGAGTGCCTAAGAACTTATCCCCTTCGGACTGTGACAAACGCCATCGCAGGGTGGTTCGGTTCAACCAATACGGATACGCTATTCCATACACATACGTTTACGTGCCGTTCTTAATTCTTTCAGTGCCAGGGGTAGTGCCAGCCGATAAAAAATAATAACAAATGATGAAAAATTGTTAGGCCAATGCATTCTTTTATATATGCGAGGCGACCTATGGTCGACTCGCATATAAAAGAGAATGCATTGGCACAGGGTATATGGGTTGATACAAAACTCGGACCTGGTACTGAAAGGTTAAGAAAACTTTGTAATCCAATCGTAATGTTCTAATGAAAATAATAACATTCAGAAGTGCTAATTATCGCAGGTTTTGTCGACATTTAAGTTCTATCGTAAACCAACTACGTCGTACAGTATGAAAATACATAGGAAATAAGAATACACAATTGGGTTGAATGTAAATAAACATCAGTCAGACTCTAACCCTGGCAACGCTTAGAAAACCGAATCCGACTAAAAAAGTAAAAAAGTAACTTAACATTGGGTTAAAGTAACTAAACATTGGGTTAAATTAACTAACATTGGGTTAAAGTAACTAAACATTGGGTTAAAGTAACTAAACATTGGGTTAAAGTAACTAAACATTGGGTTAAAGTAACTAAACATTGGGTTAAAGTAACTAAACATTGGGTTATAGTAACTAAACATTGGGTTAAAGTAACTAAACATTGGGTTAAATTAACTAACATTGGGTTAAAGTAACTAAACATTGGGTTAAAGTAACTAAACATTGGGTTAAAGTAACTAAACATTGGGTTAAAGTAACTAAACATTGGGTTAAAGTAACTAAACATTGGGTTATAGTAACTAAACATTGGGTTAAAGTAACTAAACATTGGGTTAAAGTAACTAAACATTGGGTTAAAGTAACTAAACATTGGGTTAAAGTAACTAAACATTGGGTTATAGTAACTAAACATTGGGTTATAGTAACTAAACATTGGGTTAAAGTAACTAAACATTGGGTTAAAGTAACTAAACATTGAGTTAAAGTAACTAAACATTGGGTTAAAGTAACTAAACATTGGGTTAAATTAACTAACATTGGGTTAAAGTAACTAAACATTGAGTTAAAGTAACTAAACATTGAGTTAAAGTAACTAAACATTGGGTTAAAGTAACTAAACATTGGGTTAAAGTAACTAAACATTGGGTTAAAGTAATTAAACATTGGGTTAAAGTAACTAAACATTGGGTTAAAGTAACTAAACATTGGGTTAAAGTAACTAAACATTGGGTTAAAATAACTAAACATTGGGTTAAAGTAACTAAACATTGGGTTAAAAGTAACTAAACATTGGGTTAACGCAACTAAACATTGGGTTAAAGTAACTAAACATTGAGTTAAAGTAACTAAACATTGGGTTAAAGTAACTAAACATTGGGTTAAAGTAATTAAACATTGGGTTAAAGTAACTAAACATTGGGTTAAAGTAACTAAACATTGGGTTAAAGTAACTAAACATTGGGTTAAAATAACTAAACATTGGGTTAAAATAACTAAACATTGGGTTAAAGTAACTAAACATTGGGTTAAAGTAACTAAACATTGAGTTAAAGTAACTAACATTGGGTTAAAGTAACTAAACATTGAGTTAAAGTAACTAAATATTGAGTTAAAGTAACTAAACATTGGGTTAAAGTAACTAAACATTGAGTTAAAGTAACTAAACATTGGGTTAAAGTAACTAAACATTAGTTAAAGTAACTAAACATTGAGTTAAAGTAACTAAATATTGTGTTAAAGTAACTAAACATTGGGTTAAAGTAACTAAACATTGGGTTAAAGTAACTAACATTGGGTTAAAGTAACTAACATTGGGTTAAAGTAACTAACATTGGGTTAAAGTAACTAACATTGGGTTAAAATAACTAACATTGGGTTAAAGTAACTAACATTGGGTTAAAGTAATTAAACATTGGGTTAAAGTAACTAAACATTGAGTTAAAGTAACTAAATATTGTGTTAAAGTAACTAAACATTAGTTAAAGTAACTAAACATTGAGTTAAAGTAACTAAATATTGTGTTAAAGTAACTAAACATTGGGTTAAAGTAACTAAACATTGGGTTAAAGTAACTAACATTGGGTTAAAGTAACTAACATTGGGTTAAAGTAACTAACATTGGGTTAAAGTAACTAACATTGGGTTAAAGTAACTAAACATTGGGTTAAAGTAACTAACATTGGGTTAAAGTAACTAAACATTAGTTAAAGTAACTAAACATTGGGTTAAAGTAACTAAATATTGTGTTAAAGTAACTAAACATTGGGTTAAAGTAACTAACATTGGGTTGAAGTAACTAACATTGGGTTAAAGTAACTAACATTGGGTTAAAGTAACTAACATTGGGTTAAAGTAACTAAACATTGGGTTAAAGTAACTAAACATTGGTTTAACGCAACTAAACATTGGGTTAAAGTAACTAAACATTGGGTTAAAGTAACTAAACATTGGGTTAAAGTAACTAAACATTGGGTTAAAGTAACTAAACATTGGGTTAACGCAACTAAACATTGAGTTAAAGTAACTAACATTGGGTTAAAGTAACTAAACATTGGGTTAAAGTAACTAAACATTGGGTTAACGCAACTAAACATTGGGTTAAAGTAACTAAAAATTGGGTTAAAGTAACTAAACATTGGGTTAAAGTAACTAAACATTGGGTTAAAGTAACTACACATTGGGTTAAAGTAACTAAACATTGGGTTAAAGTAACTAACATTGGGTTAAAGTAACTACACAATGGGTTAAATTAACTAAACATTGGGTTAAAGTAACTAACATTGGGTTAAAGTAACTAAACATTGGGTTAAAGTAACTAACATTGGGTTAAAGTAACTAAACATTGGGTTAAAGTAACTACACATTGGGTTAAAGTAACTAAACATTGAGTTAAAGTAACTAACATTGGGTTAAAGTAACTAAACATTGGGTTAAAGTAACTAAACATTGGGTTAACGCAACTAAACATTGGGTTAAAGTAACTAAAAATTGGGTTAAAGTAACTAAACATTGGGTTAAAGTAACTAAACATTGGGTTAAAGTAACTAAACATTGGGTTAAAATAACTAACATTGGGTTAAAGTAACTAAACATTGGGTTAAAGTAACTAAACATTGGGTTAACGCAACTAAACATTGGGTTAAAATAACTAAACATTGGGTTAACGCAACTAAACATTGGGTTAAGGTAACTAAACATTGGGTTAAAGTAACTAAACATTTGAGTTAAAGTAACTAAACAATGGGTTAAAGTTACTAAACATTGGGTTAAAGTATCTAAACATTGGGTTAAAATAACTAAACATTGGGTTAAAATAACTAAACATTGGGTGAAAGTAACTAAACATTGGGTTAAAATAACTAAACATTGGGTTAAAATAACTAAACATTGGGTTAAAGTAACTAAATATTAGGTTAAAGTAACTAAACGTTGGGTTAAAGTAACTAAACATTGGGTTATAGTAACCGAACTTTGTATCTAAACATTAGGTTATAGTAACCGAACTTTGTAACTAAACATTGGGTTATAGTAACCGAACTGTGTAACTAAACATTGGGTTAAATTAACTGAGTTTGAGTTTTATTGGGTTTGAAGTAACTGTGTGGATATCGACGGTATACAATGAACACAAGTTAATAAACTAAGCATAACATCCAACATGATAATATTTCAGTATTTATTTTCGTCTGTTCAGTAATTATTTTCGTCTGTTCAGGTCATAACGTGAACAGTAGCGCTTGGATGTTAATTAAATTACGTATGGATGTTCACTACTATGTGGACATAGGTAATTTTTTTATATAACATATTTTGGCATTTTATAATGTAATTATTCAGCAACTGTACACGTTCGGAAAATTGCATTTAAACGTGATGTGCACGTGTTGCCGATATATTCCGCTGTCGGAATTTTATAAAAAAGTCCCCAGGTTATGCTCAGGAATTAAACAAAACGCACTAGAATACCGATTAGGGCAACATTTGACCTCCCCCTACGAGTTTGTACACCCTATTGTTCTGCTTTAACAAAGGCCAGATCGCCCAGAGTCGAACTGAACATCACCAGGTGACCTCTCCATTGGGTAAATGCAAAATGTATCGTATATACCTTTCCATTGCCTTTTGTGTCGTTATTTAGCCGTCCAGTTCTAATTATGATACCATTACATCGCTTAAAAACAATGATATTATCCTGTGGAGCACTGGTATTCTGACGTTCACACTGGTATTCCGCGAGCAGATTGGACAGTGTGCTCACGTTGTGGGCGTGGTCACACCATAACCTGAGATGACACATATAAGCTGTCTACTTGCTGTCGAATTCCCTCTACACCATAACTTTTAACTACTTCATGAATTATATGGATTAAATACTGTTTACACCAACAGTGTGTCTGATATTTGCAGAATGAGGTACGCAGAGGGTAAATTTGCTAATGCTAATCACCAAATTCACACTCTGTGAACCTCATTCTGCTTAGGCATTATCTTTCGTGAAATATCTATAGTCTCAAATTAACACCAGAATGCGGCATAGCGTCACTAAATTCACCATCTGGGGACCTCATTCTGCAAACGGCAGGCACACTATATCCAGATGTGTGCGTGTTACCGGCTGTACACTTTCATAATTAATGAACGCATTATTAGACGGTCATTACGCCACCGGTGTATCTAATCTAGAGATTCTAAATAGCTATGGTTCGCTGGGCGTTTTATTTATAGATAATGGGTTTTTCCATTTATTTTGGGACGCATTAAAAGTTGTAGTGCGACCCCGAGACCAGTAAAAGGTGTAGTTGGAATTTCAATTTCGATTATTGTCGTTGATTTTGGTTTGTGATAAGCTATGCCAATTACAAATAGAAGAAATGAAAAATATAATTTGTAAAATGCATATGTGACTTGATACGTATTTTAAAGAGTGTAGTATGACACAGCCGTGTCATCCACCGGTTCGTTAATTAGGTGCTGATCGGTGTGACAGTTTGCAGTAGGTCCCCTATTTGCGGAGGTAAATTTGCGACGATCCCGAATTCGCGGAGGTCCCCTAAAATGGTCGAAATATGTTAATTTTAGTGAGGGAACGGGTGCGTATATCTCAATTGATTTTAAAGAGGTTAGTCGGATACAGCCGAGTCAGCCACGGTTCGTTAATTGGTGCTGATCGGTGTGACAATTTGCAGTAGATCCCTATTTTGAATTGATCGAGTGTTGGAGCCTTAACAGCGAAGTCTGGCAGAGGGTTCCAGCTATTTACCACCTTCTGCGTGAAGAAATATTTTCCTATGGCCTTGTATGGGCATCTGTAGCTTTTTATTATGTCCCCTTGTTTTTCCTGATGAATGTCTTTCTAATAGGTCACAAAACATTGATATTGTAATGCCCATTCAACAGTTTATATACATCGATTAGATCTCCCCTAAATCTTCGATATTTTAAAGACATCATATTGAGTCTTATCATTATGTCTCGGTAGCATAGCGTTTTGATTTGACGAACTAGTTTCATTGCTTTTCCTTGTATATCTCTAACACAATGCTTTGATATTTGTGATGTGGGCTCCACGCAGAGTTAAAGTATTCGATGATAGGTCTGACCATACTTATGTAGAGCGATTAGAAAGTGTCGATGTCCGAGTTCGTGAAAGTGCTACTGACTATGCCGATGATTTGAGAAGCTTTATTGTTTTAGGATATTGTATAGGAAGGCTAATCTGGCCGTCTCAAATTGAGCTATAACGATGTGATATCTCGCAGGACAACACATTTCGGGTTTTCGTGGGGTGTGTATTCGCTGGATGTCTTATAGTTGCAATATGTAACTATCATGACCGCGCTAATTGCTTTCGATGTTTAGGTGTGAACAATGGCTGGGTCATGCACACTTGAAGATTTAATGGCGGGAACACAGTGCCTCCGATTTTTGATCCGCATTTAGAAGCTTTCTGGTGTGGTGAATGAGAAACCTGCAGTAATAAGCCGTAGTTTTTTGTAATATTTTGAAGGATTAGTTGTTTTAACGGAATTCTGAGGTGGTGCATTCATTTAACCAATCTATTTTATATTATAATTTATATTTATGGCTAATAATATGATCTTGAGGGCGTTACCAATTCTGATTATGGTTTTCTTGTATCGTCCTGTTTCACTCTGTCGGCTTTAAAGCTGGAGAAAGAGAGAGTTCGCTCAATAACCGTACTTTGTTAAAGGGGCACTGTACACTAAATTCGACCATTTGTGGGACCATCTCCTTTTATACTCAACAGAATATATGTAACAAATAAATGAATTTGAGCCATGGATGAGTGCAAAATACAAGTATGTGCTCTATTAACGATGCAAACAACATGCTAATTATAATGAAAATGAATATATGACGGAGTCATAAATTCATTTTCATTGTAATTACCATGTTGTTTGCCTCGTTCGTAGAGCATACAAGTGTATTTTGCACTAATCCATGGCTCAAATTCATTCATTTGCTGAATATATTATATTGGTTTTAAAAGGAGATGGCAAAGGTGATGTCAGATCTAGTAATCTCAGACTGGGTGGATAGAACCACACTGACCCCCCGGACTAGCAGGAAAATACTAGTATGAAGGATCAGCTGGTAACCGAGAGTTATCCCTCGGCTATCTATAAGTCAACAAAGGATATAGGATAGTAAAACGGCCGATCATTCTGTCGTCATATATGTAATTTGTCCACGTGATATGTGTATAAAATAGGTGTATGCATATACACATCTTACAATCTATACATATTCAATTCTTGAATTGTCTGCAGTATATGATTATGTGATATTTATGTGGTGGTAAACCAGTGTATAACCACTTAACCACGATTCCAAATAATGAATTTAGATGTGCCACATAGGGTAATACATCTTCCTGTGTCAAAGATGTATGCAAGTTACAGTGTACTTACCAACATCATTATATTATTACCTTATGAGTTTGGAACATAATATAAATGGTTAGATTCTATACTTAGTATACATGTAAGTGGGAATTATATTTCAAAAATAATTAGTATGCGGTTTGGAGATGACTATATGTATATCATATATCAATCATTATTAGTAGTTGTTAATTAATAATGCCGTTCGTAATACATGTAGATCAGTTTGTAATGAATGTGGTATCTAAAGTTATGGATGACACGAGAAAGAGAAGGATGTCTGCTATAGGCATATTCAAGAAGAGAGGCTAGTTTAATGATGACCAAGGTCCCAATTTATCGCAGACAAATTGCTCCTCGTTCTTGTGATATAAATTTTGAAATGGAAGCTGGATTCTGGAGCGGTTTATTGGAATTTTGAAAAGAGTTTTTGAACGTACCCCTAAAAGTTTATTTTATGCCAAAGTTAGAATTTAGATAATTTTGGAAATAGACTCCCAATGAGTTGAAAAGATGTCAAAATGGTTTGATAAGATCATCTTCAGTTGCAGGTTGCTGACTCTGTAACACACTAAGCGCATGTCACGTGATGTTTCGGCCCTTTTCTGCAATACATCAGTTTGTACAGCCAGCTCGAGCCCGGATTTTTTTATCCGTGATCCTATCTAAATTACCGACAGAACAAGGCTTCCAGGGGAGTATGATGAATGGGCCCGTCCCTATGGATGTTATTTAATACTCTTATGGTTTACAGCTAGAAATGAATGGAAATCAACAGTTAATGTGATCCTGTTATAGTCAGAAAACAATATATAACATGTATACGTTATACCATAGCAGCTACGCATAGATGCGAATCATAAACGAATTTATACTTTTATTTTTAGAAATCAGTGTTGTATAATCATTAATCAAACAAGAGGTCGCTGTCGCGTGGCATGAGCCCCCGACTGTAGCAATTCGGATTAAGCATGGACGCGGAAACCCAAAACCAAGCGATCCGGAAACCCCAAAACAAGCAAATTCAAATTTTATAAGTTGAAAAAAGGGCCATAACTCTGGCAAAAATCATCAGATCATACCCAAATTTGCATTTGACATGTATTTTCATATAACTGATCCACAAAAATACGGGATTTGCAATCGTACCACCAAAGCTCACGCTATCATCTGGAAACCCCAAAAAAACAAGACAAAAATTGAATTTTCTAAGTTAAAAAAGGGGACATAACCCTGGTGAAAATGGGTGTACGAAACCCCCGCTATACATGTAGCTGTTCCTCCATGCTGCTCTATCACAATACCAAATATAAACTAAATATGCCCAGCGGTTGCTGAACAATAATGCAAAATGTTTGTATGGATGGACAAAATTGAATTTTCTAAGTCAAAAAAGGACCATAACTTTGGTGAAAATGGGTGGACGAAATCCGCGCTATGCATGTAGCTGTTCCCCCATGCTGCTCTATCACCATACCAATTATCAGCTAAATCCGCCCCGCGGTTGCTGAACAAAAATGCTAAATGTTTGTACGGACGGACGTACGTTAATACGGACGGACGCACGGACGTACGGACGGGGACGTCGACTATATACCCGCCGACTTCAAGTCGGGGGCATAATAATACACTGTCTGTACCAACAATGAATGAATGGGAAACACAGATTAATTTTAAAAGGTTACAGCTAGAAACCATAGGTGTATATTTTTATAAGAATAATGTGCTGAACTTAAATCAAATTACTTGAGCTACGTGCGCTCTACATATTGATTTCTGTATTTTGTAAACAGTTTTCATATTATTGCTTACCACTGACGTAAATTATTCCCGATTCCGTAAATCGTCATTTGTAACAGTCTTCAAAATAGTGTTCATCAAGTAACTTATTTCCGATTCCATGAATAATCTCCGATTCCACGAATGGTGTGTTGAATGTCTGTGTAGATTATTATTTGATGTATAACCAGAAGTAATATATAGTTAAATAATCACTAAATTGGTAATGGATTAAGGAAACACACAGAGAGTATTTTCGATTCTGACCGAAAACAAAACAACCAAACGACCTTAGCCTTTATGTCTCGTGCGAAACAGCGTAATCGCGTGCTGAATACGACGTCACAGGTGCTTTTAACCTTTTGTCTGCCGATCTTATATTGTCTATTTCTCCTTTCTAGATAACAATGCAACCAGATAAACGGGAAATGGTCTATAATCGAGTGTATTAAAGATATCTTATTGTGATACATGTATAGAATGATGGCAAGTAACGACATATATCGTAATACGCGGTTATCCTGTAGACCTTGGTAATGTTGCGACATCCTCACCGGGGGGGGGGGGGGGGGGGCAGCTAACTAAACACATAAGGTGGCATCAGTTTATATGGTATGGAGTGGCAATTATAGCACAGATATAGAAATCAACAAATAATATATACATGTAAGAAAATGCATGTATACTGTCACACAAGGCTTATATGGGTAAATACAGATGTACATGGGGTATAGCCTGGTACAAAGCATATATATATAATAGGTTGTCGTTTGCAAATAAGTATTGATAGGTTGTCGCTGATAAATTATAACTATGTATGTGTAAGGATATAACGTATATATATAAAATAGGTTGTCGTTTGCAAATAGGTATTAATAGGTTATCGTTGATATAATTTATATTACCATGTACATTATGTAGTAACCGGCTGTGCATTATATAAATTAATCGACACTAAACAGAAAGTTTGTGGAAAGGTCAACAGTGACTTAATTGTTAACTAGTCAATCAATATTGTAACACGCGGCTATACTGTCGCGGTAATGTTAATTGTGACAGCTGATCGGGGAGGGGTTTGTGGGGGGGGGGGGGGGGGGGGCAGCCGCTAAAATAACAATAACAACCAGCATATAATAAACGAACCGGTGGCCGACTCGAACGACTCCGATCACAACCCCCAGTGGGCTGATAAAATTTCCTTTATTGTAATTGATATATAGTTTATCAGTAAATTATCACAAACTAAAAATCAACATTAATCAACGTTGATTAACGACAATTTACGAAATTGAGATTCTCTAAATACACCTTTTACTGGACTCGGCCTTCAGCTCGCAGTTTGACTAAAATTTAATCATCCCGAAAATTCCAATTCTATAAATAAATCACCCATTGATAATGTCAGCGCCCACGGGAAATGTGCATATCGCTATCAGTTAAGGCCCTGTCACACTCAGGCCGGCGCTCTCATTGCGCTGCAAAAGTGCCAAAGCGGCCACCTAAACGCACTAAGGTCTCCAAGAACCGATTGGTGACGCAGTGGGCACTGGCTACAACGGGCGAGGATCTCCATGGTCGCCCATAGGTGCCAGAGCGCCGCGCTTGTTTTATGCATGCACAAAACAAGCGCAGAGGCTCGGCGTTCTGGCCAGGACGTAGTACTGTCGCCGTGACAGCGCAAAGCAAAGCGCCAAGCGAGCGACGTGAGCGTTATGTGGACGTAGCAAGAGCGCATATTAGCTTCTCGTGATCGCAGCAAGAAATTAATCTTGTCTTTTGTGACTACAGTAAGCTTAATCAAATTCTCACTACGTGCCTTTCTCGTCTTTAATACGCTCAATGAGGCTCTGTCCAAAACTTATTGCGCTGTCATGGGGTGTTATGGACTGGTTCCCGCTCATAGAACGTCAACATTGTGCTGCCACTGCGACTCTGACGCTCGCTTTACGCCCAAGCGTTATACATGGCGTTCTTCCGGCGTTTACAGCAGGTTTACAGTACAATCCCACTTTGAAATGCGGTCTGCTCATACCACTGTCACACTCCGCTGCGATCAGGCTGGCTTTTGCTTTGAGTTGAAAAAGTATCAAAATACGAGTAACGCACAGTGGAAGCGCTGAAAATTGTCAGAAATTTTCAAGCTGTTAAAACAAGAGAACCAATGTCAGAAATGGTAACGCGCTCAAGATCATATATTATAAACCCAAGAATGTAATTGTAGAATATAAAATATATTGGTTTTGCGAACCAGAATTCCGTTAAATAACAAAAACAACCAGCACCTAATTAACGAACCGATGGCCGACTCGACCGTCTCCGCCCACAACCCCCAGTGGGCTGCAGAAATTTCTTTCATTTGTAATTGACATATAGTTTATCACAAACCAAAAATAAACATTACTCAACGTTGATTAACACAATACACGAAATTGAATTTCCCCAACTACATGCACCTTTTACGGGACTCGGCCTCCAGCCCGCAGTTTGACTTTTAATCATTCCAAAAATTCCCATTCTATAAATAAAACTAATTAAAACACCCATTGATAATGTCAGCCCGCACGCGAAAGAGAAACTGAAATCACTGAACTAAATGGTTTCCCATAGGCGACAGTGTTAACGTTTCGGCCAAATTCACTGAATTGAAGCCTGCAAGCCATACCAGTGATGTTTACCCAGCTAGATTGACACCAGTTGATCATGAAAATGCAAGAAAAATCATAGGTCATGTGTTTACTTTTTAAAATAAATCCCCAAGTCTACGACAGGGCTATCTCACTGCCAAATTTGATCTGGAAAAACCCAGGACTACAGCAGCTAGTTAAATAAATTTCCCGCTCACAAAAATCCATTCCCCCATTCATTCACCAGTTTAAATTATTTAGATATTATGTACAAATCAAATAAACGTGATGTCATCCTTTAATAACGTGTCGCATGTATCAGGTGAAGGTCATTCTTCAATTACCTTCACCTTTAGCATTCCACGGTGTACTCGCTCCCCGACTCTAGAACACATTTAGCTCCCTGATTCCAACTCCCCACCAGTTATACATGCAGCGCGCGTGACAAGCTATGCTCCTATCCCGCTTATCACGTTTTCATCGCGCTCTGTGTACGCAGAGACGTGGCGACAAGGGGGGTTGGGGTGTATCACCCCCCCCCCCAACTTTGGTCAAAATTTTCAACAGTTGGAAATTTCATACCTGCAAAAACATTAGTTGGAAATTTCACAACAACAATAGGTTGAAATGTTCGTGTAGTTTGATTTTCAAACAATTTATTGGGGGGAATTAATTGTTTTTGGACCAATATTTGCATATTTTCCTATTTTTGTCAAAATGTTGGACTGAAATGGTCATCAGTTGGAAATTTTCCAACCTCAGGGAGGTGACAGGATAGAAGATTCCAACACTTGGAAATCTTGTGTCCTGGTCCCTCCCCCATGGCCAGTCAAAAACTGCTAGTTAATTTAAGAAAACAATATTCTCATACATTTGGTCAACATTGTCATTGGAATTGTCATCAGTTGTAAATTTTCCAACCTAAGTGGGGTGTCAGGTTTGAAATTTCCAACTCTAAGAATGCTTGACGCTAGTCTAGATGCTAGGATTTTGCGATTTTCTTGTTCAGATTACAAAATTTTCGCACACCGGGCCGAACCATGATCGGCCTGGTGTGTCATTGCCTCTCCCCTGTGGCCAATACAAAAATGCTAATAAGTTTAACAATATTTTACTACATTTGGTCAAACTTGTGGTCATCAGTTGGAGAATTTTACAACCTGAGGGGGGTATGAGGTTTGAAATGTCCAACACTATATAGAAAAGCTTTAGTTGAGGCCAGTCTGGATGCTAGGATTTGCGATTTTCTTGTTCGAATTTCAAAATTTTCTCACACCGGCCGAACAACGATGGTCAGCTCAGTGATGTCGTGGTCTCTTGCCCGTAGCCGTGTGCAATTGTATGGAGTTAGACCACTAGATATTAGGATTTATGCAATGTTTCAGGATAACATATCTGAATGTTCTCATACCGGGAATATAGAACCATGGTTTATGAAGATATAGGATATTAGGCCTAAACACTAAGGTGCAAAGAGGGGGGGGGGGGTGCAAATGGAATTATGCAAAAATTGTGTTCGGTCTGATTCTAACTCAAGGGGGGTGCAGTTGGAATTTCCCAAGGTTGACACCCCCAACGGAAACCCTCTAGCCACGTCCCTCTGTGTACGACCCATTTCGTTCCTGCTTTGTCAAGTCTCACGCTCTCACACGCTCTCACTGCGTTTCCTCCACGCCGTAAACGCTCTTAATGCGTTCAAGTCGTTGTCATTGCGTTGTTAGTACGCTTTGCGCTGTCACGGCGACGGTAATACGCCTGGTCAGAACGCCGAACCTCTGCGCTTGTTTTGTGCATGCACAAAACAAGCGCGGCGCTCTTGCGCTCTGGAGCGATCACAGAGACCCTCTCCCGTCCTATCCAGTGTCCACTGCGTCACCAATACGTTCTTTGATACCTTACTGCGCTTTGCTTGGCGCTTTGATTATTTTTCAGCGCAATGCAAGCGCCGGCCTGATCGCAGTGGAGTGTGACAGTAGTTTAATCGGACAGCTAATTTATTGCGGAGTGTTGGGTATTTTCCCCACAACCTAAAAACTGACTATGACTGGAGAACGCAGGAGGCGCTATCTATACTCTCCGCGCCCGCGCAGAGAGCGTTTTGCGAACTTATTGAGAACGTACTAGCATCACAATGACAGCTACTTGAACGCACTAAGAGCGTGAGACTTGACAAAGTAGGAACGCAATAGGAGCATACTTTGTTTTAAAAGTTTGACAATTTTCGACAGTTTTCGGCGCTCCTCCTGCGTGTTAGTCATATGTTGGTACTTTTGCAGCGCAGTGAGAGCGCCGGCCTGAGTGTGACAGGGATTTTACACACGCGGCGAGCGTAATAATCCACCAACACGCGCCATATTGTCGCGGTAATGTCGTAACAACCTGACCGGGGAGGGGTGGGAGCCAATCAAGCATTTACGGTGCTTCAGATTACATGGTATGGAGTATACTTATTGAATAGATGTAATAATCAACCAACACGCGGTTATATTGTAGTGGTAATGTCGTGACAACCTGACCGGGGGTGGGGGCAGCCAATCAAATATCTAAGGTGCATCAGATTACATTATGCGAGTATAATTATTGAACATATGTAATAATCAACTAACACGCAACTATACTGTCGCGGTAATGTCGTGATAACCTGACCGGGTGGTGGCAGTCAATCAAACACCTATAGGGTGCGCCAGATTCCATGGTCATGGAATATAATTATTGAACATATGAAATAATCACCGACACGCGTCTATACTGTCGCGGTTATGTTGTGAGAACGTGACCGGTGGGGGTGGGCAGCCAATCATACGTCTAAGGTGGTTCATATTATATGGTATGGAGTATAATTATTGAACAGATGTAATAATCAACCAACACGCGGCTATACCGTCGCGATAATGTCGTGATAACCTGACTGGGGTGGGGGGTTGAGGAAAGCAGCCTATCAAATACCTAAGGTTCATAAATTGCATGGTGTGGAGTATATTTATTGAACATATGTAACAAGAAATTCAATGACAGAAATGGTAACGCGTTCAAGACCATATATTATTAACCCAAGATTGTAATTGCAGAATATAAATATTGGTTTTGCGAATGACCAACTCAGAATTCCGTTAAAATAACAATAGCAACCAGTATCTAATTAGGGAACCGGCGGCCAACTCGACCGTCTCCAACCACAACCCCCAGTGGGTTGCAGAGATTTATTTTATTGTAAATGACATATAGTTTATCAGTAAATGATTATAAACAAAAAATCAATATTATTCAACTTTGATTAACTACAATAAACGAAATTGAAATTTCCCAACCACACCTTTACTGGACTCGGCCTCCAGCTCTAGAAGTTTGACTTTTAATCATCCCAAAATTTCCTATTCCATAAATAGATCACCCATTGATAATGTCAGCGCCCATGTGTAACGAGAATATATATCGTCACCAGGTATACACGCGGCGCGCGTAATAATCTACAACCACGCGCTATACTGTCGCGGTAATGTCGTGACAACCTGACCGGGGAGGGGTTGGGGAGCCAATCAAACACTTAAGGTGCATCAGATTACATGTGCATGTTATGGAATATACTTATTGAACAGATGTAATAATCAACCAACACGCGGCTATATTGTCGTGGTAATGTCGTGACAACCTGACCAGGGTGGAGGCAGTCAATCAAATACCTATACAAGGTGCATCAGATTGTATTATGTGGAGTATACTTATTGAATAGATGTAATAATCAACTATCATGCGACTATACTGTCGCGGAAAAGTCGTGATAACCTGGCCGGGGGGGGGGGGCAGTCAATCAAACTCCTATAGGGTGCGTCAGATTACATGTTATGGTGTATACATACTTATTGAACAGATGAGATAACAACCAACACGCGTCTATACTATCGTGGTTATGTCGTGACAGCGTGACCGGGGTAGGGACAGCCAATTAAACCCTAAGGTGTAACATATTACATGGTATGGAGTATCAATTATTGAACAGTCTTACAGATGTAATAATCAGCCAATAATATATAAATGTAATTATATATTGTTGCGGAAAGCTTAAATAGGTAAATATAACTATGCATAGGGGTAGCCTATACTATAGGGTACAAAGTATATATATAGAATAGGTTGTCATTTGCAAATAGATATTAGTAGGTTATCGTTGAATGCGTTGATAAAAGGTAACTATGCATATGGGGGGGGGGGGGGGTATAAGGGTATAAACTATATATAGCATACGTTGTCGTTTGCAAATTGTTATTAATAGGTTATCGTTGATATAATTTATATGTCCATTGTGCAGTCGGCAGTGGAGCATATAGATTAATTGAACTAAACAGAAGGTCTGTGGAAAGTTAAACAGTGGAATGTTAATTAGTCCATATTGTAATACGCGGCTATATTGTCCGTCCCGGTAATGTTTTAACAACTTAACCGGGGCGGGGGGGGGGGGGGTTCAGACAACCACCCAAGGTGCAACAGATTACATACATATGCTCATAGGACTGCCGGTAAAGTTTGCTTACGTATATAAATCTTTCTGATCCTGCTCTGTGACGTACATGTGTGGCTTGTAAAAAGAGCGTTTCTTTTCACATAAGTAACCACCTCGTTCCCACATTTAGTCCCGTGCATTATGTGATTATAATATATTATGAATGGTAAATTGATAGCACCATAAACCATGGTGTATACGACAATTCAAGTTGGTCCAGGTAAAGTTAAAATTGTATATATTGTTTCAGTGTAGGATCACACATCCATTTCATATACGCACACACATCACATGTAGATGCCAAAACCGGCTGTTCAAAAGATATAACGCCACATCTATCAGCAAAATAAATTATTAATGGAAATAAAAAGAGTCAGTCATTGAACTAAGGGTTGAATATAACTAAATATAATAAGACTTCATAAAAAAGTTGTTAAACGTCAAAACCCGAAAGCTATCCGCAGTAGGAGGCCCTAGCGACGATGAGTATATGTTTTATGGTTTATGCCATTATGGTGATGTCAGATCTAGTAATCTCAGACTGGGTGGATAGAACCACACTGACCCCCCGGACTAGCAGGAAAATACTAGTATGAAGGATCAGCTGGTAACCGAGAGTTACCCCATCGGCTATCTATAAGTCAACAAAGGATATAGGATAGTAAAACGGCCGATCATTCTGTCGTCATATATGTAATTTTTCCACGTGATATGTGTATAAAATAGGTGTATGCATATACACATCTTACAATCTATACATATTCAATTCTTGAATTGTCTGCAGTATATGATTATGTGATATTTATGTGGTGGTAAACCAGTGTATAACCACTTAACCACGATTCCAAATAATGAATTTAGATGTGCCACATAGGGTAATACATCTTCCTGTGTCAAAGATGTATGCAAGTTACAGTGTACTTACCAACATCATTATATTATTACCTTATGAGTTTGGAACATAATATAAATGGTTAGATTCTATACTTAGTATACATGTAAGTGGGAATTATATTTCAAAATAATTAGTATGCAGGTTGGAGATGACTATATGTATATCATATATCAATCATTATTAGGCATATTAAAGAAGAGAGGCTAGTTTAATGATGACCAAGGTCCCAATTTATCGCAGACAAATTGCTCCTCGTTCTTCTGACATAAATTTTGAAATGGAAGCTGGATTCTGGAGCGGTTTATTGGGATTTTGAAAAGAGTTTTTGAACGTACCCCTAAAAGTTTATTTTATGCCAAAGTTAGAATTTAGATAATTTTGGAAATAGACTCCCAATGAGTTGAAAAGATGTCAAAATGGTTTGATAAGATCAGCTTCAGTTGCAGGTTGCTGACTCTGTAACACACTAAGCGCATGTCACGTGATGTTTCGGCCCTTTTCTGCAAGACATCAGTTTGTACAGCCAGCTCGAGCCCGGATTTTTTATCCGTGATCCTATCTAAATTACCGACAGAACAAGGCTTCCAGGGGGAGTATGATGAATGGGCCCGTCCCTATGGATGTTATTTAATACTCTTATGTTTTACAGCTAGAAATGAATGGAAATCAACAGTTAATGTGATCCTGTTATAGTCAGAAAACAATATATAACATGTATACGTTATACCATAGCAGCTACGCATAGATGCGAATCATAAACGAATTTATACTTTTATTTTTAGAAATCAGTGTTGTATAATCATTAATCAAACAAGAGGTCGCTGTCGCGTGGCATTTGCCCCCGACTGTAGCAATTCGGATTAAGCATGGACGCGGAAACCCAAAACCAAGCGATCCGGAAACCCCAAAACAAGCAAATTCAAAGTTTATAAGTTGAAAAAAGGGCCATAACTCTGGCAAAAATCATCAGATCATACCCAAATTTGCATTTGACATGTATTTTCATATAACTGATCCACAAAAATACGGGATTTGCAATCGTACCACCAAAGCTCACGCTATCATCTGGAAACCCCAAACAAAACAAGACAAAAATTGAATTTTCTAAGTTAAAAAAGGGGACATAACCCTGGTGAAAATGGGTGTACGAAACCCCCGCTAAGCATGTAGCTGTTCCCCCATGCTGCTCTATCACCATACCAAATATAAACTAAATATGCCCAGCGGTTGCTGAACGATAATGCAAAATGTTTGTACGGATGGACAAAATTGAATTTTCTAAGTCAAAAAAGGACCATAACTTTGGTGAAAATGGGTGGACGAAATCCGCGCTATGCATGTAGCTGTTCCCCCATGCTGCTCTATCACCATACCAATTATCAGCTAAATCTGCCCAGCGGTTGCTGAACAAAAATGCTAAATGTTTGTACGGACGGACGTACGTTAATACGGACGGACGCACGGACGTACGGACGGGGACGTCGACTATATACCCGCCGACTTCAAGTCGGTGGCATAATAATACACTGTCTGTACCAACAATGAATGAATGGGAAACACAGATTAATTTTAAAAGGTTACAGCTAGAAACCATAGGTGTATATTTTTATAAGAATAATGTGCTGAACTTAAATCAAATTACTTGAGCTACGTGCGCTCTACATTATATATTGATTTCTGTAATTTGTAAACAGTTTTCATATTATTGCTTACCACTGACGTAAATTATTCCCGATTCCGTAAATCATCATTTGTAACAGTCTTCAAAATAGTGTTCATCAAGTAACTTATTTCCGATTCCATGGATAATCTCCGATACCACGAATGGTGTGTTGAATGTCTGTGTAGATTATTATTTGATGTATAACCAGAAGTAATATATAGTTAAATAATCACTAAATTGGTAATGGATTAAGGAAACACACAGAGAGTATTTTCGATTCTGACCGAAATAGCGTAATCGCGTGCTGAATACGACGTCACAGGTGCTTTTAACCTTTTGTCTGCCGATCTTATATTGTCTATTTCTCCTTTCTAGATAACAATGCAACCAGATAAACGGGAAATGGTCTTTAATCGAGTGTATTAAAGATATCTTATTGTGATACATGTATAGAATGATGGCAAGTAACGACATATATCGTAATACGCGGTTATCCTGTAGACCTTGGTAATGTTGCGACATCCTCACCGGGGGGGGGGGGGGGGGGGGGCAGCTAACTAAACACATAAGGTGGCATCAGTTTATATGGTATGGAGTGGCAATTATAGCACAGATATAGAAATCAACAAATAATATATACATGTAAGAAAATGCATGTATACTGTCACACAAGGCGTATATGGGTAAATACAGATGTACATGGGGTATAGCCTGGTACAAAGGATATATATATAATAGGTTGTCGTTTGCAAATAAGTATTGATAGGTTGTCGCTGATAAATTATAACTATGTATGTGTAAGGATATAACGTATATATATAAAATAGGTTTTCGTTTGCAAATAGGTGTGATGTGGGCTCCATGCAGAGTTAAAGTATTCGATGATAGGTCTGACCATACTTATGTAGAGCGAGTAGAAAGTGTCGATGTCCGAGTTCGTGAAAGTGCTACTGACTATGCCGATGATTTGAGAAGCTTTATTGTTTTAGGATATTGTATAGGAAGGCTAATCTGGCCGTCTCAAATTGAGCTATAACGATGTGATATCTCGCATAACAACACATTTCGGGTTTTCGTGGGGTGTGTATTCGCTGGATGTCTTATAGTTGCAATATGTAACTATCATGACCGCGCTAATTGCTTTCGATGTTTAGGTGTGAACAATGGCTGGGTCATGCACACTTGAAGATTTAATGGCGGGAACACAGTGCCTCCGATTTTTGATCCGCATTTAGAAGCTTTCTGGTGTGGTGAATGAGAAACCTGCTGTAATAAGCCGTAGTTTTTTGTAATATTTTGAAGGATTAGTTGTTTTAACGGAATTCTGAGGTGGTGCATTCATTTAACCAATCTATTTTATATTATAATTTATATTTATGGCTAATAATATGATCTTGAGGGCGTTACCAATTCTGATTATGGTTTTCTTGTATCGTCCTGTTTCACTCTGTCGGCTTTAAAGCTGGAGAAAGAGAGAGTCCGCTCAATAACCGTACTTTGTTAAAGGGGCACTGTACACTAAATTCGACCATTTGTGGGACCATCTCCTTTTATACTCAACAGAATATATGTAACAAATAAATGAATTTGAGCCATGGATGAGTGCAAAATACAAGTATGTGCTCTATGAACGATGCAAACAACATGGTAATTATAATGAAAATGAATATATGACTGAGTCATAAATTCATTTTCATTGTAATTACCATGTTGTTTGCCTCGTTCGTGGAGCATACAAGTGTATTTTGCTCTAATCCATGGCTCAAATTCATTCATTTGCTGAATATATTATATTGGTTTTAAAAGGAGATGGCCCCATAAATGGCTGGATTTAGTGTACAGTACCCATTTAAGAAGGAGTTAAAGTGGCAACATTTGAATGGTGAATTCAGTGTTAATTTTTTAGAAAAGATTAATCAAACCTTACAAATTGCAGGTGACCTTATCATACCGTTTTGGAAAGACTTCTCTAGTGACAACGCTAAGCAGAATTTTGATTTTTATCCCAGGTTGGATATTGTTGGACATTATTAAAAAGTAGGTCACCACTGTTTATCAAT
Source organism: Siphonodentalium dalli (assembly GCA_032622095.1). Lineage (NCBI taxonomy): Eukaryota > Metazoa > Mollusca > Scaphopoda > Gadilida > Siphonodentaliidae > Siphonodentalium > Siphonodentalium dalli. The sequence goes on along the minus strand of CP136068.1, from coordinate 160,120,564 downwards.
GTTTATAATATTTCCATCAATTGTCAAAAACAAAAACTTAAAATGTAAAATCTGCTTTGCGTTTCCAGTAGATATATGCTCAAACACTCCAAATAGACATGAAGTATTGTGCCACGGTTTGAAAATATTGAGTAATCTTGTCTTGAAGATTAACAATGAATGCCCCATTTAAATGTTGCCACTTTACCTCCCTCTTAACAACAGGACTGAAAGGACAATCGATCATTTCCCCGCTGATAATCGCACATCAACACTACCTGAACATTGTTCCCAACAATCTCAGTATATTAGTATATTAGTATATTAGTATATTAGTATATTAGTATATTAGTATATTAGGACAAAGCGCGGTAAACTAGACACAAGTAGACCATCGACATCAAATAACGCTTTGAATATTGCGCTTTGGTCGCTGTGATGTATTGGATGCGGACTGTACTATTAGCGATGGCATAGTAGGTGTGACATCTTGTTATATGGAGTTTGGTGACAATTGGTCGTCATTACGCCCTCTGGGTGTATACTGCATCGCTGTTCGCACAGGCTTATAGGAGCTATCCCTTATACAGTTGCTATTGTTTTACCATAACACAAAAAATCATGGTTTACCATAATAAAAAAAAACAATTAACAATTTACAACGGCTATCTGAAACTATTGTTAAATTACAACGGCTATTTGGGTTGTAAATGTACAACGGTGATTTGGGTGGTTAATTTACAATGGTTATTTGTGTGATGAACACCAAAGTGAAGCCATAGTTGTACAACAGTTAATTTACAGAGTACCACAGTGTCATGCATTCAATTTTACGTGGAAATCTAAACATGGCTTATTTTGGTTGTGAACATTTCATGATAACCTCCATACATGTGGATTCAAATATCGAACAAGTAGGTTCAAATCAAACATTAAAACAAATAAACATTTTCAGATAAACAAATCCCTCTTTTATAATTATAAAATTGATGCTGATCACCAATGTAACTTTTGAAGATATACAGTTGTTATACGATACTGGGACCCTCGAATCGGATGAGCGGTTTTTAAAATCCCAAAGCATCACATATTATTACAACATGCCGTGCGAATATAGTATTTCTGATAAGTATACCACTATACTTTTACCATAGTAATATATAGTTTTACTGTTGTCATAATATAGTTTATTATAGTATTTATGTAGTACTAATAAAGTATTACTTCAGTAAAACAATATACCAGACAATAAAGTATTACTGTGGTAATTCTATAGTAAATTATGTACCTATTTCACAATATAGGTCGATTATGTGCGTATTTGTAGGAGGATACGTTGGACTCGTCTAAATAAATATTCATCTTATCGATAATAATGATACTGATAATTTGTTCAAGCACACATGAAGCAATGAACACATACTGCGCCATTGCCTTCACGTATTCTGATTCGTCTATATTTGCGATTGTCTCTATACATGTCCGCTATTGTGCCGGACTATCTAGGAATCCAAATGGGTCTAACTGATGTGTTACTTTTAGGAAGCGGGTAGTGATGGGTCTAACTGTGTTAACTTTACTAGGTGGTTATGATGGGTAAAACTGAGTTAACTTTACGAGGCGGGTAATGGTGCACTTTAATACTAAATGGATTAGTGGATTATGCCTTGCTTGTGAACATGAACATGAATTTCATTGTATAATGGACTGCACTAAACTGCATGAGCTAAGAACCCGATACATACCTGAAATTATATGGAAAAAGGCTCGTGGATAAAACCACAATTCCACTCGTGGTAAATATTTGGTATTCTCGGCTACTATGTGTGTATTCAAAATATGTCCAATCGGAAATTTTAACTTAAACATTTTTCGTATCTGCATACAGTTACATAGCTGTTAAGAAGCATCTAGTTTCGGTTACTTTTTGACACGGGCAACGCCGGTTAGCCATGCCAGTCCACAAATACATATGTGTTTTTATTTTCACATCCCCTCCTCAGCCAGGCAAATTTAAATTTTCAACTGAATGTCTATTTACTCCTTTAAGCGATATATCATGCAGATTGTTAGAGATGTACTCTTTATTTTATTTTAAGGACACCAATGCATCTTTCAATTAGTTCGCATTACCGTTCATTTTGAATCTATAAAACCGTTGTTAGTGTGTGGTTTCTGACATGTTGTTCTAGTCTATGAAGCAAGACGCGATCTAAACTAGGATGTCTGTCAAGCATTGGTTAATGGGAGATGTTAATCGCCATCGCCATGTTAAGCTTCTGGGTAGATACTCCGCTCTAGTGTGATTTTAATGCCCAAACATATTAGCCGGATTCGTCATCTCCGGTTTAAACCTCCGAGTTTAAACCTGGTTTAAACCTACATTGGCGGTCCAGCCAAACCTTGTTTGAATGGGCGTTTTTGCCGTTCAGTTGCCAGTTAATTGACAACTTACTCGATTCGGTGATATGAACATGCAGTCAAACTACCCTCTTACCAATCGGACCAAAAGACAGGCCGATATAATGGTTATTGACACGTCATAAATTATCGCGAACGCGTGCACGCTCAATGGATTTATCCATTGAGGAACAAGTATCGCTCATGGACCATTAATCCGATCTCATTCTGGGTTTAAATAAATCTGACAAAGGGCATGTCTCTCAACACGAGTTTCACGCGCTATTCATTACTTTGTTTGTGATAGATTTTCTGCAAGATGCTTTACCCGCAAAGACAAAATTTGGTGCAGTTACATGTATATCTGTATATATTAAAGGACATCGGAGCTTCTATCTGTATGTCCGTTTGTCTGTTCGCCCAACCCCGGACCGAGTTCAACCAAATTAGGTGTGGTGACTTGGATGGAACGGCGTTAAATTTAAAAAAATTTGATTTAAAAATAAGAAAATTATTTAAAAAAAATGAAAACAATGTGTTATTAAATGGAGTAAGGAATTGAATCTAACAAGAAACAAAATTTAAAATTTAAATTAATAATTGTTCGTTTTAAATTCAATTATTTAAAACAAAATTAAAATGTTTAAATGATCAAAATGTGCTCAAAGGTGTCGCAGGTCCCTATCGAACAAATGGGCCGCAGGCCCCTTTGACGCGGAATAAAGGTTCCATAATCGAGTCCATAATCCTGGACCCAGAGGTCAGTCAAGTAGAGGCAATTTGATTATGAGTGCACACCAGAAGCGGCTGTTGGAAGGGGAAATCATGCACAGAGACAGCTTTTAATACAGAAATATATTACATGCGTTGCATATTTTGCAATGTCATAAATATCCTCATGCAGAAAATCAAAAAGTTCCCAGGTTTTGAACTGGTGGAATATTAAGGAAATTTTATGGGCGTAGCCAGAGTAGAGATTTGTGGCATGATCTACATCAAAATAAGTTATCAAATTTGACTCATATAGTAATATAAGTTTAGGATCGCAAACTATGTGTATATCATATCTTGTCATACAGTAGCATTGTGTTGGTGTCAAAATTAAAACGTTGAACCCCTTCAAATGAATTCGTAGAAAACACCAGTATTTGTGATTGCCACAAACCAAAAGAAAAAACACACACAAGATAGTTGTAAATATCATACTGAAGGAACATGTCCCCATATGAGAAAAGCTCGCATGCGAATGAATCAACTGTGATATGATAACACCAGTCGGCAGTCGCCACTTAGGGTACGTTCATATGCTGGCAAGTTTGCGGGCATTTCGTCATAGAACACCACATGGTGCCAGAATATGAACGGAACCGTGCACATAACATGCCTCTTTACCAAAGTGAAAGACATGAGAAGTAACATTTATCTAATTCCACTTGTAACAGTGCTATTGGAATTTACCTTCAAATACCTGTATGATTTATTCTTGCGAGATAATTGCATGATATTTACAGGCAAATGCCGGTAGCATCGTTACATGTGGAACTACAGAGATTTTACTTCGCACGTAATTAGCTGTAGCACAGATGCGCTTTATGTGCTTGTTTCCGATCATATGATGGCACCATATCGTTTTCTACGACGAAATGCCCACAAACCATACCGTGCAAACTTGCCAGTGTATGTACGTACCCTTAGACACGCCCTCAATCGAGATTATTTACAGCTCCACCCTCTGACTGATTGTTTGACAATTCTAAACCGCGATTAAGAAAATAAAAGACGGATTCGTCATCTCAAGTTCAGCCTCGGTAAAGCTGGTTCAGCTGGACCGCCGTAGGCCACTGTAGACCATGCGTGTGCCATGTGAACATAAATGTTCAAACATTCATACATTTTAAGTACACGGTATTCGGTATTAATCAGACCAAGTTGCAGACTATCCATGGAATTTCACAACATAATCGTTATTTCTCAAGATGTACTTTATCTCCAGGATTTACAGATAGTAGATTTTAGAAGTACATTTGTAATATACTCATCAATTATTCCGAGTGATTTGATGTTCCCAATTTGTATCGAAATATCGACATATAATGTAAGCAAATGAAAATTTATTTTGCAAGTTCAGGTATTGGATAACACGGCGTAAAATATCCTTGGTGACATCAATGGTAGTCGTATTGCATGATGTCAAAGAGTGTAGCCGGATTTATTTTCAGAATAACAGTTTGTACTGACAGGGGTTACTGTATTATTAACTATTTTGTGGAATTGTATAAGCTTTTTTTTTATCCCAGACGCCAGTCTTCCAACTTGAATATAATAGTAGTGTCTATTTTCTGGCGCTGTTTGGCGCGCCAGTAACGATCCCTACCATTCCATATTGTATTTTGTTCTATACTATGCTGATATAATTGGGGCAGTTATTCCATACTAGTGACCCATGTTCAAGCACTGGTCATATGTGGGCGAAATATATCTTTTCTAGTGTTTTACGGCTCAATGTAAATATGTGTTTTCTAATTTGATTCACCCTTTACCACGCTGTTTCAATCGTGGTTCGGATGTGTGTTCACCATGTATATCGGTAATTGGAGGTCCGTCCGGTATGTTTATGGCAAGGGACTTCTATTAAACTGGTATCTTCCATTGATAGCGGGGGTACTATACGTTGTATCCTTTCTGACAATTAACAGTGTTTGATTCCGTTTTAGTGGATTGAACTGATTGAGCATATATAGGTCAACATTTAGTTTTATAGGTTAACCAATACAGGTAAGTGGGTGGCTGACAAGGTAACACATCTGCCCGGTTCAACGAAAATCACACCTAGTCCTCCGGAATGACAAGAATGGAACACTGGCTGACGGACCCTACGGCCTTTTCATTTGTCAACATAAGTAGAGTGAAAGAAATAATGGGTTACAACCTATCCGTCATATAATTTCCCCACATAATGAAGGTGGTGCACAACTGTATGGATGTCAAAAGAACGGGGAGGTTGTCTGCTATAGGCATTTTAAAGAAGATTCGAGGCTAAATGTGATGATGACCTTGGTCCCAATTTCTCGCAGACAAATTGCTCCTCGTTCTGATGACAATACATTTTGAGGTGGAAGCTGCATGGACTCTGGAGCGGTTTATTAGAATTTTGAAAATAATTTTAGAACGTACCCCACAAAAACAAGATTATTTAATGCCAAATGTAGAGTTTCTAAATTTTTGAAAATTACTCCCAAAGAGTTAAAAAGATGCCAAAATGTTTTGATAGGACCATCGTCAGTTGCAGATTGTTGACTGGTTATATGCCATGCTAAGCGCATGTCACATCACGTTTCGACTCGTTACCATTGTTTGATTCCGGTTTTAGTGGATTGATCTAATTGAGCATATATAGGTCAACATTTAGTACATTATAGCAGTACTGTTAATACTTGTTCAATAATAATCGATTTCAAAGTAGGGGGTTGTACCAGCTCGAAATTGAATGATTTTGGTGACTTTTGTGAGTCGATAGCGCAATCAACATTTAATTATTTACCGGGAGAAAATCCAAGAGTGTAAGTGGTGGAAATCGAAATCGGTTAAACAGATTTAGTCACCCAAATCATACAAGCTCGCACTGGGACGTTCACCGACGGTGAAATACATTATTAAGGAACACATATGAACTAACACATATGCTATATGCATTGTGTTTTCAATGTTATTAACTCCCCTGTCATAACATATGCCATGATCTAATGAGAACTAATAGGTAATGATACAAACATGTCACAGTGAATGAATGCTTTAACCAATACCACGCATAAGCAATAATATGTGTATTCTCTCCTCCAATATACATGGTACAGAGACAGATTACAATAACAATACCTATCCCCTGTCACGTGCGGATAACAATTTATATTAAATGGTGATGCATGTTTACTTAAAATGTACTTCATAAAATTTGCATGTGTGTGTTATCAGGACGTGACAGGGGATTTAACAAAAAAGCATAAGGAGTGTAAGTGTATCGGTTTTGACAGGTTTCAGGCTGCCTCCTGACAGGTGGTTGCTACCTGTTCCTACCCGGATAACAGGTAGCCGTTGCTAATATACATCTGATCATGGAACAGATAATGTGACAATATGTGACCCGCCATAACAAATCCAGTCGTAAGTCGGGAATTTGTTTACCCTGTGCCAATGCATTCTCTTATATATGCGAGTCGACCATAGGTCGCCTCGCATATATAAGAGAATGCATTGGCCTAACAATTTTTTACAATTTTAATATTTTTTTCTTGTATTCTTTAACAATTTTATAATTTCACCCATACAGAGCCCCAGACAAACATGAGCAGAGGACACTCTTCTATATGCTTCTATATATGTGTGGGGCTCCCTGCAGGGTAATGGATGGTTTTTTATTTTATGTCCTAAAAATTGTAAAAAACATTTATTTAAAAAAAATGATAGAAAAAATTGTTATGCCAATGCATTCTCTTATATATGCGAGGCGACCTATGGTCGACTCGCATGTATAAGAGAATGCATTGGCACAGGGTAAACAAATCCTGACTTACGACTGGGTTTGACATGGCGGGTCACATATATACACTATATGCCAGGTTAGTTGGATTAGAACAAAGGATGGGCCATATCATCGTCTTATAGATTTCATAAATGCCGCTCGATCTTTTAATATGCGAATATTCTCGTTTTTCTATAATTCCCAAATGTTTTCTCTCGTTGGATTTTAATAATAAAATCCGCTTGATCAATTTGTTGTGAAATTCCTGAAAATCTTCACAAACTATAATAAAATGATATCCATTTGCTAATTGATGGTTGCATCTTGGACATTTCAGATTTTTTGGAATCAGTGTTCTATGTCCCTGTCATTATGCTTCTAGGTAAAAAAAAAGGCAATGTTGGCGAATTTAATTGTTTTAAATACGGCACCATGCGCGTGTTGAGTACAGGGCAGCAGGCTGACGACAGTCAGGTAGATGAATCCTTGAGATATCGACCGCGACGCTAGTAGAGCGTTGTAGACGCATTGTGCGTCTTTAAATTGCCTAATTTTGTCCCATATGTGTGTGTTTCTTATTTGTTTTTCAAATAACATATCGTTCGTCAGTCGGTTTCGATATGTTTAAAATTATAAATTAAACCTCACGTGACATGATTAGTAACACTGATCGGTATTACTCGATTAAAGCCCATTACATCGATAGCAGACCACCGTCAGACAGTACCATTACCACCCGCAGACATTGGAAGTACGGGCCACCTTCGAACGTTACCATTGCCAATCTATCGGCCTTGATTTTGTGATCCAGGAAAGCATTGGCCATCCAAGGATTTGTAAACTCGATTCAGTATATATTGATGAGTACAATGAGTGGACAATCGATGGACCATGAATGTGAAGCATCCGTATTTTTTTACTAATAAATGTGAATACATGTCGATGGAACGAAATATATTTAAAAGAAAACGAAAACAATAATGAAAACATAAGTAATAAAAAAAGTGTTATATAAAGAAATGTAACACGCAACAAACATAAAACAAAAAGTTAAGAACACAAAATAAAATTTAAAGGGATATACTGTACTCTAAATTCTGCCATTTGTGGGACCATCTCCTATTATACTCAAAAGGATATATGAACAAATGAATGAATTTGAGCCATGGATTAGATCAAACTACACCCAAGTTCTCTCTGCATGATGCAAACAACATGGTAATAATATATTTATACCACGATCACCTATCTTACTATATAAATAAAGCCATCTGTTTAAATTTTACATTTAATCAACACCTGTTGATTAAACGAATCAACACCTGTTGATTAAACGTGCCTACTGTTGAGTAAACTTCTGAGAGTGGATTAAACTTCTGAGAGTGGATTAAACTTTTCCCATACAATTTGAACGGAAAAGTGTTTATCCACCACAGGTACTACGATACGTTTGACCTTTCGTGACCCGGACAAGTGTACCGGTGTGAGTTATTTTTAGCAATGACATCTCGCGGAAACAATTGGACTTAATCGGTTCATTATACAAACAAAAACCGAAAATAAACGCTAAGGAAGACATTTTAATGTATGTTGTATCGCAATTGTTACAAATAACACAATACAGAATGTTTTTCTCAATATATTTTTATCTCGAATAAATTAAAATTAACAAGGTACGGACACTGGAAAGTACGTTTCGGATGTAAACAAATGTTCGTAGACGTCTGCGCCGTAGAAATTAGAAATTAATGTCAGAATGTTTGGTGGGTTTACTGTATCGAACGACTTGCAAGATATCTTTGATGACACAAGACAAATGATGCATTTCCAGGAAGACTGTGTGGGCATATCCAGTTCTGACACTATTGTCAGTATTGAGACTGCGAGTACCAGTAATGCCGCTGCAGATACAGTGCGGACAGGGATACAGTTCGATGAAATGGAGTGCGAGACTGAGTCGGAGGTTACTATCCCGACGGACATGCCTAATGACCCAATGTCAGCCGCTTCAACTTCAAGCGCAAACTCAAGGTTTGTTGATGTCGAAAACGTTGAAGGATTTATCGGCGGCCAAGATAACAGACATACGCTTAAAAAATCTCCAAGTGACATTCGTTTGTTCGAAGCATTTCTGAAGACAACAGATGAAAATAGGCATATTTACCAGATTCCAGAAGATGATGTTGACACGTTTGTAGCACGTTTTCTACTGTCAGTTCGCAGAAAGGACGGGGAAGAATTTGAGCCATCCAGCATAAGGGGTTTTGTCGTGAGCATTGACAGGCTCTTAAAACGGACCAAATATGGGAAAACGATAATGAACAAAAATGACACCTGTTTCGATACAAGTCGACGAGCACTAAAGGCGAAGATGAAGCAACTAAAAAGAGCCGGAAAAGGAAACAAACGGAAAAGAGCAGAACCGATAAGTACTGATGAGATTGAGCGATTGTTCGAGGATTCTAGGATGTGGTTCTCCAGAAGCGATTCTAAACACGATATGGCTGAATAATTGTTTACAGTTTGGACTTCGCGGGATTACCGAACATTACAACTTAGAATGGGGTGACGTCGTATTGAAAACATCTGTAGACGGGAAAGAATTTCTAGAACTTAACGAAAGGCAAACAAAAACACGCACCGGGGAAGATATAAGGAATATTCGTGACGTGACGCCAAAGATGTATTCCACGGGCAGTGAGGATGAACGTAATCCTGTTTATATTTTCAAACGGTACGCCAAGTTACGACCAGGGGTCAATACTATGAAACTTTTTCTTTGTAATAATCTACAATTGTTTGTAAGAAATAACAATTTATCATTCCGCCAATACTATGAACCTACGATTACAAACATAAATCACAAATAGTACGTGTTCTTTGTATTTACAAATATCTCCAATCACAAAGAATGTTCGAGTACTATGAAACATAATTTTTCAGTTTTCGCACCCTTAACACGGATAATATATATATCTATGATACGCAGGGACGTGGCGACAAGGGGTCGATTCACCACCTCGGGAAAATATTTTGTCAGCTGGAAATTTCAAGTACAACCCACAGGGACGTCGCGACAAGGGGGTTGGGTTATGTTTCTCGCTCCAAACATTTTATCAACACGTTCAACAGCTGGAAATTTGATACCTGAAACAACATGAATTGGAAATTTTACAACAACAATAGGTTGAACTTGTTCTGTTATTTTGTTTTTTCCAACAATTTATTAGGGGGTATGTTTTGTTTTAGACCAACATTTGCATATTTACCTCCTTTGGTCAAAAGTTTGGATTGAAATGGCCTATATTTAGAAATTGTCAAACCTTATGGTGTGTCAGCTTGGGTGTGATGTAGCAGTATGTGTTCCTTGTAACTACTGAAATTACCCAATTTATTGAAAGTTACAACGTTAAGAACTTGTCTAGAATGTCTATATAGGATGTCAAACATAAATTGTCGATTTTCACATCCTTAAACCAGAGCATATAACCATCTGATTCGCAGGGATGTAGCCCCCTTATGAAAATGTGTTATCAATGGAAATCTCATAAACAGGGACATGGCGATAGTGGTCTTGGGAACACGATGCCTGGCACATTACAGCTGTTCAGAATAGGATGGGACGAGTAGCCGCCAAATCGTATGAGTCACAACATCTCTGACAAAAGTTAGTGATTAATACAAATAGTGAGTGATACTTGCGGATTATAGCCAACATTAGCATGTAACATGTACTTACCATAATCAATGATATATCCAAGAATGGATAAAAATGACGCGTGTTCCCAATGTGAGTATGATTTTTCGCTCAAGAATGCATTGCGGATTATCCTTTGAGTTTCAATCGTCGACGCGAATGCATTTGGTCACGGTAAAGGACACGAATACGAAGATGCAAGCACAGTTTTCATAAATGACTAGAGCATAAATGCAGTGACGTGGCAAGATGATTTTTTTTTTCCGAAACGTCGATATCCAACTGTGTATCCCCACCCCTCAATTATAAACAATTATAAAATTGTTTACCCCGGTTGGCTTCTGATTTTCAAGCTGTAACAGTAAGTTGTGCACCCCCGCCCCTTGGATTGGACATATTAACTAAATATGACTAACATAGTGTTAGTCACAAACGTTTTGAGTAACTTTGGTCAATTATTGGAATTATTTGCACATAATTCAGCAACTTTAATTTACGCCTTCCAATTGACTAAGAAAAGTCCCCATTTCTTAGTCGTTATGACTAACATCACCCTAGTAATTTTGATTAATGTTATGCCTCAGTCATGTTGGCTGAACTAAGTCAGTCATCCTGAGGTTTTGTTTTGTTATCAACGTAGAAAAATTAAAATACTTTCCTCTTGATTATACGATTCCATCGTTATGTGGAATTTATAGGCATTTTTTTTTTTCAAAGGGTGCATATGGAAATTATAGGATGGACACCCCGTCGCCAAACTGAGCCCACATAGCCACGTCCCTATCTAGATATATTATAAGATATCGGAGCAGTTTGAAATTATAAAATGACACTCCTATTGGTTTGGTTTGGTTTATTAGGGTTTATCGACGTTCTAGCCGCTATGCCACACACGACGTTGTCAATTTTACGGATGGAGGAAAGACCACGCAGAGGCTCGATTTCACCGAGAAATCGTCCCACTGCGTGTAGAAACCACCGACCCCCGGAAAGCAACTGACAAACTTGCCCAGATACACGATTCCGGTCACCCTCCATATGACGGGGTTAGAACCAGCTTCGTCAGCACTGGACGGCATGTAACGGTGTAGTGCACCTGTCATTCTACCGACTGGCACTCTACCGCACCACTCCTATAACCGAAACCATTAACACGTCCCTGCTTCGATACACCCCTCCCGATAAAATGGAGCCACGTTACTGCCTCGATGTGTTATGATAAGAGTAGCGGATCAGTTTGAAATAATAGGATGGTCACAATATATATAATGCTATACCATCAAAATAATATTTTATTTTCACAAACTGAATGGTTGTAAATTTGTAATTTGTAAAAACAATGATACCAAAATGTTTGTAGTACTCGGTATTACACTGACTTGTACTTACATACACACACTACAAACGAACCGTTTAATTGTTAACTTGCGCAGACAAGTGGTCATCAACTTAGCAATCCGTGAACCGATTGGATAGCTCTGATAAGCGTTCACCTCTCAACTTATGATTGGTTATTTCTTTTGTAACTTTGGCCCGCCGTGATTCAATATAGTGTTAATCACTCACAGGCAAAGGTTTGTCCGTAAGCAATCTACAATAATCAACAGTAGATCTTTGTGAAATTTGCGAGATTTTGTTAGCTCATCGTTTCATAGTACCGGCGTTCTCACTAATCACAATATGATAGCACGCATTGTAACTTCCCCATATAAATTGTTGTCAGTTATTTTAGCTCTATATACATGTCCGTCTAATTTGAACTGGTATTCAGATAACACTGATAACATGTGCATGGGAGCAGAGTGGGGAGTTAGTTTTTTCTAAGTTTTACAGCTGCCTTTTAGGGGTTTCACCTCTCGCCCAGGTATTACAATAATACGGCAAAATTTTCCCTGTACTATGAAACCACTGTGATCGTTAACACAAATTTGTAATTACAAATTAATAAATACAATTTGTATTTACAGGTATAAAATTGTTCATAGTATTGACCCCTGTAGGCTATTGCGAAGCGACTGACCCATTTTACATTGCGACAGTGGCAGTCGACCCTGAAGATGATTCATGCATTTGGTTTAAGAAGCAACGAGTGGGTGTTAACAAACTCGCAAATATCATGAAAATAATGGCCAAGAAGGGAAACTTTTCGGACAGTAAGCGATTAACAAACACGAGTGCGAGAAAACATCTTGTCCAAAAGTTACGATAAAACAACGTCGCGGCGGTTGATATTGTCAACGTTACTGGCCACAAAGACCTGGCCAGTATCAATAACTATTCGGTATCAGGACAAAAAGAGCAAGAAAGATGCTCATTGATAATGAGCTCCAATGTTGATACTCTACCAAGTTTACCTACAGAAAGTGCTGTTGTTCCAACTGAACCTATACATAATGCAGTAATTCATATTTAATCTTCCAATGGCCTACCTGCAGTTACTGCCGGGTTTCAAAATCAAATTCAATATTCTCAAGCTCAGAATTTCAATTCCATGAACATTAATGCTACAAATAATCCATCAGGAATACTGAACAGCCTGTTTAACAACAATAGAATAGAAATAAACACTCTCAACATCCACATGAACGACAATTAGTGCTTTAATTTGTTCATTCATATCAGTGCATATTCGTAATTTCCATTGTGACATTTAACTCACGAAATGACTTCCGCGGATAATAAATAGTTCCTTCCAGACAAGTTGTCACGGACACACAGTGTGGTGCACACATGGACAATTCACAAAAATTGTGATATTGAAAGCTGTGATATATATGTATTATTTGTTTAAACTATAATTTGTTCACTTAAAAGAGGTCTGTGTTGTTTACTTACGTTCCAGTGTTCTGATATGAATGCGTGGCAAGGTAAAGGTTTAATCCAAACCCGTGGTATCGAAAAATGGGTGCCGTTGCAAAGCGTAAACGGATCATGTTTTCGTCCTTTGAAAATAGTTTGATGACGGTTTAAATTGGAAATTGGAAATAACAATTTTCACATTGTAAAAATCGTGGCATAAACAGAATATACGCTTAGTGTTTCTGAATAACAAATTTAACTCGTGGGATTGGCGATTTACACCACTCGCTGAATCTCGTGGTGTAAATCGCCAATCCCACTCGTGGATTAAATTTGTTATTCAGAAACACTATGCGTATATTCTATATTTACACCACGATCGCCTATCTTACTATATAAATAAAGCCATCTGTTTAAATTTTACATTTAATCAACACCTGTTGATTAAACGTGCCTACTGTTGATTAAACTTCGCAGAGTGGATTAAACTTTCTCCATACAATTTGAACGGAAAAGTATTTATCCATCGCATTGTAAAGATCGTGGCATAAACTTCGCAGCGTGGATTAAACTTTCTCCATACAATTTGAACGGAAAAGTGTTTATCCATCGCATTGTAAAGATCGTGGCATAAACAAAATATGCGCATAGTGTTTCTGAATAACAAATTTAATCCACTCGTGGGATTGTTGATTTACACCACTCACTGAAGCTCGTGGTGTAAATCGCCAATCCCACTCGTGGATTAAATTTGTTATATTCTATATACAAATAGAAAGGGAAAACTAATAATATACTAAACATATACAATACGTGAATATGATGTAGACGAGTGCTCGCACTCAAATGAGTTTATAAACATTTAGTGAAATTATGATAATGATAAAGATGATGATGATGACGATCGATGGTGCCGCTGATGGCAATGTTGTTGGTGGTGACGACGATGATGATGATATTGATGAATATGCCTGACAGTGGTCGTGACAGCGCTGGTGATGATGCAGATGATAACACGGTTATGTGATGGTGACGAGGATGATGATGATAATGACAATGACGGCAAAGATTTTAGTGTCAATGGTGACGGTTGGGCCGACGACGACGATGATGGTGAGCCTGTGCAGCGTTGAGTGATGGGGGAGTTGGTATATAATAAGTTAACCCTGTCTGCACTAAATACTCACTGATGAATACTTATCCCATAGGAAATGTCAAAATTATAAGTTTAGCAAACGACAATTGTCCTTTGTTGAATATATTATCTGAACCTTTCCCTCAAATAAGTAGGACCCATTTTGTACTCTTGTTATATGTGGTCAGCTTATGGTTCGTGAACACCCCTCCAAATGTGAATAATAAACCATTCGAATCCATACTTGCATAACCGAAGGAGATAATTCATTTAGTATGTAAATGGTTAATGCAGTCGATGTAGGGCAGATATGTGGTGAATTGTGTATAAAGTCATGCGGAATAGTTAAATAAACGGTCTCTTTGCTAAGTGGATTATAACATTCAGTTATACAAGTATACATATGGAATAGTATGTCATTTATTTGGAATGGTGTATATACAAAATTAGCAGACGACATACATACGAACAACTAAAACAAGTGAAGAGGGATTCATATTCATTGGTGGGATGTTCAGAAATAAGTTTAACAAATGAAACCCAACTTTATCTCTCAAACTCACAAGTATTGGCCTGAGGAATAAGTGCCGAGGAACCGCCGAGTTGATCCACCAGAAAGGGAAACAACTTATTTCTACATTAATCAAGATCCCATTATACTTAGCAAAGAGCTATATATACAATTAATATCTTATAAACATTGGACCAATTAGCTCTTTGACTAAATCTATGTCTAACATAGCATGCGGGACCCAAACCAGAAGCGTGTATAATTATAGACTTGTCACGATGAGGCACAGAGCATGTGATTGAAAGGATCTGTGCAAGTTATTGATAGCCTGGGGACGAAAGAGCTTGTGTGAGATAACTTTTTGCTAATTTTGTTACAATATATATATATACATTTAATTTTGATCAATGAAAACGTAACTCGTTTGGGACGTGATTCTTTTGAGAAAACATTACTCACAGACGAGATTGTTTGCAGAAATGCTTACTTTTATATAATTTTATAACAATTTATGCGTTTGTTCAATGTTGGGTCAGACCATTTGCCATGGTAGAATTCTCCGCGTGACAACTTATACTATATGGGTAATCATCCGTAGTCTATAAATCTTCTAGAAATTTTGGGTAGATACCATCAATTGCGACCGGTTGCCATAGCAACCTATTTTCGGAAATTTATGCGTTTGGGGGCTGTAATTTCGCTATATGACGATATATTGCGACACTTTGAATCAAATATAAATGATTTCCAAAGTTAAATGATCCAGGAATATTTTGCCAACATCTGGAACTAGCCTTGCTCGAATATCACCCATCACCGACAGAGGGCGCCATTCAAAATGGCCGCCAACCCCCGTTTTCTAACGTTAAAATGTTTACTTTTATATCATTTTATAGCAATGTATGCGCTAATTTAATGCTGCCATGGGTCAGACCATTTGTCGTAACAGAATTCTCCACGTGACAACTCATAATAAATGGGTGATCATCCGTGGTCTATAAATCTTCCAAACATTTTGGGTAGATACCACCAAATTGCGACCGGTTGACATGGCAACCGATTTTCGGAAAATAATGCGTTTGGGAGCCGTAATTTCGATATACGAGATGTCTGCATGCGACATTTTGAATCAAATGTAATTAATTTCCAAAAAAATAGGATCCAGGAATATACTTAACTTTCTCTCGCTTCTTGTTCCTTCCACTGAAGGGGTCAAGATTCACCTGCCATGGTGATTGCCAACCGGAAACTTGTCTACGCATCTACGTCTTGCAGGCTACTGGGCGCCGCCATTTTGGAACAATGACGTCACGAATCACTGCACGCGACCCCCACGTGACGCCGAAAATAGGTTACATTTTCCTGGACCCCTCACTGGATGATCGGCCTATATTGAATACATGATACTATGCGCAAAACATTTTATTATAAAAGATTCATTCGCTGATAACAAGTGCATGAAGTGGGAAATGGATATATAAGGGAACTATTCATCGATGAGTATTAAAGGCACGGGCGGCGTTCGTTGCAGAAATATTCATACTTATACAAATCGCCATCAACAGAAGGAATATTAAAATATATACAGTTCTGTTCATATATGCCAAACATAATCAGCGCGTAAATAGTAAATTGTCGTCAATACGTACGATGGTGTACGTAAACAAGAGCCTGCTCGTGTTACAGAAGTTTTGCTTCTGTGTTCATAACACAGCGCAATTTTATTGGTCAATCACACACAAATGATATAAACGCTATTTATTATTTCCCTATCAGGAAAACAGTAACAAATAACGCTCTTTATGTTTACCATATCCGGATCTAAACAAAAGCCAGGTACTGTAACGTTTTTTTGCTTTTGTTTACATAACAAAGGAAAACATTTGACAATAACATACTGTTTATGCCATATTTCTTATTGGTCTATATTTTACTATTATTTCTGTTTATGGCGGTTTTTGACGGACGTGAATATTTTAACAGCATACCCACCGCCAACGCCGCTCGTATATTTAAGTATAGAACGGGTTAAATGGCTCAATGTTGATGAGTTTAGTGAATTGATAAGATGACACTGCGATGAAAACTAAATGCTCATCGGTCAGATCAATATGGGTGAAGTTGAACTTATTATCTGAACATGTCCTAAGAGACCTATTCATCGATGAGTATTTAGTATGGAACGGGTTAAAATAACGACGGAGCTTTATCGTAAAGATCGGCGACTAAACCGGAACCACATCCAAAGAACCAACGGACCGTGTATAAAGCAGGTATTGACTTATATTAAATCAATGATCCTTAAACAGATACAACACTCAAGATGAATATTACACTATAATAAGTCTATTTACCCCGTCTTCTCGCCCAGAGAGGAAGGAAACTAAATATACCGTATCCTTCCTGTTCGAGAGATAAAGCGTTAAATATACCGTATCCTTCCTACTTGAGAGATAAAGCGTTAAATATACCGTATCCGTCATACTCGAGAGATAAAGCGTTAAATATACCGTATCCTTCCTACTCGAGAGATAAAGCGTTAAATATACCGTATCCTTCCTACTTGAGAGAGAAAGCGTTAAATATACCGTATCCGTCCTACTCGAGAGATAAAGCGTTAAATATACCGTATCCTTCCTACTCGAGAGATAAAGCGTTAAATATATCGTATCCTTCCTACTCGAGAGTTAAAGCGTTAAATATACCGTGTCCTTCCTACTCGAGAGATAAAGCGTTAATTATACCGTATCCGTCCTACTCGAGAGATAAAGCGTTAAATAAACCGTATCCTTCCTACTTCCCAGCTTAACTATCGGAATCCCGACGACTGCGGTGTGTTGCCTTTGATTGGCTGTTTGCGATTGGATACATGCGGTTTGATGCGTTTGATTGGCTGTTTGCGATTGGATACATCACTTGACTACTGCACTATAATTGTTTATTCTCTTTCACACAAGTGTCGTCCCGAGCCATTCACTATATAATACAATTTGTGTAATATCAGTGTTGATTTGTGATGCAAATTTTGTGTTCTGTATTATTGATTCGACTAATTTCTATCAGTTTATTTCTTTCATTGTTGACTGAAACTCAATATGTGCCCACGAGTCTTTTTGTGCAGAATACATTTCCTTGCAATGACTTATATGATCTTTATGGTGAACCATATATGATGATAACCCGCCTGTTTGGCCCCCAGATCAGGAACGATAACTCTATCCGACCTATATGCAGTACTACCGTTGGAGTTTGACCTATATTCTCCGCCCACGCGTCGGTCTACTTGTACCGGTTGGACATGTCCGGACATGACCCGCTGGTTATATCCAGACTTTTCCATATGAATGGTATAGTATCTACATGTATATCACGTGATGATCTCGGTGGGGTAGCTTCAGTCTTTAATTTTAAAGGGACACTAGGCTCTCACTGGGGATGATTATTAAAGTGACACTCACTATGGATGAATGTTAAAGTAACGCATGGCGCACACTGTGGGATAATGTTAAAGTGACACTCGCATTGAAAACTTCAAAAAGTTCAAAAAGTTCAAAAAGTTCAAAAATTTCAAAAATTTCAAAAACTTCAAAAATTTCAAAAAGTTCAAAAAGTTCAAAAATTTCAAAAACTTACAAAATTTCAAAAATTTCGAAAAACTTCAAAAACTTCAAAAAATTTCAAAAACTTCAAAAACTTCAAAAACTTCACAAATTTCACAAATTTCACAAATTTCACAAATTTCAAAAAACTTTAAAAATTAACAAAATTCAGGATTTAGTCATAAATGTGACCCGCTATATCAAATCCAGTCGGAAGTCGGGATTTTTTTTATCCTGTGCCAATGCATTCTCTTATATATGCGAGTCGACCAGCCAGCGCCGCCGGCGGCGGCGGCCGTAATGCGCATGTCAACGCCGCGCCGCCGCCGGTGGCGGCGGCGGCAACTACATAATCCTATGGCATGCAAAGAAATTGGCGGCGGCGCTGCCGCCGGCGGTTCAGGATTTAGTCAAAAATATGGCTTGTTTCCATTCATCGGAAAGCTATGGGGGTACGGTCGTGAGCGCCACTGAAAAAGCAAGTGAGCGAGGGAAAAAAGAGAAAAATAACATGACAAGTAGTACATAGTACAATTTATTATATTAACTATTCACAGTCACTTTCGTCCGAATTGTCATCACTTTCGTCAGATGTGTCATTTGTTTCGTCCATGAACTTTTCTAGCAATGGTCTGTACTTTAATATTGACATTTTCACTGCATCACGATCTTCAAAACCATTCTTCATATATTTCTCCACTTTATCCATGACACTGTTGTGCAGCGTACCATTGCGCAGCCACATATTCTTTATTATTGTCCAAGCATAAACATTCATAAATAGCCTCATGCCTTCAGTTTTAAGATCTGTACTTTTAAGGTCCTTGTCAGCTTGTACTTTTGCCTCTTTTTCTGTCGAGCCGTTTTCCATATACGTTTCCACGTTATCACTCCATGCTTCTTGTGCTTTATCTCTACTCTCATCACACAAACTTTTGAAGTATTCATCTTCATTCGATTTAATTTTCTTATTCTGACTATCATCCGTGTCCTCAGTTAATTTTCGTTTTAACTTATTTTCTTGACACCAGTTTTTTACGTGTCTCTGGACATCATGCTGATCTTCGAACAAAAGCCCACAGTCATTGCAAGGGTACGACATGTCTTCTCGAATGCCTATGTTTTTATGGTTTTCTTTATTAATTTCATTGATCTCACCAGGTGTCCTTATGTCCTTAGTATAGCCATTATGTTGACCATGGGGTACACTATAATTATATGTCATGCACTCCCGTTGACCAGGGAGATCTCTGTCATCATATTTCATCTCATTCCGTTGATCCGGGCTATTGTTGTCATCACATTTCACCACATTCTGTTCATCTGGGTGCTCGCTGTCCTTATGGAGATTATATTTCATGCCATTCCATTCACCCATATGTTGGTTCGTGTCCTCTTTTAGCACATTCTGTCGCAGCCGTAATGTGTCCGGGGTTGCGGCTTTTAAATCCACCAGTAGGTAACCGTACGGTTCACTCGTCGCTTCCGAAAACTCTCGCATCATACGTTGAGGGCATTCAGGATACATCTGTCTTGATAATGTTGAAATTAAACCCTTGTCAATTGGATTATTGAACAATACCAAATATTGACAATTTCGTCGTTGCGTCGGATCCTTGTTGTAGTAGAAATTCTGGTTCAAACTTATCAAAGATAAGTTCAAATGGTGACTTCCTTCGGAATGTAAATCATTAACTCTCTGGTCTTTTGATGAAGTTTGCATCAAGTCATCGAGTACAACTAGATTTTTATACTGGGGGTTGATAAGAGAATCCAAGTTTGCTGGTATTCCCCGTATAAAGTTGACCTGAGGGGTGACGGTATACTTTATGTCATCATATAGGGGCTGCCAATATTTATAAAACCATATTATTCTGTCAGGTGCGGGTGATATTTTTGAGGCAGACTTTTGTAGCAAGGTTTTCACGAAGTACGTCTTCCCACTAGATGTCGGTCCACTTACACATGCCGTGAATGGATGCTTGAAAATAAAATCTTCTTGGACATTGGCCATTGAATCATCAAAGCAGGATGTTATGTCGCTTTGTTGCTGTTTCCCCTGCTGGTGTTGTAGTATCTGGTGTTGCTGTAATGGCGGTTGTTGTGGCTGATGATGCTGCTGCCTGTTGCTGCTGCTGCTGTTTGTTGCTGCTGCTTGGTGGTGCTGCTGTGGGTGTCGGTTAACAAACTCAGTGTGCTTAGATTGTACATGTCTTATCAAATCATGGTTCCGCACATACTCACTAGAGCAAATTGAACACTGGTGCTTCATTTATACTTGACTAAAATATCTCGGGGGTATATGGCTTTCCTTTATACAAATGTTCCTTATAACCTCAAATCTGTCCTGTATTAACGGCGGCGGCGTTTGCCGACGGCGTTTTTTCCACCGGCCTTTCAATAGCCTTCGAAAATTTAGGTAAATTACTCATTTTAGTTCAGTGAATATGTCGTTTGCAGTTTTCTTTTTAACTTTTCCAATGTTTGTCTTCTTCGCTCTTCCTCCTTTTATCTTTTTAACTTTTATCTTCTTAGATCCGGGTTTCCTTATAAGTTTTTCAGGTTTCACTTCAGTCTTGGGTAGGTACTTCGAGTCATCGTAGGGTACATATTTTTTAAGATCAAAGTCATAATAGTGCGGAGTCCCCATTCCGGCTAAAGTTCAAAGTGTACTCTGAAGTAGTAATTTTTATATACGCCAAAATACCATCCAAGACGTATACCCTTATAAACTGCGGGTCAGTCCTAGTAACGCGCACGTCAACGCCGCCGGCGGCGGCGGCGGCGGCGGCGGCGGCGTTTGCGGCGGCGTCTGTTGTTGTTGTAGTTGTTGTTGTTGATACAAATGTCATTGCAATTATGAGTGATTTCCAATTGCACCACCCCCTCCTTCAACCAGACCAAACTCCGATACCAAATACCATATTTGCACCTCCTCCGTTAGGTTGGAAAGTTGGTACCTCAAACGTTCGAACAGTTTGAAATGTCTAATCTAAATTTCCAACAGACGGATGGACATCATTTCAGACTATTTTGGTCTAAAAACTACAAATTTCACACTAATAACATGTTGGAAAATCAGACAATGAAACAAGTTCAACCTACATGTGGTGTAAAATTCCAACTAATGTGTCGGGCATGACATTTTCAACTTATTGCTATCAAAGTTGAGGGTGGGGGCAGACATCCCAGCCCCCTGTCGCCACGTCCCTGTCGTCCTTGTATATAATGCAGGAAGTTCGAACATGTGAACAACAACAACTACAACAACAACAGACGCCGCCGCCGCCGCCGCCGCCGCCGCATACGCCGCCGCCGCCGCCGCCGCCGGCGGCGTTGACGTGCGCGTTACTAGGACTGACCCGCAGTTTATAAGGGTATACGTCTTGGATGGTATTTTGGCGTATATAAAAATTACTACTTCAGAGTACACTTTGAACTTTAGCCGGAATGGGGACTCCGCACTATTATGACTTTGATCTTAAAAAATATGTACCCTACGATGACTCGAAGTACCTACCCAAGACTGAAGTGAAACCTGAAAAACTTATAAGGAAACCCGGATCTAAGAAGATAAAAGTTAAAGAGATAAAAGGAGGAAGAGCGAAGAAGACAAACATTGGAAAAGTTAAAAAGAAAACTCCAAACGACATATTCACTGAACTAAAATGAGTAATTTACCTAAATTTTCGAAGGCTATTGAAAGGCCGGTGGAAAAAAACGCCGTCGGCAAACGCCGCCGCCGTTAATACAGGACAGATTTGAGGTTATAAGGAACATTTGTATAAAGGAAAGCCATATACCCCCGAGATATTTTAGTCAAGTATAAATGAAGCACCAGTGTTCAATTTGCTCTAGTGAGTATGTGCGGAACCATGATTTGATAAGACATGTACAATCTAAGCACACTGAGTTTGTTAACCGACACCCACAGCAGCACCACCAAGCAGCAGCAACAAACAGCAGCAGCAGCAACAGGCAGCAGCATCATCAGCCACAACAACCGCCATTACAGCAACACCAGATACTACAACACCAGCAGGGGAAACAGCAACAAAGCGACATAACATCCTGCTTTGATGATTCAATGGCCAATGTCCAAGAAGATTTTATTTTCAAGCATCCATTCACGGCATGTGTAAGTGGACCGACATCTAGTGGGAAGACGTACTTCGTGAAAACCTTGCTACAAAAGTCTGCCTCAAAAATATCACCCGCACCTGACAGAATAATATGGTTTTATAAATATTGGCAGCCCCTATATGATGACATAAAGTATACCGTCACCCCTCAGGTCAACTTTATACGGGGAATACCAGCAAACTTGGATTCTCTTATCAACCCCCAGTATAAAAATCTAGTTGTACTCGATGACTTGATGCAAACTTCATCAAAAGACCAGAGAGTTAATGATTTACATTCCGAAGGAAGTCACCATTTGAACTTATCTTTGATAAGTTTGAACCAGAATTTCTACTACAACAAGGATCCGACGCAATGACGAAATTGTCAATATTTGGTATTGTTCAATAATCCAATTGACAAGGGTTTAATTTCAACATTATCAAGACAGATGTATCCTGAATGCCCTCAACGTATGATGCGAGAGTTTTCGGAAGCGACGAGTGAACCGTACGGTTACCTACTGGTGGATTTAAAAGCCGCAACCCCGGACACATTACGGCTGCGACAGAATGTGCTAAAAGAGGACATGAACCAACATATGGGTGAATGGAATGGCATGAAATATAATCTCCATAAGGACAGCGAGCACCCAGATGAACAGAATGTGGTGAAATGTGATGACAACAATAGCCCGGATCAACGGAATGAGATGAAATATGATGACAGAGATCTCCCTGGTCAACGGGAGTGCATGACATATAATTATAGTGTACCCCATGGTCAACATAATGGCTATACTAAGGACATAAGGACACCTGGTGAGATCAATGAAATTAATAAAGAAAACCATAAAAACATAGGCATTCGAGAAGACATGTCGTACCCTTGCAATGACTGTGGGCTTTTGTTCGAAGATCAGCATGATGTCCAGAGACACGTAAAAAACTGGTGTCAAGAAAATAAGTTAAAACGAAAATTAACTGAGGACACGGATGATAGTCAGAATAAGAAAATTAAATCGAATGAAGATGAATACTTCAAAAGTTTGTGTGATGAGAGTAGAGATAAAGCACAAGAAGCATGGAGTGATAACGTGGAAACGTATATGGAAAACGGCTCGACAGAAAAAGAGGCAAAAGTACAAGCTGACAAGGACCTTAAAAGTACAGATCTTAAAACTGAAGGCATGAGGCTATTTATGAATGTTTATGCTTGGACAATAATAAAGAATATGTGGCTGCGCAATGGTACGCTGCACAACAGTGTCATGGATAAAGTGGAGAAATATATGAAGAATGGTTTTGAAGATCGTGATGCAGTGAAAATGTCAATATTAAAGTACAGACCATTGCTAGAAAAGTTCATGGACGAAACAAATGACACATCTGACGAAAGTGATGACAATTCGGACGAAAGTGACTGTGAATAGTTAATATAATAAATTGTACTATGTACTACTTGTCATGTTATTTTTCTCTTTTTTCCCTCGCTCACTTGCTTTTTCAGTGGCGCTCACCACCGTACCCCCATAGCTTTCCGATGAATGGAAACAAGCCATATTTTTGACTAAATCCTGAACCGCCGGCGGCAGCGCCGCCGCCGCCAATTTCTTTGCATGCCATAGGATTATGTAGTTGCCGCCGCCGCCGCCGGCGGCGGCGCGGCGTTGACATGCGCATTACGGCCGCCGCCGCCGGCGGCGGTGGCTGGTCGACTCGCATATATAAGAGAATGCATTGGCACAGGATAAAAAAAATCCCGACTTCCGACTGGATTTGATATAGCGGGTCACATTTATGACTAAATCCTGAATTTTGTTTAATTTTTAAAGTTTTTTGAAATTTGTGAAATTTGTGAAATTTGTGAAATTTGTGAAGTTTTTGAAGTTTTTGAAATTTTTTGAAGTTTTTCGAAATTTTTGAAATTTTGTAAGTTTTTGAAATTTTTGAACTTTTTGAACTTTTTGAAATTTTTGAAGTTTTTGAAATTTTTGAAATTTTTGAACTTTTTGAACTTTTTGAACTTTTTGAACTTTTTGAACTTTTTGAAGTTTTCAATGCGAGTGTCACTTTAACATTATCCCACAGTGTGCGCCATGCGTTACTTTAACATTCATCCATAGTGAGTGTCACTTTAATAATCATCCCCAGTGAGAGCCTAGTGTCCCTTTAAAATTAAAGACTGAAGCTACCCCACCGAGATCATCACGTGATATACATGTAGATACTATACCATTCATATGGAAAAGTCTGGATATAACCAGCGGGTCATGTCCGGACATGTCCAACCGGTACAAGTAGACCGACGCGTGGGCGGAGAATATAGGTCAAACTCCAACGGTAGTACTGCATATAGGTCGGATAGAGTTATCGTTCCTGATCTGGGGGCCAAACAGGCGGGTTATCATCACATATATATACCGGGATCCACTCGTCCGGAAAATCGTTGAATTTGGTGGAGAAAATGGGGCCTGAAAGTTTCATCTGTTCATGTTTTCAAAGTAATCGAACGCTACACATTTGTAATATGTAAGAACTCTTATTAGGGATTGACAAAGTAAGCGGGTTCTATAGTACGGCAATAATACAAAGTACTGGCTAAGCGGGTTCTATGGTACGGCAATAATACAAAGTACTGGCTAAGTGGGTTCTATAGTACGGAAACAATACAAAGTACTGGCTACGCGGGTTCTATAGTACGGAAATAATACAATGTACTGGCTAAGCGGGTTCTATAGTACGGAAATAATACAAAGTACTGGTTAAGCGGGCTCTATAGTACGGAAATAATACAAAGTACTGGCTAAGCGGGTTCCATAGTAGGCAATAATACAACTATTGTAAAAGTTAAGCATTTAATTTCTGATGCATAAGCTTCATCATTAATTTGTTATGCCTTAATCACGACGATTGTTCGTGCGGATATGGTGAGTGGGATTAGCTGGGTACATTTTCTTTGTAATGCGGTACCGGATCTCAATTTTAACCCATCGTCAGTGGTTTACGCTCAATGTAGATGCAAGGAGATATCCATGTCAGCGGCCTAGATTTTAATTAAGAGTGGGATTATAAAGATACAGTCGGGCTAGGTCTCAAAACAAAAAGATAAACTATCTTTTGGGCGGGGCTAAACAGATACGCGGTGGGTGATCCATAATACACGAACAGGGGGTTGCTCTTATCCCGGTCTTACAGTCGAGGCATCCCTGTCTTGGACCTCGGTAGTGGATACTTCACTAATGATGTCCAGAGCAGTCTACCATGCGGAAGTTCACAGCTGTCAAGATAATGGTAACACAAATAATAGAACACAACAGCCTTGGATTAACCCGTCTATGTTAATTGTTTGGGTTCATTGTGCCATGTGCGTTGTAAGCAGTATCAGTCGTGGAGATATATAAATTAAAAACAAGGTAACCCACCTGACAAAACGTTCGTGAATGACTTCCAACAGCACGTCACCAGGGCTTGGCAAAACCACCCGTGATAATTAAATCAAAGGGCAATAACTCTCGTGAACATCGGCAGATACGAGCATCACCCAGCTCATATATTATGGGCATCAAAAAACACATTGATGTGCGTAGACTCACAAGTATACAAACCTTACCGACTGAGACAACATCCCTCTTGTGCCACGAAACATTAATATAGTGATCATAGGAGCACATTATACAATTTTGTTGTAGCTTCCGCTCATATGAGATATGACAAAATTATGTCCCATTTCTTTGGGAGATAAACCCCATACTAAAGAAATAACATTTCAATTGTGTATCTATGTTCCAATGGAGCTTTACACAGAGGTACGCCCACAGCGTAGTCCCGCCCAGTTTTAATATATTCGACCAATCAGATGCCGAGCCGGCCGCTGGCTGCGGAGATTTTATCGACGCCATCTTTCTTCACCCTGATTTTGATATCCATGCATACATTCAGTGTTAAATTGGCTATATTCAGACAACTGTTTTGCTGTCAAATCATAATATACTGAGATTTATATTTGCGGCATGATGTTATAAATTTATCCGTGATTATAACAATGTTTTTCGTTTAGCATGACATTTGTCATACTTTTCACATTTAATGGCAAAACGAATGTATGTTCTCTGGTTTAGATATATTAGAGTTCAGTGATCTGTCTGTCTGTTCTGGTCTGTATGCAATTTTTCTTCCAGAGCCCTTGATCGATTTTAATAAAATTTGGTATGGTGACCCGGAGTACCACGGCAGATGTTATAACGAACTTATATTTGAAATTAAATTTTTTAAACAAATAACAAAAATTTCAATTTTTTTAGCAAGAAGTTTCAATCTAAAAATCTAAAAAGAAAATTTTAAAATTAAATTTAAAAAAAATTAATTAAGTAAAAAAAAAATTAAATTCAAAAATTCAAACACATTTTAAAGATTCAATCTAAAAATCTAAAAAGAAAATGAAAACAAATTAATTTAAAAAACAAATTATTATTTTGTTTTTGTTCAACAGCAGATCAAAGTTCAATCTAAAAAAAAAATTAAATAATTGAATCTAAATCTAAACTGGTTAAAAGATAAAATTTGAACGAATCATATACATGAGTCTGTTTCAGATAGTTAACATAAGGGCAAGTGCTGATGTGTTCTCGTCGGAAGTCGATCTCGGGTAACAGACAATATTTATGTGGATAAAGTATTTTTACCAGTGGGTGGGACTACCGCTGTGGGTGTGGCCTCTGTGGAAAGCTCCATTGGAACAACTTGTATTAACTTTTTCAGGATGCAGCAGGTCTGGTTGCATATGTACAGTATGATACCTTACGACCATATGAAAAATAACGAAAGTTATGTCCCATTTTAATGGAAGATAACCCCCACACTAAAGAACCAACATTTTATATGTCAATCTATGTTCCAATTAAAACAACTTGTATTATATTTGTTCAGGGTGCAACAGTACTGGGGCCTGTTTCATGAAGGCAACTTATGACATAGTTGGGACTTAAGATGGTCATAAGTTCAAACTTCAGTCATAAGTGCGTTTCACGAACAAGGTCTTAACTTAAGATGGTCTTAACTTTGGTCTTAACTTTACGACTGCTGTGAGGTGTCATAAGATAATCTTAAAGTTAAAACCTACGTTGTGATCCGCAGTTGGTCCGAAATGTGGATGGGATCTAGTTCATGTATATATTATTATAAACACATTTAACTGAATAACATCTTGCTAGCACGGAGGGGTCTTTCAGAAATGGTAGTAATTCATAACTAACTGGTAAGCTATAGCAGTGACGTGGCCAGTGGTTGCACGATTGGCGGGGTGTCCGCTACTAACTGTAAACCGACAAGACCGGACTATATATACATTTATAATTGCTGTAACAAATAGAATATATTTCCATGGAGTTGGACATCATTTGCGATTCAAATCACCCAATCGCACTGTAGACAATAATCATGTTGAGTCAATTAGTCCGAACATTTTCACATCGAGGATAATAGTGAATGATTTATACTCAGTTTTTTTATAAATGCTTATGTCAACTATTATATATTATTATTATTATTATTTACTTGCCTTTCTATATTATTATGTTATAATATGATTGTAAAATATATTGTATATGTACCCCGTATATATATCGGCAAGATAATAATACATAATATGTGTTATTTTATTATTATTATGTATATTATCATAACCCACCCACGCGAATCTCAGATCTTATACACTTATTACATCTGCATCACATGTTTATTAACTATGAAATAAAAAGATATATAGCATGTATATATATAGTATACGGGCCGCGCGGGCACACCGGGATCCGCGAAAGAACATTTCACTGTGAACCGGCCCACAGACCACTGGGGGAATTACTAAAAACCCAATATAGACTATACCAGTGGTATAGTCTATATTGGTATTTTAGTAATTTTCACCAGGGGCCTCTGAATCGGCCGTCTGTTCACGTTTTGTTAATTATAAAGTTTATAAACGCTCTTTATTAGAAGTCGTTGCTTTGGTTTTTATTAAAACATATATTCAAAATGTCGTTCAACATAACGTACTTTCGAAGTTCATTTGCAGTTTGTTAACTATAACAGGCGTTTAGCATATTTGTCAACATAACCAGAGCAAATGGCATTAACATCATTTATATATGGCTTCTACAAGTATGTCTCAAAATGGAAATAAGTCTATTTGGTCCTGTTCACATTATAGCAATATAAATAAAGAGCGTTTCGTGTTAGTATTCCATGAATGTTGGCAATCCATAAAGAGCGTCTAGCTCAGTGCTTCCATCGTGGTGTATTTTATGTTTATGCCGTCGTGGCGACATATTCGGTTTCCTGGTATTATAGATGCTTCAAAGACGTATAATGTAATATAACCTAATATCTGCATTGAAAGGGGCGAACATATGTCTCGCGTCGCCTTAATGGCATGTTATATGAGTGAAGGTTCACATTTTGAGTTACGATGTATAAGTCCCTTTAATAACTGAAATGATATATTTGAGCTCGTTACGTTTGTTTAAAATAGGCACTGGAAGCATTCAGCTATGTGTGGAGTCTGACGCGAAAACATAGCTAGAAAGCGCGCTCGTGCAGTTTAGTATGCACCAGTTATTATACTGATTATCGCCCTTGGATTACAATATCATAATTAATCTTAGACACGCCCTAGAATCTGTCACCAGACACTGTACCTGGGCATATAACATACACAGAACCAACATTTTCTGCGCATAGCTGTAATAAATTGTCGAGAGCCAGTCTAAAAGCGCGCGAACTTAAAATACTACTTAAGTAGGACTTAATCTTGTTTTGTGAAACGCGTTCTTGAAACGGAAAAGTTACATCATAAGATCCACCTTAGATCTTAGATTAAGTCCATCTTAATATAATCTTATGACATTGCTTCATGAAACAGGCCCCTGGTCGCTATACATACTGTACATATTGAAATCAAAAACGATATTTCCTTATTCAAGCGAAGTGAACAAGATGTAACACTGATGTTAAACACATTAGTTTTATCCTTATTTTGTTTTTATGAGTGTCAACGGACGCATCAGGAAACGATATTCATAGGTCGCCTAATCCACTTTAAATATTAAAGCTACACAATACGTCCGTCCGTGTCCTTTACCTTGACCTCGTTCATATACGCTCATATAGGGATGTTTCTGGGCCGATCGAACAATAGTGTTTTTCTTTTTCCTAATACTTTTCAACGTTAAAATCCCTAAATAGCCCGGATGAAGTCGGGCACATCAGCTTTTTTTTGTATAATTGTTAAAAAATGTAAAAAAAAAATTAAAAAGTGATAAAGAATGTAAGAAAAATTGATACAAAATTATAAAATTGTTAAAGAATGTAAGAAAAAATATAAAAATTATAAATTTTTTAAAGAATATAAGAAAAAAATATCTGCATTGAAAGGGGCGAACATATGTTAATATAACAAAAAATTATAAAAAAAAACGATCACAAATTGTTAGAATGTAAGAAATATTGATAAAACAATTCTAGGCCAATGCATTGTCTTATATAGGGTCTTGTTGCAAGTCAAATCCTATTTAACTGTAGCTAATATACATACAAGCTATACCATCTTAAATGCAGTCGACCAACCGCATTTATAACGTGTTTGCCCTTTGTCCTACATAGTTGTTATCTCGTGTCTGGAGGAAGGCAGGACCAATTCGTGCGACAATATATATATGTCGATTGCAATTTGTCGCACACTAGCATCAAAAGTTTAAGTCTTATTGTTTGCGAATGCGCTGAATATTAATTCACAACATGCCACCCGTTCCTCATTGATACATTCTCTTCGGGAATAGATTCATGTCTCGAGAAAATGTAATAGGGTATAATACTGGGCGTCTTAGATCTGACGATGCATATTTTCCGTGCATGAATGCACTATTATTGAGCATTACCTGGTGTGCGTTGCACTGTTAAATTCGTCTTCAATAATCGACACAGGCCATTGTATAGCGAACATATTCATCCAGAGATGTTGCTAAAATTATTACGCATCATAAATGTGTTTATGAAATTATAATGGTGATATACTGTCAATATGATCAATTACCTAAATTCCTGCGTTTTTTCCGGTGTCGGATATATATGGTGTTAATTAGAGATAGGATACGCATGGCCAATACCATCATAATTATATAGTCCCATCATGCATGGACAATACGTCCTGTCGTGTTTCGATAGGTATCCCGATACAAGGTTCGTGACACAAATACGTATCTACATATTGATATATCCCATGCGGATATGCTGAGGCCAGATAACAACCACCCGTGCTTCTGCTATGGAGCCTTGTATTTGCTATGGTAGGTACCGGTTGCATCGGAGCATTGTATTTGGTATCGTAGGTATCGGCTGGTAGGGACATAAATTCCTCACATTTGTTTTTTAATTCCAGTTTAAATATATTATAAAGCTCACACAGTAGTCACATTGTCAGTTATCACTGTAATTGTACATGCAACCAGTCATGAAACCATGTGATCACTGATGCGTGGTGCCAAATTACAGTGTTACAGAAAATTTCGAAACATCACTATTGTCTGGTAAAAAGACAGATTAAAGTTGCAATCATCACTGCTATTGATTTCAACCTAAACATTCACACATCACTTGTATTAGGCACAACATAATACACAGTAGAAGCTGCAAATGGTCACAGTTCAAGCAGCAAATGTGCATATCGGGATACAAAATAATAGCCTGGATCAGACACACGTACTTGTAACTTGTAACGAGTGTTATCAATGCCAACATAAGTCAGACGTGATAATGACGCCGCCACGTACACGACCAAACCGTTCAGAAGTTTTGTGTACCTATCGTCTGCTAACAGAATGACCGATCAGCGCTGCAGGTAGATATACGCCGACGTCGCGGATTGATTTTAATTTGATTGAAGCAAATTGTGGCTTCTTGTATATACTCGCATGTCGTGGTTGGAACGGAACGGAAATTCAACATGCATGCATCATTCATCATGGTACTAGTAATATATGGATGAGCACATGGTGACAAATGAACGACATATAGAGTCTCGCCTTGTCTGTATCGTCTAAGTTTCATTAGAGGTTTGCCGATATTGAAAACGTGTAGTGTAATATCACAATGCTTTTCCCACCAGGTGTATATCTATAGCAATACCATCGTAACACACGTTACAAGTTACACGTACGTGTGGCTGATCCTGGCTATTGCCCACATCGGTTGTAACTAGCGATCTGATTGGCTACAACGCCACGTTTAAATCACCATGTCCCCGCCACCCTTGTCAGCTGCGAATAAGAGAACGTGGGCGAAACGAGAGTGGGTACATGAGCACGTGAAACATCTGAAATATATGTATGAATGACACTTGCAGTTTCTACCAATCGTGACGTTGCTCTAGCATGCCGAGTTTGACGTCACGTGGTGTCGGATCCATACGTTGGCTATGAATTATTCTTATTGGTGTGAATTAATGTACGAACCTATGGATACCACACTTAAATTGAGGCAGCATGGCTATTGTTGTGGGGACAACACCGTTATCACAGGGAACACCGTGGGGTACATGGAAATTTAATACCTGGATGTCTCTGAGTTCAAAATCGACACCCATGTATTAAATCTCCATGTACCCCCGATGTTACCGAAGATAACTAATATCATATCAACCGACACAATACAAATATATCAGAATTCTGCATATCGATTCACTTGTGTTCCGGTTGTATCTCCCACAGTAATGTTTACATGTTTATTTGCCAGGTAATCGTTTAAATATATGCATATTCTTTCCACGAGGACAGGCCAGATACATTTTTAAATCATCGCATAATCCAGATACTCATGGAATGACATGTCCTAATATGTATTGATAATTTATGTACCAATTCAAGATTGGATATTTAGTTATGAATATCGCATGCGGCTAACTGAGAACTTAGCCGCCTTAGTCCTGGACAATAGGCCACCTTGCATTGGTTCAAACAATATTTATTATAGTCTCAATTAATACATGAATACACCAAACAAGACATTGAACAATATGATTTACATAATTGTATGACAATTTAAATTATAATAGGGCACATGAATGCTAGCAACGATCAGTTCCCATAAATCGGCCTCGTGCTGTTTTTTTGTCTCTATCAAACAAGCAATAATTCAGTTATAGTCAATAAGCTAATTAGTTTTATAGTTAATTGGCATAAACGAGATTGAAGTTTTAACTTATTCAAAAATATGAGTCAATCAACACACATAATATATCAGTTACATGAATCTAATGATAACACAAATTTGAATGTCCTGTTTCAATCTTACCTTGTATACCGATAATCGGAAATGTTCCGACTAATTAAAATCTGCCACCCCTAAAATCGTACATGTTTACACTTCAGTCTAAACTGTTTTTGCTCTAGATGACTTATATTCTCACTATCAAACGTTATCCTATGGACACCGCTGATCAAACACACACTTATTGTTATCAGGTCAGACACATCATACTATTATAGTTATATTTAACTATAAAAGTTAAATACGGAAATTGTTGTTTTGTGATTTTGATGAAAGAAGGATAATCCAAAAAGTTCTCAAAAAGGTCGCACTGATCAGGTCTGGCAATTCCCAAATTTAGCTACAACAGCCATTCAAAATGGTCAATTCAAGGTCAATTCGCGCCTTTCGATGGATGAAAGCAGAGGGGAAACGGCCCGGACGAAGTCGGGTCACCCTGCTAGTATAAAAATAACAGAGTACAGCCTGTCTGTCTCTATGTCTGTCTTCTGGCGCGCGATTTTTCTCCCAGACACCTGGACCTATTTCAACCAAATTGGCGTGGTGACTCAGAATACCCGGTATGATGCTATAACGGCGATAGTTTAAACACAAAACATTAAATTTAAAACAAATAATATGTTATTATTAATTTCTTATTTACACAAAATTTAATTTAAAAACAAAACCAAAACCAAATATTTTAGTTTGTTTGTTTTTCACTTCAAAATTTGTAAACGACAAAAAATGTGCGCGATGAGTACAATGGGGCGGCCGTTGAATAAAGCCTACGTCTAAGACTAAAATGTGCGCGGACGAAGCGCGGCCCCTAACACACAAAGGGCAGGGGCCGAAAGCCCATTGGTGCTATATAAAGGGAGTCGGGAGCCTGTTTCAGCTAATAAGACATACAGCGCAATTTGATTCTGCTGTGTTTGAACAACGTGTAATTATCGGCTACACCATGCTCCGATATTTTTAATGGTCAACGATGTGCACTCCAACGCAAGTCATACCCCGCACGTGTGATTTTAAATACATAATTTCATGCAGACAATTGGTGCTCGGATGGCGATATTGGCCGTATACATGTAACACTCTTGATATATGCACAATGAACTATCATCGCCCGAGAATTATACTGTCGTAATCGCCATTTTCAAAACAAATTGAATATGATATACGTTTATGCTGGGCGCAAATGCCAGACAATTGGTTCCATTGTTATGAAGCTATTAGTAATCACGGAATAATATATAGCATAATATTTACACTCCTACATGCATTCACCCTGTAGATATTAAATTATGGATGCCCATTGGTTGAAACCGTGTCACGTGACGTCGCCCGCTAGCCCCAACTTGCTTACATTTTAGTGTAGATGCAACTTGCATGTCGATATGCACGCCGCGACATTGGGCGCATTTCGAATACAAATAAATTATGGTAATGACGTTTACTCCGCCCAGTTAAGTATAGTTAAGCCATGTACTCCGCGTATTGATGGGGTCACCGACAACAACATAGTTCCCTTTTAATAGACATAACAAAATGCGATATATGATAGATTATCTCGTCTTATATCTTGATATATTGAAATAAGTTGCACGTACATTAGAGAATATATCTTCCAAATAAAAAAAAATTGTTTTGAGAGAATAGTTTGTAAACATTTCGTCATCATTGTTTTGACACGAATACACGTGAATGTACGTCTACGTTCTAGATTACCTGGAAAAACGACAAAAATGAATACCGGCGATTTTCTCATTAATTCCGATTTTAACATCGAAGAATTATTCGCAAATGACATTTTCGATGATGATTTGCTGATGGGGATTAGTCTTGCGGACTCTGATTCAGCCATGGATGTTACTGATGGCACAAAAACTGTTATGAGTGTTGATGAAAATCCCTTATTGGCAATGACAGCTGGAACTGTGAGTGTGTCTGCAACTACAAGTTCATTCCAAAACATGCAATCGGAATTTGATATTAATGAGTTATTTCCAATGAATGACACTTTGTTCGAGGAACCCATGGACATACCTGGTGATCATGCTGAAACAAAATCAGGTGAGACTGAGAGAAAGGTTGATAATAACACAACAGGTAGATTCCAAGCACTGCAGGAGCATGAACTGCAGGAGCTAGAGAACAACTATCATTGCTCAAAGAAGACGCTGGCGAACACTCGGTGGGGAGTGAAAATATTTGAAGACTGGTGTTTGGCGGTAGGGAGAGCAGTGGATTTGGAAATAGCATCAACAGCTGAATTAAGTGATACACTGCGCCACTTCTATGCAGAAGCGAAACTAGGTAATGTTGAGAAGAGGAAAGAGACCCTGCCCAATCAGATTGCTGGCGAATACCACACAAATTATTTGATCAACATCAGAGGTGTCATAAATAGACGTCTGGCAGATTTGAGAAGAGGTATTGATATAGTGCGGGATCAAGAATTTAAAGCAGCGAATCACATGCTGAACTCCAAGCTGAAGAAAATGTTACAAGAGGGAAATTCGAGACCAACAAAACACAAAGATATAATAGACAGTGAGGACCTCAAATTAATTAATGATTATCTGTGCGTAGATTCTCCATACCACCTCAGGCTGCGTGCATGGTATCTAATTACAATTCACTTTGTGTCAAGGGGATTAGAGCTGCATCATCAACTAAAGGTTGATTCATTCGAATTCAAAGTTGATGAGAAAGTATAGGAGTATGCGTCGTTGACTCACGAGACACACCAGAAAAGTGCGACAGGAGGTGTGGGTGCAAAGCATGAACCAGGAATCGACAAGCGAATGTACGCTACTGGACAACATGACTGCCCAGTCAAGTCGCTCAAATAATTTCTAATGAGAACTTCCAAGGATGCTACATCGCTGTTTAATAAAATTGAGAAGAATGCGTTGGTTAATCCCACAACAACTGACATTTGGTATACACCAATAAGTATATCACAACGATACTTCTCATCATTTATGCCAGAGATCAGTAGAAATTGTGGATGTTCCAGGAAATACACAGCTCACTGTCTGCGTGCTACCACCATTTCTGCAATGAATGATGCTGGGTTTGAGCTCCGGCATATACTGTTCATGACCGGCCATAAGAATGAGAGCAGCATTCGAAGCTACAACCGTGGGTGTTCTACAAAACAGAAAGCTGCCCTGAGCAGCACCCTGAGTTCTTTGGCTAGAGGTGATGAAATTGAAAAGACGCCCGCTCCTACTAGTAATTCTACAGCGTTAGCAATTCCACAACGTCAGCCGCTAATGTCAATAATTGGGAATGACTTCATAATTGTACCAAAGAATGGCACAGTAATCAACAAATCACCAAGCGCAACCAGTATTAGCCCTGCATTGTTGCCAAACTGTTCGTTCGAAAAATGCTCATTTACGATAAATATGAATCCATCTACATAAAGACAAGTAATAATTTGATAAATTTTCAGATGTTCTACGCCTACGAGACTTTGGTCGTCAGTTGATGGCAAACATTCCGCTGTTCTACGACTATGATAAAATTGACCAGAACTGTTGAGAACTGTTGTTTACTTGTTTCAATTGAAGACATTTATGTTATATAAATGTGTTTTCATTCACTGGAGTATTTGCCCAAAGTCACAGTAAGTAGTCTGATTGTCTACTAAAATGTTTTTAAAAAATGAGGTACTAAGTTGCAGATATATAAAATTACACATTCACTCAGTTTATTTTGACTGCATACACAAATTACAATAAGATTTTAAGATAAATAGAAAACTCTACATCAAATAATTTGTGATGTAGTGTTTTGTATTTATTCAGTGATTTTCCTCTTTTAAAATTTATTCACCGAAAGATTTTCATTCGAAAATGAGAAATGTAGAATCGTTTGAAGCTATTTTATGTTGATCATTCTTACTAGAGAAAAAACGCCATATATCCATAATGTCTTTCCATTCCATCTCGCAAAGTATATTCAAAGAATATAAGGCCAAGTTGTTTATTATCTTCTCAAATACGAATTAGGCAAGTGTTAGTTTGTTTGAAACGAATCGAAGCACAACAATTGTACTGAGTGCGCTCCCCTGTGAAAAATAGTTGGATGGAAAATTGGGCGGGTTTTGTACCACGCTGGGCCGTTGGCGTTCTTGCTGCGAATTGATTTCGCCACTTTACGTGAAGAAAATACAATAATTAACCCATTAAATCACCAGTTGCGTGTAAATATAAGAAATGGATGTTGATTTTGTTGCGTTCCATGGAGTATGGATGCAAGTTGGTCCGACATTTTCATGTGTGGAACCAACTTGCATCCATACTCCATGGAATGCAACAAAATCAACAACCATTTCTTAATTGTACCTAAATCTCAGGCTCATAATGTTGCATATCCACTGCTTAATGAATCACTGTAGACAATATGCAGTCCAGTAGTATTTTGTTACATATGCAGTATTCAGTTCAGTACTATAGTTACATATGCAGTATTCAGTTCAGTACTATAGTTACATATGCAGTATTCAGTTCAGTACTATAGTTACATATGCAGTATTCAGTTCAGTACTATAGTTACATATGCAGTATTCAGTTCAGTACTATAGTTACATATGCAGTATTCAGTTCAGTACTATACTGTTACATTTAGGCTATATACAATTCAGTACTATAAGTGTACATATGCGCACATACAGTATAACACGATTCACATGCTCATTAGTGTTGTTGTTATAGGAAAGAGATATATATCATGTGGTCGTGTGACGTGTACTGTACACAATACAGCAATACCACTATGTTGGTTTAAACATATTTGTTGTAACACAAGATTAGTTACAATGGATTGCGGCACAATATATAACAACTTAAGGTGGTCCCTCTCCAGACAATATTTACACAAATTTAAACAAGATGAATAACAGATATAATGCACATGTAGTATTAATAATGTTGATGTTGATGATGTCTGGTGATTGGTGTTACCGGTCCCGAGATCCTCTCCTATAGATATCATGCCATACAATGCCGTTAGTAGTTTACGACTGTTTTTCGTTAAGTGAAACGTTTGCGTTCTGAAATATATTTTTTGAACAATGTAACAGAGTAGTTGGTTTCGATGATGTAGAATGTTTGGGGCGCCTCTGAGGAAATGGCTAACGTCTACTATTGTGAAAGCATACTCGTCGAGTCTGTAATATAATTTAGTTCTTTGCTGTCGGAAAAATGGACATTCGAAAAAGAAGTGTAATGCATCCTCGATCTCTGTGCCACAAGTACACACTGTGCTTCCGGCTATAAAGTTATCATACATATCTAAGCGAAGTTCACTACAACCGTTGCAAAATTTAGAATGGATAAAATTTTCTTTCCGGCTCCCAGTTTAATAATAATGAGGTGGTTTGAGAGTCAAATCTATAACACTAAGATTGACCTTAAGGTCAGAATCGGCATCTCCAGTTTAGACCTAGTAAACTACTGGTTTAAACTGGGTTTTAGTAGTAAAACCAAGTTTTACTCGACCGCGGGGACGACATGGATTTGGTCGATTGCGTTACCCGTGGGCCACAATTGTTCAATTGCAAGGATAGGAGGCGTGGTCTGTGTTTATTATGGCTAATTGTCAAAGCATTGTCGGGTCACGCGCCCGTTTGTCGCTATCTAATCTCCTAATCAGGCGAATAACCCGCGCGCTTTGACAAATCACGACGAATTCACGGTTTGTTGTATAGCGGTTATTATCTAAAATCATGGTCGAACATGACTTTTGGAACTTATTCCTTATTCCTTATTCGCAAAACTCTTTGGTTAATGTTACGGCATGGGTGGATGACCCGCCCCAAATACCCACCAAAAACACCCCCACCTCAAACCGGGGGTACCGCCCGGAGGGGAAAAGGTGGGTAATGGACCATTTTCGAGAACGGTAATGATCTCGACGAATTTGACTCCGTGGATGGGTGGCATTTCCCAAATACCTCATAGAGACACCAACACGCCTCGTGGGGAGGGGGTACAACCACGAGGGGTGAACAGGGTATGGACAATTTCCGAGAACGGTAAGGATTTAGGCTAATTTGACGGCAGGAGTGGGTGGCCCGAACAAAATACACAATAGAACCCCCACCCCTCACCAGTGGGGTACCACCAGGGGAGGAAATGGGGTATGGACTATTTTCGAGTACGGTAAGGATTTCGGCCAATTTGACGACAGGAGTGGGTGGTTCACTCCAAATAACCCCTAGAAACACCCCCGGCATAGGTGGTTGGCCCGCCCAAATACCCAATAGGAACACCCAACCCCTCACCAGAGGGGTACCACCGAGGGGTTCAACATGGGGTATGGATCATTTTCGAGAACGGATAGGATTTCCTCCAATTTTGGGGGCATGTGTGGGTGGTCCGTCATCAAACACCCCATATAAACACCACACCCTCACTCAGGGTGGTACCATCCGAGCGGGTGAAAATGGGTTATGGACCCCGGGGTGAGGGGTTGGGACGTTTCTAAGGGGAATTCGGGGCGGGCCACCCACCGTTCTCGAAAATGGTCCATACCCCGTTTTCACCCCCTCTGGGTGGTACCCCCGTGGTGAGGGTGTTTCTAGGGGGGATTTGGCAGCGCCGCCCATCCGTGCCGTAAAATTTACCAAAAGAAAACAAATTGCAAATAAGGAATCAAATGGTCCATATCCCCATTTTTAACCCATCGGAGTGATAACCCATGTATGAGGGTGTGGTGTTTCTATTGGGTATTTGGAGCGGGCCACCCACTCCTTTAGCCAAAATCCTTACCGGTCTCGAAAATAGTCCGTATCCCATGTTCACCCATCGGGATGGTAACCCCCCCCGCCCGGATGTCAGGGTGGGGTGTTTCTAGGGTATATTTGGGGCGGCCCCCCCACCCATACCACCAATTGGCCGAAATTCTTACCGTTCTCGAAAATGGTCCATATCCCATGTTCACCCCTCGGGATGATTACTCCCTCCCCGCCCGGGTGTCAGGGTGGGGTGTTTCAATGGGTTATTTGGGTGGGGCCACCCACCCATACCACCAATTGGCCGAAATCATTACCGTTCTCGAAATATGGTCCATACTCCATTTCACCCCTCAGGTTGGTGCCCCCCATGAGGGCTGGGGAGTTTCTAGTGTGTATTTTGGCGGGGCACCGAAAGAGACATTTTTGTGAATAAGGAATCAGTCCCAAAATTCATGTTCGTGTCGACCGTGTCAAACGGATCAGTCCGACCCCTTCATGCTCTCTGTTGCCAAAGCGATCTCCGAGCGAGCGAATCGCAAAACCCTACATTGTATATAGCAAGACATCATCCATCACACTAGCATATTTGTTTGAAGTTATCTCATAAGTACGACATAGCCTCCCCAAATTCCACTGAGAGTATCCTATATGGATATAAAATTCACATGAAAATTGAGTGACAACCGCCCGAGCATAAACGCCTTCCCCAATTCAAAAGAAACACTCCCATATACGCGAAGAAACATCAATACTGGGCGAAAACAATTTTACCGAATAATAAAACCCTCCAAACTAGGTTTCTGTAAAAGCTGGGGTAGGGTGGTTTTACTTTGATGTTTTTTCAAAGTATATTTAAAAGTATATTTTCGAGACGAAACGTATGGTACGGATACATCAGGTACAGATAAATATTGTTATAACATTTGCATTTTTCCAAGAAGGCGGGAATATTCCAACGTCCAGTGATTTTTTTAAATTATAATAACATTGTAAAGCAATTTGCTGTGCAAAACAGCGTAACATTTTAGCACTTATGTCATCGCGTCCATGTGGCTTATTTGTTTTCAAAGCTAGTATAGCATCTATTACCTCTTTCATTACGAAATGGAAATTAATTCAGTGTATTCTGTGTTTTAACGGTCTTGAATCGTCAAATGGAGGAATTTTAAATGGATCTTTTGTTTGGAATTTGTGAATTTTAAAAATAGTTAAATTCATATGATTTAGAACCATTTTGACACCACCTTCTGAGCAATATAGCGGGGGGGGATTAATGTTGTATTTTACTTGTTGAGGAGGTAATTCATTAATTGCCAGTTGCCTTTTGAATCAGATTTACCAAAGCGTCCTTCTAAAGTTTCATTAAATTGTGCCTTAGCGTATTTCTTCATGTTATTAATATGATTTTGACATTGTTTAAATTGTTTCCATGTTTCTGTGGAATTTTGTTTAATCGATTTCAACCTGTCTCTATGTCTTATCTGTCTGCGTATTTCAGAATTGAACTATGGTTTATCATTTGTTCGGATGGTGACATGTTTGTATGGGATACATTTGTAAATAATATCAATAACTGTTTTAGTGAACAGTTCTACAGCTTGATTTAATTCAATGGGGAGAAGATCAATCCAGGTAACATCGTTAATCAAATTACCCACCGTTTCGAAATCAGCGTGTTTATAGTCCCAGATTTGTCTTTTGAAAGAGGATATGCGATTATTATCATAACAGAGAGTCGCTAAGACACCTTAATGGTAAGAAATTTCCAAATCTATGGTAGCAGCATCTTGAAGATTAAAATCGCCGTTAATAATTATGAGATCCAATAGTGTTTGAGAACTATGAGTAATTCTTGCTGGGCACGTGACAACCTTTTTGAGGGTGTAAAAGTTGATTA
This sequence comes from Siphonodentalium dalli, assembly GCA_032622095.1. Taxonomy (NCBI): domain Eukaryota; kingdom Metazoa; phylum Mollusca; class Scaphopoda; order Gadilida; family Siphonodentaliidae; genus Siphonodentalium; species Siphonodentalium dalli. Next base: position 160,078,854 of record CP136068.1, on the reverse strand, counting down.
TATCATTTATTTTTTAAGCCGGATCTAGGAGATTTGAATTGTAATCCCCCGTTAGTATAATATTTTCAATAATGTCTAGTACAGCATGTTACCAATAATTCACAATAAATCGGGTTACGGCATTGATCAGATCGGTAAGATAATCCGAACAGGAATAGTCGCGATTTTGAGCATATTTCGAACCAAATTATTGAGGAATCAAACTCCAGATCGTGTCTTCTCTTAACACTTTCGTGACTGGAGCTTCCTGAATTTTCGTGAAAACCCTGTGCCAATGCATTCTCTTATATATGCTAGTCGACCATAGGTCGCATCGCATATATAAGAGAATGCATTGGCCTTACATATTTCATATATTTTTTTTATAATTGTTAACACGTTGACTGCCACTACGAGAACTTTAAGGATGTAAGAAAAATAAAGAAAATTATACAAAAATGTTAAAGAATGTAAGAATTAATAATAAAAAATGATAAAAATTGTTAAAGAATACAAGAAAAAATGATAAAAATTAAATAAAGAATGTAAAAACAAAATTATCAAAAATTATCCCAAATTGTTAAGGAATGTAAGAAAAAATGATAAAATTGTTAAAGAATATAAAAGAAATGATAAAAATTGTTATAGAATGTAAGAAAAATTATATAAAATGATAACAAATTGTTAAAGAATGTAAGAAAAAATGATAATAAATTGTTAGGCCAATGCATTCTCTTATATATGCGAGGCGACCTATGTTCGACTCGCATATATAAGATAATGCATTGGCACAGGGACTTTACAAATTTCACCTCCATCTGAGTTTCTTTCGTCTCTTATTGGGCTACAAATAACCAGTGATTTCTAGATTTTCTTACGAAAAAGAGGGCGCTAAGTGAGTTTTTTGGAAAACTAAAATATCGTAGTCAATGATAGCATGTGGCGTATCCTTCGTATGTCATGTGGAATATAGTTATTGTTTTCGTTGATCGATCACTGACTGGCACTAGGTTCCTTTCTACTGCAGTCCTTACAAGTAAAATTGCTAATATAATCCCCAGTAGAAATTGGTGAATTTTCCGTCTTTATTGATTACGTGCGCTTATTTTTTATGTTTTCGATAAGTGGGCACTCTTTTTTTTAGATAAAAACGTCCAATTGATACACGGTACTGCTCAAGTGATATCGACATGATGGAAATATAACTTGGCAATCACTGTAAGCGGCACCGTGTATGGATTGGACGCTTGATTTGTAATCATTTCGTAGGAGAGGATTATGACCAACTGCGGTGGGTTGACTTCATTTCTGTGTGATATTTTACAATACATTGAGAAAATTTTCTAGATCGACCAGCAAAGTTGATGCAAATAATGAAAAAAACATGAGCAAACATGAAAACAACATGAATAAACAGTAAAGTAAATGGGTCAGCATTGCTACTGTGTAAGAAGATATTATATGAGGTGATAACACATGTATATATAAAGAGATGTGTCATGTACATGAGGTACATGAATGATGTGGTCAACCGGTGGGGGTACTTCCAGCTATGGAGTAGATTTAGTTTTATAAAAGAGGCAGGATTTGGTTATTAGGTGGACAAATATATCTATATATATATATTCCTTGCGTGATGATTTCCGGTCTATCTGTATCTTATTTTTGAATAGGCGTCTCTTAGCCACAACGATGACCATATGATGTAGAGTTATTGTTCGTATCGGTTTCCGTATATATCGGCGAGTGACCAAAACACATGATTTTATGAGCGGACGGTTCGGCGAAGACAAATCTTTTGAAAAGCATTTGAGGAAGTACATTCTGTGGAGGGAGTCACCACATTCGCTCCCGCTTATTCCTTGTTTTTGGGTCACGCTGGCGTTATAAATTCGTGGAATAATATGGTAATTTGTTACGACTTTCAAAGATGCATGGATATCGGGATGGTTGTACAATTAAAGTAGTTTGACCTACTTTGTGGTTTGTTGTTACAAAAAATGACCGGTGGCTATCAGCGAGTTTTCTGGCGTTCTACACTGTATATTGTTGAGCATCGACGTGACAGTTCAATAATGATTAGGTGAGTACTAAACTTCTGAGATTTAATTAAGGTTAATATAACCGAACAGTTTGAAGATAAATTCTATAACTGCGCTATCTTCAAACTTTTCGGTTATAATTCATAACCTTAATCGAAACAAGGGTTATTTCTTATAATTTAATCCGTCATTTCACAAAAAGCCAGCAAAAGTAGAAGTTGGAAGTATAACGAGCGTATAACATTGAGACTATTTCCGTCGAAAAAGACACCTGTCACTCGAGTCTGACCAGACCTGGTAATATGGCTAAGGCCATCCAGGTCTGACCGCCCTGGCGCTTCAGCATGGGCGAGTAGCTAATTTTTTTAAATACACTTAATTTTAAGAATCAACTAACACAGTCATTAATGTTAACAATATTGCAATTTATATTAGCTCTGACACCTACCAGAAAGTGTGTATAATTCCGTAATTATTTAATCCAAAAGTCCAATCGAGAAAACACATGTTGCAAATGGCCGAAGCAAGGAAAGTAGGAGGTCCTAAATATCACATGACAACACGTCACGTCACATGTGACCGAAACCATGGGAGTTCCCCCTGGTAAGCTAAGTAGAGCAAAGGTCACGCATGCGCAGTGTGTAGTTAAACTTGACCTAATTGTGGATTGTTCGGATATTCCACGGGGATTCATGAACGCGTGCAATGTCATGTTGCGGTCACATGTTATGGTAGACATGTCAGTGTTTACGTTCTGTTATTTGTCGGATTTTAAGGATAAATGACACATTGGTGTGTGGGTGGTTTCACACTTGTATTAGTATTTAGTTGATAAATACATGTGCGTTGGTCATAATTGTTACTTTTATTGAAAATCTACCCGCCTATTGCGTTTAGGGCTAACGATGGAACTTACAAGGCGTAAGCCTTGATAGTAAGTTCGAATGGATCTACTGTCACTCAAAACTTGTGCCTATCGATTTACCATCGCGTCGCTTTTACAGCGATTTGGATTGGCTTGTCGGAACTGATCACGCATCGCGTGGCACCGGATAGATTCGACCGCGGTGGCACAAACCCTTGATAATTTAAATTTCCGTGTTTCATTTCTTTGCAAATGTTCCATCTTGTTGATTCGTCTGGTTACTTGTGCACTGAATATTAGCATCTAGCACGGTTATTGTTAATACAGTCATACCCGAAGGAATTATGATGAAGTACCCAAATTTTATGTTAAATGGTAGAAAGTATCGAACAATTCCCATGTACATTTCTAGGCGCGCGGTATGGATGTGGTCGACGCTGTTGTCATTTTTGTAATCAAGAAATTTAGATTATCGAGAAATAAGCTAATTGGCAAACAGTGTGGCAGTCAATTGTTTTACAGTATTTCGTGGACTGACAGATTATGATTAAATTATGTTCAGTATAAACATGAAATTGCAGACTATAGTTTACATACTTACACTGTTTATGAAATAGTAGTGACACTTCTACGATGGTATTCAGTAGCTTGTGTCACAAAGAATGTCAAAGGCCACATTTATAGATCTGTAAACTTATTTCGTTCTAATATAACTTTGCACTAATTGCAGTATATGCACAATCTTTAACTTTGAATGTATAAAACATATAAACTATGATATAGTTCAAATGTGTAGTACTAATCATGATGAACATGTTTAAGTTATGCCTATATTACCGATATATGTGTGACAGTTATGGATTGTTAATTGGCATTTTGTTGCAAAGGTTGTTCAGGTATTTACAGTGATTAATACTGGTATATTAGTCTAGGCTTTTACCCATTTAGGACCGTTTAACCCTTTACCCAACAAACCGGCCAAAACCGGCCAAATAAAGCTTCAACAGCCTAAAATATCTTCGGTCTGTCTCAATAGAACCATACAAATATGGATATCATTGGAACCGGCTCCTTGACCACATTGTGATTGTTACAGTTATACCCTGTGCCAATGCATTCTCTTATATATGCGAGTCGACCATAGGTCGCCTCGCATATATAAGAGAATGCATTGGCCTAAAAAAAAAACTTTTTTTAACACCTTTTACCATTTTTTCTTACATTCTTTAACAATTTTATAATTTGTAATGTGTTAAGCCAATGCATTCTCTTATATATGCGAGGCGACCTATGGTCGACTCGCATATATAAGAGAATGCATTGACACAGGGCCCTTCTGTTGGGTAAAGAGTTAATTGTTTTCCGGATATTTTGCTAAGATTACTTTCATAGATTCACTTTTCAATTCAGGCTAAAAGCCCCAGATAAGTATGATTAATGTCATATATGTTTTAGAGATGTATTTGTTTACTCATATTGATACCATTGCAAAAGCTCAAACTTAATCCCTCTGAAAAGACAAGATGAAATAACATATATCAGAAGTTTGTGGCGAGTTTTCCATACGTGCTTGTCTTGATTTGGGCATTATATTCAAATGTTTAAGATGTGATATAGCTATACAATATCAGTCTATTTACTAAATCTCATGTGATTTATTTAGAGCTGTTTAGGAAATATTATCTTTTTAATTTTTAATTTACGACTCTGTTCTATCTCCAACGATGAGTCAAGTGTTCCTAATATGGCACACTGCTAATATCATTGTTAAAGTGTGGTATGTCTAAAAGATGCAAGCGATAGAACATATTACGGCGAAACATGTTCTTCCCCAGTGACAGAATCGCATCAACTCGTTGTTTTAAACCATATGTTTATTTTCATGTAAAGCTTATGCTCATACAAAAATCGATCAATATATTTGTTGCGAAAATATTATGAATTTTCTTGCCATATGTACACTGCCGCAAGGTAGACTACTCTGGACAACATTAGTGAAGTTTCTACTACCGGAGTCCAAGATAGGGGTGAGTCCAAGACAGGGGTGCCTCTACTGTAGGACCGTGATACGAGCATCCCTCTGCTCATGTATTATGGGTATCACAAGACAGGGGTGCCTCTACTATAGGACCGGGATACGAGCACCCCCATGCTCATGTGTTATGGGTATCAGAAGACAGTGTTGTCTCTACTGTAGTACCAGGATACGAGCACCCCCTGCTCATATGTTATGGGTATCACAATACGAAAATGTGTTTTCAAATTCTCAACATTTTCAAATGGGGTTTTGTCCCACTATTATTTTCTGGAGTAAACTTGTAAATAGAAACAGTAAAGTTAACTTGTCAGGCGACGCTATGTTTCACTTAACGTTTGTGCCAATGCTATTGCTTAACCTATGCTGTACTGACACACGTACATCCACTGGTAGTTGGTACACGATGCATCACCAAGTGTGAACGTTTTGTCAGGGTAACTAACATGATGCCAAATACAGACGCAAGAACCGTCGCCATTCGGTTCACCGGGTTGCCATTTTGTATCCATTGCTCTCGATCCATCCAGATTTTGCCATTCTGTCTCAGTGTATTTTACCCCAATCCAGTAAAAGGTAGAGAGGCTTCCGCGTAATACGCCTGGAACATAGACAGGATATTGCTGGTTTAGAACCACATGGCGGTACACAAATATAATGTGCTTTTGAATACTCTCGTTATGGAGATATATATATATATATGTTGACACGTACTACCGTCCTACGAGCATTAAATGTCATAGAAAGACGCATTGGAATTATAAAAAATACTACTTTGAACAGGATGTTTGGTATCCATACCTGGTATATAATATAGTTATGATAATAATACGATATTGAACTGCGTATACTCTGTGTGTGAAACACTATAACAACTGATATTATCACACAGTGCTGTCAACATTTCATACACATGCGTGTATGATGCTATACATGGTTCGGTCTGCTTCGCACAATATGGTTTGTAACGACCAGTCCTACAACATAAAACAGCTGGGATATGGATGTGGCAATGGAAAGTACTTTTCAGAGTATATGAAACCGGCATATCAATAGTTCGTGTATTTGTCAATCAATCGCAATACCTCCTTCCAAATTACATAGACATAATTTGGAAGCTCGAATGAGCTATGTCCGAATAAAGTACGGTTTAGACATCTTTTATTATTGCTGGTGTGCATAGTATATCCAAAATCAGCTACGCGTAAGCAGACGACAAACAGACAAAATGATAGTAGCAGAAGTATTATTATACATTGGTGGGAAACATTCCGTTCATAAGTTTAGCGAACGATAGACACATAACTTACCTGGATAAGACATATCGAGGGTATTGAATGTGTCGTAGGTAATGTTAGTCCATGGGAGGAGAACGCCATGTTTGGACGAGCATTCGTCTCTAGCCTGATGCCATGTCAGGGTTGTCCCGATGTTAATCATCCACGCTCCGCGGATGGCCGCAATGTAATGATACAGATACTGGCCCGGAACTGAAACTGAGAAGGTGAATAATCTCATATATATTTTGAAGACCTCTGTTTGTATGTTTGTATGTCTGTCTGTCATTTATACAAATCTACGATTCTCGACCGATCGGGACGAAACTTGGTACGTGTGTGTAGTTTGACCAGGCGGTGGACGTTGTCGTATTGGCGAGCCCGTGCGGCGCCCGCTTCGCGCACGCGCAGACGAGATCTCGGAAACGGGTGGAGCTATCGACTTGAAATTTGGTATGTGAATGTATCTTGCCGCGGATACGAATTTTATCGGGTCGCCGAGCCCGTGCGACGCCAGCTTCGCGCATGCGCAGACGAGATCTCGGAAACGGGTGGAGCTATCGACTTGAAATTTGCTATGTGAATGTATCTTGCCCCGGATACGAATTTTATCGGGTCGCATAGCCCGTGCGACGCCAGCTTCGCGCATGCGCAGACGAGATCTCGGAAACAGGTGGAGCTATCGACTTGAAATTTGGTATGTGAATGTATCTTGCCCCGGATACAAATTTTATCGGGTCGCTGAGCCCGTGCGACGCAAGCTTCGCGCATGCGCAGACCAGATCTCGGAAACGAGTGGAGCTATCGACTTGAAATTTGGTATGTGAATGTATCTTGCCCCGGATACGAATTTTATCGGGTCGCTGAGCCCGTGCGACGCAAGATTCGCGCATGCGCAGACCATATATCGGAAACGGGTAGGGCTATCGACTTGAAATTTGGTTTTTGAATAGCCCGGACAACGTCGGGCTCATCGGCTAGTCTCATATATATTTTGAAGACCTCTGTCTGTTTGTCTGTCATTAATACAAATCTACGATCCTTGACCGATCGGGACGAAACTTGGTACGTGTGTGTAGTTTGACCAGGCGGTGGTCATTGTCGTATTTGCGAGCCCGTGCGACGCCCGTGCAGCGCATGCGCAGACGAGATCTCGGAAACGGGTGGAGCTATCGACTTGAAATTTGGTATGTGAATGTATCTTGCCCCGAGTACGAATTTTTTCGGGTCGCCGAGCCCGTGCGACGCCAGCTTCGCGCATGCGCAGACGAGATATCGGGAACGGGTGGAGCTATCGACTTGAAATTTGGTATGTGAATGTATCTTGCCCCGATACGAATTTTATCGGGTCGCCGAGCCCGTGCCACGCCAGCATCGCGCATGCGCAGACGAGATCTCGGAAACGGGTGGAGCTTTCGACTTGAAATTTGGTTTTTGAATAGCCCGGACAACGTCGGGCTCATCGGCTAGTCTCATATATATGTTGAAGACCTCTGTTTGTATGTTTGTAAGTATGTTTGTCTGTCATTGATACAAATCTACGATTCTAGACCGATCGGGACGAAACTTGGTACGTGTGTGTAGTTTGACCAGGCGGTGGACGTTGTCGTATTGGCGAGCCCATGCGGCGCCCGCTTCGCGCATGCGCACACGAGATCTCGGAAACGGGTGGAGCTATCGACTTGAAATTAGGTACGTGAATGTATCTTGCCCCGGATACGAATGTTATCGGGTCGTGTATCTTGCCCCAGATACGAATGTTATCGCGACGCCAGCTTCCCGCATGCGCAGACGAGATCTCGGAAACGGGTGGAGCTATCGACTTGAAATTTGGTATGTGAATGTATCTTGCCGCGGATACGAATGCTATCGGGTCGCCAGGCCCGTGCGACGCCAGCTTCGCGCATGCGCAGACGAGATCTCGGAAACGGGTTGAGCTATCGACTTGAAATTTGCTATGTGAATGTATCTTGCCCCGGATACTAGCCCGGACAACGTCGGGCACATCGGCTAGTCTCATATATATTTTGAAGACCTCTGTCTGTTGGTCTGTTTGTCTGTTTGTCTGTCTGTCATTTATACTAATCTACGATTCTCGACCGATCGGGACGAAACTTGGTACGTGTGTGTAGTTTGACCTGGCGGTCGCCTAGTTTGACCAGGCGGTCGTCGTTGTCGTATTGGCGAACCCGTGCGACGCCAGTGCAGCGCATGCGCAGACGAGATCTCGGAAACGGGTGGAGCTATCGACTTGAAATTTGCTATGTGAATGTATCTTGCCCCGGATCTTGCAAGATCTTGCCATGGTCATAATGCACGTTATTTCGTAAACGTGTTGCCCTAATAGCGAATTTTGGAGAGTATATATATATATATATATATATATAAATAGCTATATACACACATATATATATATATATATATATATATATAAGCACATAACACATGTAACTAACGTACTAATTATTTATTATTGTATTTCGGTACAATCAGCCATATTGCATTCTACCTGCTATATAGTATATCGCAAATGTATTTCGATACATTCAGTATTTAATTCTTTGCACACATTATATTTCGCTCAACTGTCGATTGAAGATGCAATTTGGTTAGTCATATAAGACGCTGATTTTGGCTATTTATATAAGCGTCAAGTTTGGCTATTTACATATATATCTGGACATTTTCAAAATTGAATACACAAAGAATGCATGCTAGAGGATGAACGCTTTTGACCTACATTGAAAAAACACCTATACATATGTTCGATACTCTTGACCTACATTGAAAAACACCTATATATATATATATGTTCGGTACTCTTGACCTACATTGAATAGCACCTATATATATGTTCGGTTCTCGTGACCTTCATTGCAGAACCCCGATAAATATGTTCGGTAGACATTTGAACTGCTTTGACTAGACGGACTGTGTCAACTTTGAGCACATCACACACTACCTATAATTTAGTTATGTGCGTCTTCAGTAATACAATATGTCACCATTATTGTTATAATGTTTATTTCTTTCAGAAGTTATCACTCTATTAGAGAAAATACACGCACGAATGGACTGTCGCAACGATGGTTACCACACACACATGTGTTGGGGTGTTTTTGTCATGGTTACTAGTACACTGTTTTCATTGACATTATTCACCTGAGTATGTAGGCTGTGCCTAAAAGGGCTGACTTATGGAGCTGATATGGTGCTAGGCATGGTGTTATTTGCTGTAGCCATTTGCGCAATTCTTAGTAAATTGCTCCTTTAGCACCACCGACGATTGGAGTGACAATCGTGTTCAAATTCAACTATCATTATTATTATTATATTTATTATATTTACATTTAAAGAACGCATTCTGCAACAGTTAGTTCCAATGCGCTGTATACAAATACTGAGAACATAAACAAATTCGCAAAGCCTACATCATACCAATAACACGGAGCTTATAATAATTTCTTGTGAGTCCATTGGGATCACCAGGATGCGTTTATCACGACGCACCAGCTGTCCATTGATATATATATATATATATATATATATGAGAGCGGTCCTACTAAAACCCGACCGCACCCGACAGTACCCGACCGCAACCGACCGGACCGCCCCAGGGGTCCGAGCGAGATGGGGTTTGCACTATCGTGTAGAATTAACCTGAATGTACTAAAGTTACAATCCCCAAGTCGATAGCTCGAGCGGACACGGCACTGTTAACCCCTAACTTGCGGCCGTTTTTGCCAGGTACGGGAAATCCAAAAATGCACCGACCGCACCTCCCCTGGCTGCCTGACCACGGAAATGAACATTATATCATGAAGTGAATACCACATGCATCCATGTGCGATCGTACAAGTCGCTAGCTGCAGCGGAAGTGAATAAATTAACCCATACGCTGCTGCCGAATTCGCTATGATCACACATGGATGCATATGGGTATTCACTTCATGATATAATGTCCATTTCCGTTGTCAGGCAGCCAGGGGAGGTGCGGTCGGTGCCCTTTTGTAGTTCCCGTACCTGGCAGAAACGGCCGCAAGTTAGGGGTTAACAGTGCCGAGCTATCGACTTGGGGATTGGAACTTTAGTACATTCAGGTTCATTCTACATGATAGTGCAAACCCCATCTCGTTCGGACCCCTCGGGCGGTCCGGTCGGGTGCGGTCGGATGCGGTCGGGTTTTAGTAGGACCCGATGAGAGAAACAAATGGAGACCACCATCAGGCAACATACATATTGTGCCGTCGCTGCTATGGTATGCCTCAAGCCATTGTCAATTGAGAGTACCGAGATGTGTATAATTAAATCTACAACCATGATACACTGATATAGAATGTGGTATCGTAACTGAAACTTCACTGCGGAACATATCAGATTGTCGTCAGTTATCATAGGACTAAAGAGATTATCGTTATCTGGGAAAAAATTGCGTCGGTAAGGATTGTTCTTGTTTACAATTTGTTTTCATAAGTATATAATGTAGCACATGGAACTTAGATTTGTGTTGAAAAATAAAATAATTTTTATAAGAACGTGAAATTGGACAACACAAAATACTGTTGGAGTGATGTGTGGGTATAGGCAGTCTTTATCTTTTAATATTAGACATAACACAATGTAATGCAAATGGTAATGCATTACGCTTGAAAGTAATGGTAATATCAGTATATTACTGCACATTTTAAGACTAATAGTAATGGTAATTGTTGAGCAGAAACCGGCAATTAACGGTAACGGTAATGGTAAATTAACGGACACATTCATGGATATATGGATTTAAAACATTTAGATTTCTTGTCATGCAAACATAAAATCCAATGATCTGATAAAGATTGTCTATTTTTTCGTTTAAAAAAGCAGCACGAAAATATTAAATAGCGTTCTCAATTATGATCGTATGTACTCGTTTTCAACGAAAACATTATTAATACGTTTGTACTTGATTAATTACCTAAAGCCAAGCAACCTATCACGTTCTGTGTCACGTCCCGTCCGAACAGACTGTCTTTTCTCTAAGTTCAGCGCATGACTACATATGCTTCATGCAAGCTACACTGAATATGGTTTTTGTTTCATCGCATAACTAGATCATTGTGGACACGTATAATGTCGTTGCGTATATTGACAACAGAGAATATTAATATCTTCCGTTTGTTTATATGGTCACAAATAGAATCCATTGATTGACCGAATGGTGTACTCCAATCGGGGAGTGAGAGAGAGGGAGGCTAGAGAGAGACGAGGCTGGTTATGCGTGGTTATTTGTGAGCGTTTGAACACATACATGTATGCGCGCATTGTTGCGTCTAGGATTGAGTATATGTTTAGTTATTTCTTATTTGTGATGTAATTTGTTACTGTGGTGTATCATCTTGTTAATATGTTGACCGTCCTGTGTATATGTTTCGTATGTATATACATGTTATGTTATGTGTCATTATACTCTTCATTTATGGAGGAAGGACAATTAACGATATATATATATATATATAAGATATATATATATATATATATATATATATATATAATGTTATGTAGAGTAAGCATTAGGAGGACCATTGACCATCATTAGGCAGACTGCGACTTTATGCAGACGGAATCCGGTCTGCCTAATTTTTGCATTCCATTCACAACTAGTTATCTTGCGATTTAATTGTTAACACCTCTCCTTGTTGAACCGATTTAGGTTGTCTTTTATCTATAAAATGATGGGATTGAAAAAATTGTTGTTAAGGGCATTTCCGCCCCGATAATTTTGAGACATGTATATTCGATCGATATATAGTTTCATCATTGTGCGGTCTTTTTTCAGTCCCGAAATTTGTACTCAATCTCGATGTTTTAATGACATTTGGCCAGTTATCTCCTTTTTTGCTGCATCCTATTCATAAAAAATGCAAAACCAGAAAAAGTAGATTTTTTCAAGACCGCTGTAGATGTTTCGACCGCACAATGATGAAGCTATATATCGACAGAATATACATGTCTCAAAATTATCGGGGCTGAAATGCCCTTAACAAAAAAATGTTCAATCCCATCATTTTATAGACAAAGGACAACCTAAATCGGTTGAACAAGGAGAGATGTTAACATTTAAAGCACCAGATAACTAGTTTTGACTGGTATTCAAAAAATAGGCAGACCGGATTTGGTCTGCATAATGTCGCAGTCTGCCTAATGATGGTCAATGGTCCTCCTAACATTAGGCAGACCTGCGAATTTGTATATTTCATATAGCTATATATATATATATATATATATATATATATATATATATATATATATATATATATATATATATATATATATATATATATATAGTTATTAAATGCGTTTGTGGATTTTCACTTTAATGACTAGCACATTCAATATATAACTAATTTAACACCAGCCAATACGCCAATGATTATATATAAAACATATAATCGGGGTTCACGATTATATATCCATTGGTATTCAAGCTGAGTAACAGGTGCCTTGTGATGTCAGGATTGCATTTCAAAGTGAATCGAATGGGGGGTAACCGGGGCCAACTAGCCGCTACTAAATACACTTCCTTTTTGAATGATTTTATTGGATGACTAACGGAAATACAAAAACATATTTAAAAACAATTTTGTACCGAAGAACAGTTTTTAAAGAGCGTTCTTTAAAATAGAGTTTATATCCGAATAATTTATTTTAAAGAGCAAACCCAACCCTCCGCCAACCCGACCCACTCAAAACATCCATCAAGCCACCGCCCATCCCTAAGTTAATCACTTGAAGACTGTTTCAGACCAATATCCGGCATGTCGTCGAAAGTACGTTCTATATTGGGTTATCTCCCTTCTGATTAAAGACATTATGTATTTGTTCGGGTGCGTGAAACTGATAAGTTAGTATTCTGGTGCGATGCCATCTGGGGGAATGTAGCATTCTACTAATATCACCGAGAATCTCAAGCAAATCGACTATACCACTCCATAGAAAACATTGTCTGAACTACGCTAAATTGCAAATCTTTACTACTCGAATCGGGACGCTTCTATCCGCGATCAACTAATGAAAACGCTTTCGCCATCGGCAGTCAGTGCATTTAATTAATATATATGAATAACGGTGTGTGGTGACAATTTAGATATGATATCTTTAAACATAAAGATTATTCTCCATTTCTATTTGATCACCCTACCGGAGTGTTTCACATCACTTCTGCTCAGGATACTCATTTCTAAATACATTCGTTTGGCAACATCAATCAATATATAATCTTGAACCCTGATTGTGTATCGTATGGTGTTCAGTCTGAGTACCAGGTGACACGCGATGTTAGGATTGCAATTGGAAATGAGTATCCTGAGATAATCGTGTTATGTGGAAATACTTACCATCGTGTTCCGCTACGTATGTCATGCTGTTTGGTATAGCCACATCGTCGACATCGGTCGCTATCAGTGGCCAGTTATACAAATAACAAGATTTGCTATAAGTATTGTAAACATAAGAAAGACAACCATTTTGTATGCAGATAACCGAACAAATGGTTTCGCGGTTTGTACTGAAGTCTGTTTTGAAAAATCCCGGTTTGACAACATGATCCAGTTCAGTGATATGTCTAAATCTGAAGTAAACGAATCCTGTAGTAACGGCAGTGTGTGCCATTTTGAGGAGGAGCAAGGTGTTCAGTAATTGCCACATTGCACCAGAGTCTTCCGTATATATATATTATATATTGGATTGTCGTAAACTATAACGTCACCTAACGGGACACAACCCACTGGCTTGCTACCTGCAATGGAGTGAGAAAACACTGTGGTATATGTCATATCAGAAAGTGGGAACTGTAACATAATTATGTATTATAATTATACTATCCGACCAAAGTGTACTAGCCGGAAAACATTAAACTTGTCAAATAATGTTCAGCATGGGTCTCCATTGGGATGTGTTTGACTGCACACTCTCCTTAACCACACCAATCTTATTTCCCCCATTTCCCATCACAGGGCTGGATAGTAGAATATTATAAATGCATCATTATTCTCGCGGGCACTAACTAGGGGAGGAACGGAATTCATGAGAATATTTTAAGATTTGAAATTTTCAAAATCCTACCATATGCATGGTGATATAATGCCAGGCAAATTCACACCCCGATTTGTTTTTCGTAAATTAATTTGCAGATGTTGACCTTGGAGGGGCCAGCACACCCTTGGCTGATCATGGTTCGGCCGGTGTTGCAACATTTTTGAACAATGACATGTTAAATTCTAGCATCTAGACTGGCAACATGCTTTTCAAATGTTGGAAATTCCACCCTGACCCCATAAGGTTGCAAATTATGCAATTCATGGCCAAATGTTGGAACTAAACCATTGTTGGTATACGAGAACAATTTCAAGCTATTGTTTGTGTGAAATGTCAAACTAATTTTGTGTGAGGCATGAAATTTACAACTGTTGATCATTTTGACAGCAGTTGGAGGTGAGACACCGCAAATTTCCCCCTGTCGAAACGGCCCTGCCCATATGTTACCTGCACCAGTAATATGCGACAAAGATGTGCTTGCACATGCGGGTATTCTATCAGGTGGTGCCTAGCCATGGCCATGTGGCCAAATTGTCGCCCAATCTGTTTTAATTATATTATTTTCTAGATGCGGTCTGTTCCATTAACAAATAACAAGTAATTGAAGAACATATTGTTTTTGCAAATTGCAGAAACACAGGCACTTGTATCAATGCAGTCGCTGTTTCGCCCCGCCCAAGTGGACTGAGCTTATGCGACGTATATGCGTACACGCCTGGTTTACTTCATGGTACTGTCAATGGGAACTAAAACAAGTTTAGTCTGGAAGTATCAACTGATGTTGTGTTATAGATCAAATATCAAACTGTTGAAATGTTCAACCAAAGTTGGCGATGGATGCCTTCAACTCACTAATCCCTTGGGCATCGAACGTGTTGGTCAACAGCGGTATACTGGCACCTATATATATATATATATTATTCGATCATCTAACGTGGTAAAATATCAGATTTTCAATGAAACTTGTCAGTGTGAACGCATCCTTTTACACGTTTCTCGGAAAACGTGGTGTAGAAAACGGATGAATGGAAGTTGCTATCTTGTCAATTCGGATGAGGTTTATTTACTTCCCAATAGCAATTCTAAGTATCAATCTTCGATTAATAATTTATGCCCATGGACGTGGCTTGATGTTTTTCGTTCTTTCTGGGGGATCCAGACCTATGCCCCGAAGAGTAGGAAAATTCACTTCGCGCACCCATTACCCTTCGGGTTAATTATATTTTCGAATGCATGGTATCCAATCATTTAGTGTTATTGGAAAATTCTAACATGACAACCATCCCCGGGCGTTGGCAAGTTCTCAATAGTGCCATTGTGATTCCATACGTTCCCTCTACGATGGCCTAACTTTTAAGTGTCACCAAAAAATCAGTCTGTCGCCCGAAAATCAACACATTATCTGATTTTAATATAACTTGATTAGGTAGAAAATCTGCTCAGAAATAACCCAATATTTGAGTCAATAATGTGCTGCAAATGAGAGCATTTTAGTCACATTATCGATGCACAATGAGGCGGTCCTAAGTAGATTATGTGCGGATATGCAATGACACAAATAAGCCAACTCACGACGTTGCAGGTGTACAACATGTGGATTCACTGTGGCCCGTGCCATAAAACGAAATAACGGCCACGAGTCCATTATCTGCTTATTTCAGAATCAAATAATCACATTATGTACGTATTTGTGCGAGGATATGTTGCAAGAATGGTAACAATTTGTCATCGATCTGCCTGTTTGTTTATGTACTTTTTTTAAATCCCCGAACCTGACTGAACCATTCACAATCCTAGAATATATACATATCTAACAACATTCCAATTCATGCCTTGATTTGTTAGTGTTTGTTTGTTTGCCTTTTATTAACTAATTGGCAATTTTTGACTGGACACATGGAAAGGAACATGACACACTACTCGACAATGTTTATTTACGGTTGGAATAATACGAACATGAGCAGGGTTCATGTCGTAAACTATAACGCCATAACAGGTACATGCAGGCAAATATTTTTATTTTGAATTCATTATCAGTTTTGACTGGCCTACGGTCGGACCGAGTGGAGAACATTTTGAAATTATAACTTGAAAACTAAAATGGCATGACTCTTTCCAAACGGACACACCCTATGCAGGGACGTCCCTTATGAAAATACCCCCAAAATGTCGTTTGCGTATAGTTAAGCCCAAAATGGAAACAGCTCTGCAAAGTGGGGTCCAATCAATATAAACATTGCTGGTATACAGTCTCCCATGTTGGCTAATGTTTTGTGTATAATGATAACACATCATGATTTACCAGAGTATAATGTAAGTGTGGTACACCATGCCTTTACTTGAAATGTACAAGTAGGTGTCCTTTTTACGTGGACTGTACATGGCGCTTACTAGAGTATATGTATATCATTGTCTGCCTGACTTTACAAGAGGAGTAGATCCATGCAAACCATTTTTGAGGGGAGGCTAGGCTATAGTCCCAAATTCGCGTAATACCAATTGCGCGCCACTTCGGCTTGTAATTTACGAACTCGCGCCTCAGTTTTGATTTTAGTCTAGTTTAATGAATATCAGTCTTTGACCGACTACCGGGTAAATTCAGGCGTCCATAAAATAGATTATCAGTTTTTAATTGACCATCGGAGAGGGTCCAGCACCCATCAGCCCAGTGGGAGAACATATTGAATTATGAACCTGAAATCCGAAAACTGTAAAATCCAAGCAACTCGAGGTGTAACTCCAGGAACATTCAGGCCTCGATGTTTTAAAATTAGTTAGCAGCAGTTTGTAACTGGTCACTGAGGAGGGATAAGGACGCCGCAAACCAGTGGTAGAAAAGTTTGAAATCTGAATCTTAAAAATCAAAAATCGTAAAATCTAGACTGGCATCAAGCTATTCAAGTGTTGATAATTTCCGACCTGACACCCCATAAGGTAGGACAAGTTCCAACTGATTATGGTCAATTCAGTCCCAGGAATTTTGACAAACAGCAGGATTGATTGATTAAGGGTTAATGTCGCTTCCAGCAACTAAGGCCATATCAAGACATTGCCAGTTTTAGTGGTGGAGGAGACCGACTAATATAACAGGGATTTCAATGGCTGATAAACTCGTCGATCATGTGCGGCAAACCACCGGCAATCGGAGAGTAACTGGCAACTCCACCAGATAACTATTTCGAGTTACAAAGTCCAAGATGGAAACATGACATGTGGATTTTAACCTTTATCGCCAGCGCTGGAGGGCGAAATGGCTTGGAGTTGTACCCCTAACCGACTGACCCACGGAAAATAATATTATAAAACATCTAATTCCCCACTAATCATTCGTTGGAAAATCAAACGACGAGAACACTTTTAATCTATGTCGGCGTGAAATCTCCAACTATTGTTGTGTCAGGTATGAATTTTCCAACTTCTGTCCAACTAATGGCCATTTCCGTCGAAAGTTCTGACCAAAAATATGAAAATGTGCGACTGTTAACAAATTACTCGTTAATTACTAATTACCATATCAACTCAACCCGGCTCTCCTGTCGCAAAATCTGAGTCCCTGTTACGATAGTGGTTTTGTGTGTCTCATTAATTCGATGTTCTGGAATCGCGACCAGAGTACCCATCCAATAATCCCTTGTGTAGTCTTAAGAATGTCAACGGGTATTCACAATAAATACCCGGTTATTCTTTAAATAATACCCAGGTATTCTCTAAAGAATACCCGTGTGCGTTATAAGAACACCCATGCTACGTTAATGCTTGATAATTTTGTCAGATAACAGCGGTATCAGGACAAAGTGATATCACGCAAGACTGGTGTGTTTTAACGTTTAATATCTAATCCCAACCACATGGTACACACCTGCATGATCACTATATTACATGCAAATCAATATATACTAAGACTCATATTAGGATTAATCGAAGATTAATATTGACTAAGAATAAGTGCTTTTAATATTGATATTAGGATTCATATTTACTAAATAACGGAGTTATTTGAAGGGAGATATTTGAAGGGAGATATTTTTAAGGGAGATATTATAAGGGATATATTTTAAGGGAGATATTTTAAGGGAGATATTTGAAGAAGTGTTTTTAAAGATTGAATCGCTTCCCCATTGTTGGAATATTCAGTAATGCACCATATCAACAAATCCACGAGGTGTAGCGTCCCGTATATTAGTTTTGTGCCGTTGCGGGAATGTTGAATTGGTAAGTTTCATGATGTATGTGTTGTTTTAAAGGCACAATTAATTTTAGAATGTCAAGATCACATTATATACAACATATTCCATGTTATATACATTTGGAAGAGGAACCAAACTAGATGTATTCTACCGGACTACGGAACAGCTGTGGCCTATTATTGTTCACTAGGAGACAGAGATTCTCATATTCACACCAAGACTCCCCTTAATTACCCATCATATTATTATTATGCATCGTATTGTTCAACTAAAATATAAAGTTACCCCCCCCATTCCAGTGATAATAATATACTGGAAGTAGAGACCAGGTCGAAATTAAGCACAACAGACACTTCCGTACCTTGACAAAAACAACATGTTCACAGTTTATTCGACCGGGTAAGTTGATAATACAATATGTTGGAGCTTAGTCCCTGTTTAAAATGGTATACTATGGAATATGTTGTATATAATGTGATCTCGGGATTCGAATATTGAGGGGGCTCTTAGTATTACCACAGTTGTATATATTCCTTATTTATCGTGATACATCCGCGAGTCATGCTTTGTTTTATTACAGCTTTTAATGGGTTAACTGGAATGTGTATGGTATAAGTGTGTTGTATCACTTGATCTGAACGTATGCTATAAAGTCAAACAAAACATGTATTTGAGTTTATAAAGTGTACGGAAGAGCATAATAATCACATTAATCACAACAGCACAATAGCCAACATAATCAAGACAAAGGCAACCAAAATATCAACCTATGTTCGTGCAAATATATTCGTTTTGGTAATAACTATTCACATAATAGGTTAATATTAATTCTATGATACGAACACATTAATTGCGACATTTAACAAATTACATAATCACGAAATGCTCTTTAAATCTGGAAAACACCTTCAAAGAATGGTTAAAGTGAAATTTCAACGTGGTTCCACATACAAAATAAAAAAGTATGTGGATATGTACATATATGTAAACAGTTTCATGCTTTAGTCACACATTTAACAATTGTGATGAAAATGGGATTTTATCTGCTCCACTTTATCTTTTCCTCACTTAACTAGCAACACGGTGTTTCAACCAAGCTGTGCCCCGACAACAGCCGTAGTTTCCTTCTAAATTACAAGACCTTGTTCACAAATAATAGTGCGGTTAATTACTACTCACAATCAGTTGCATTACGTCACCAGTGGCCATCACCATACAACGCTAATGCTGTCCTATGTCGTTCGAAATGGATAGTACGTGTAAGTGGACATGTATATATGCCGGCATATATTAAGTGGCAGTCCACTCATACACAACGGGCGTTAAATGAGTCCCATTATTCCCACACCTTCAGTTCGTTTATTGTGTCCTTACAATTGTTGTCAAGACCACATGGTACACGTGCGTCATCAAATGGGTTGCTGGCGCTTGTATCGTGCTATCATAGAAAGCGTATACTTATAGCACCCATTATCGTTTATGGAAAACTAGGAACACATACTTGATCAAATACCGTGTCTAACAAAGCAACTTTGGTCTCACACATTCCTTGTGTAGATAGTGTGTATTGTTCTGGTTAAGAATCTCAGCATCATTGATTTTCGTACAACATAGCGCCCATTACCCATTGAACTCAAGTATTAAACTCAAGTGGCTCAGAGTCTTCAAATAACTATCTATGAGTATTCGGCAAATTTTCTTTTATATATATTATATGTATTGTGCCAATGAGAATGAACAGCAATGCGGAGATCGATGCCCATAATATCGCGCTACGGAAATGACGACTTCTCGCCTATCATATTTCTCAACACGAAATGATTGAAAGACATAATTAGCTGTCACCATATTCAGAATCAATAACCATGCACTTGCTACAGAGAAAGGGCGTCATTTACAACCCCCAGTAACATTAGAAGATAGAAAGTTTGTGTTTTGCAGTGATGATGTCGTAGAAGATGAAACACAATTCATCATGGAATGCATTACATATTCACAACTAAGAAATGAACTTTTCGAATCAATGATTAACAATAATCCGAATTTATTACTATATTGACAAACATAATGACGGTCTCACTCTAAGCCGAACACTATGTAAACTGACCCGGCGCTTCTTCAGTGCTCGTGCTGAGCAAACAACAGTTAGGTAACCATTAATATGATACATGATCAGGAGCCTCTTGTGCATCTTAGCATATTTCGTAATTGTGTTCTTGTATATTATATTATCACTCGTTTTGTATCTACTGTTGTCCATTGTATTAGCAAACTGTCCTCGTGTTGATGTTTTTTTTTTTGCCAAAAAATCATTACCAGTGTGCGCAGAGACAACAACGAATTATACAGTTTGGCAAAAAAAAATAATACAATAAAGCTAGTCGATCGCGAGTCAGCTTCACAACAACGAACTACATAGAACATATGGGAGTAAATATATACATGAATTTTAACAAAGCTAAATCATTACACTGTTGGCATGTTTTTACTGGCCTAACTATATACTAGCTGCCATGTCGCTTAAATTAATTAACTCTCATTTCTATAGTTTTGTCTGAGGAGACATATTATGTTCGAATGCCAGATGTTAACCAATTACTAACATCGAATGATGTGCAACTCTAATTCACCGCCATACATGACATGCGAAATATACATTCCGCGGCTTTGGGCAACAAACTATTTTATAAATAATCATATACATGATATGATGACTCTATTTGTCTACCGATGGTATAAGTGGCGCCGTTCGAATCACAGTGCACGGAAGTGGAGAGGGGCATCCAAATTGATAAGAATAGTTTAGCGCCGATTTCCACTAAACGCCAAATATGTGCCGTTCGAGTAAATTTGATAATAATTTGTTTAATCGCCGAATACAAACAAACGCATACATAATCATCTTCATGATGTCAGGAATATAATCGTGTGGTTTAAAGATTTCAAAAGTGGCGACGCTCGAGTCGGGTGCACGATAGGGGAGAGGGGCACCGACATTGATACAAATATGTTTAGTGCCGATCTCCACCTAATTGATGCACATTCTTCTGCAGGATAAATCAATCTAATTGTGTGATATATAGACGCCAAATTGGTGCCGTTCGGGTGAGAGATTGGGGCACTTAATTTGATTCCATTTTTGTTTAGCCGCCGATTTCCACCAATTACATATGCATCTTCATAATTAGTCTAAGTGTGTGGTCTAAATATGTCAAAAGTGGCGCCGCTTGAGTCAGGGTTGGGAGGGGAGGATCACCAAAACTGATGCAAATATGTTGATCGCCAATTTCAACAATATTAATACACGTTCTTCTCCAACGATAGGAGGAATCAAATCGTGTGGGTTAAATACTCCACAGCTGGTGCCTATATTTGCAAATTTCTGTCTGTCTGTTATTGTCAAGGACAGAACATGGAGCGGCGCAGCAAAAATGACGAAATATGTTTGTCGCTGATTTCCACCAAATTTAAACATAATCATCTTAATGATATGGCGCCGTTAGAGTCAGGGTGCAGTAGCGGGAGAAGGGCACCACATTTGTTAAAACTAATTTTAGTGCCAATACATATTCTTCTCCATGATACGAGGAATCCAATCGTCTGATTTAAAGACGCAAAATTTGTGCCTTTTTGGGTGAGGGATTGGGGCATTAAATTTTATAGGAATGTGTTTAGTTGCCGATTATCACCTACCTGATACATATTCACATATATGCTATCATTGATATAATGGATATGGTTTAAATATGCCAAATTGGCACTGTTTTAGTCATAAATGGGTAGAGGTGGTGCACCAAAGCTGATACAATTATGTTTAACACTAATGTGCAGCTAATTCAAACACGTTCTTCTCCGATAATACGATAAATCAAGGTTAAATATGCCAAATTTGCTGTCCCTTGGTTCAGGGTTGTAGATAGGAGGTGCACTGCATTTATAGGAATGTTTTAGTGGCCGATATCCGCTAACGTGATATATAGTAATCTCCATAATTCGTTCTAAGAAGATTTTGGCGTTCAAAGTTCACAACGCCGACAAAAAGTTGATGGTGACCGAATTAAGTCACTTGAACAAATATATAAACGGGAATCAGGGCATTCACATAGTGAGCTAGTAAACACATACAGATAGAAGGCATTAACAGTATATATATATATATACATATATATATATATCATTCTATTTAAGATATACATGTATTTTTGCAAAATGACGGACCTTGAACCATCGCAGTATGTAGCCACATATAGTTTCTTCAGAGATAAAATAAAACGCAGTTATATGACTGTTCAGGATAATTCAATACTGACATCTGACAAGGGTACATCTGTCCGATACAGAGGATTTATTTCATATTTTTAAGAAAAGATTCATAGCCTAACATAACAACTTCAAATCTCACTGTGTCGGGCACATGTAGCTTATATATAGCAAAATATCTTTTAAACTGAGAATAATTAGTCAATATAGGCTATAGCACCACGAACAGATGAGCACCTGGTCGTTTCTTTAACACATCTATATTTTCATAGAACTATGACAACCTTGTGTCATCAAAATATTAGTCTAACCCACAAGATTGATTTATACATCTCTATGTAGAACCAAATTGTCGCCTTTTATTTTTGCGAATTAATGCATTGATGGTGTTCATGTTTTGATCCCAATATACGATATTTAAAATGGAATAAAAACAAACGTTAATTGCAAACTCAAAATTATAACGTCTGAAGCCGCGCAGTTGTACATAAATAAATATTTCTTTATTAGTGGGACTAGTTAATCGCGATAAAAAAAAATGACAATCCGAAAATTTTAGCCACTACCTATAATCCATGTATAAGAATTAATTTTGTGATGCCATTACGATGTAAAATCTATGGGAATACATGTAACACTTTAAGCAATTGTCTTCTCTGTTCCCACTTTATGTACACATCAGAACGTTTAACATAACTTTAACATGGGCACCGCCGGTGTACCCTTCAAGTATACAAAGAAACACATAATTATTGATTGTCTTGCGGTGGAATACCCTCGATTGTGCCTTCTGAACAACAGACCTGCGGCCACATCTGGGAAATAGTTATCGTTATTCGACCGCAAGACAGGTAATTGCATTTAACGCATTTAAAGGATAATTTTAGAGTTTCTCTCTCCCAAGGCATAATTCATTATCAATTCTGAACTATTTCGGAATTCCAATTAAATGTGCAGTGACAGGAACAACGTGCAATTATACTCATGCATGCATTCGCGCTGTGGAACGTGAATGTAGGTCGTTGGTTGGTCAAGTTACGTCACGGGACGTCAAACGCTGACCCTTGCTTGCTTCATATTATGTGGATGCAACGCGCTACGTTGGAAATGAGTGTAAATATAAGTAATCAATCTTGATTTTCTATGGAGCTGTGAAATTTTAACTGCTGATTTGATTCTTGTGACCTCATACAATTTAATTGAATGGCGTCACGCACTCATATAACTGAGCAGGTCTAAGAACTGTGCTCGATTTCACAATGACGAGTTAGAATTCAACTTGTTTCATCGCGCATCCGGAACAACCATCGGCTTAAACAGTTCGTTTTACATTGCGGACTGTTGATTGTACATTTTACGTTTGAACAGATCAGAGTATTCTCAATAACACGTGTCTCAATTGTCTCGCTCCCCGTGCTATTGCAGTGTTGCTATTTCAGCAACAATTAGCTAAACTAATTTCGACAACGAAGCGATATAGATACACCCAGAATATATTAAGAACATCGTCCCTTTTCCATAGTTGCTTGGTAACTTCTGCTTAGTGAAGAATATTCCAATAGAAAATTAGAAACATTCTCAAGAACATCAAGGGTGCGGGTTAGCACAATGAGTACGAGATAACTCGTAGTTGGCACTCTAAGTGTTAAACAAATGTCATGCATTTAAAATATATTTTAAAAACGGCTTGTGTAATTTTTCGTACTGGTGAATCTTCCAATGGAAAAGTAAACAACATTCTACACACTCTCAAACGTTGCGGCTACAATTGCAAGTTATAATTGTACAGTCGTACGCAGTTTTAATAATATCCTTTAATGTTGTTACCTGGTTACTTTTGCTTGACAAGTACTCTCACAATAGAATAGTAAAGCGGTTCCCCAAAATAACCAATGTAGTAGTTACACAGTTACATTAGGAAATCGTTTTAAAATAGCCCATGTGTCGCGTTACTTGATTACTTGTAAATACAGAAACAGAAATAAAGTTGAACTATTCTCAACAATTCCAAATCGTAAAAGGACAAAATCGATTATTCTTCACAAAGCGGGCTATTCAACAGACCCTCGCACAACTACGCACATAATCGACATATGACGTGAAATATGAACATGTGATTATTTGATTCGAAAAGAAGCATATAATGGATCATTTCCGTTATTTCGTTTTATGGCGTTTTAATACACATGTTAAAGAGCGTACATCTGAAAAAGTTGTGAGTTGGCTTATTTGTATTATTGTCCTGTATTGTCTGCACATAATCTACTTAGAATCGCCTCATTATGAGTCAATAATGTGACTCATGCTCTCATTTTCAGCACATCATTGACACAAAATAAAGCGATTCTAGGGAGACTATCAACATAAAACAAGTTATGTTATAAGCAGATAATGTGCGGGTTTTTGGGAGAACAGACTGGGATATTAATATAACAAATTGGTAAATTAATTATCACACGAAGACCTATGTTATGATCGGGAGATGATCGCGTGGATGTAGACAATCAATGTGCGTTTTTGAGAAGTAATTGGTTTATTTTATGTATTAATGATAGTTACAAATAGCAAGTCAAATATACATATATTATTTGCAGACTGAATAATAGAGATGATGGAATTGACCTTGTAAAAATACTGGTATTTTTTCGGATGACATCAATCATTACTCTACGTCACAATACGTATACTGTAAATAGGTGTCATACTAGAAGTATACACTGAATGTGTATTGCTATAAATTAATGCTTTGCATAGGCATATAGTTCCCCATATGATAACGGGACCTGCTAGCAACTCTGTTCAAAATGTATGATTAAACTTAAATACTTACACTTTCAACGCGAAGACATCTGTCGTGATTTCTTCCAAAAACTATAGTAAAATGTATCAAAATAATATGTATTTATGAAAGCAACACCGTTCTGCATTCAGATACCGACAGCTTTAAGTACATCTTCTGACAGTTGATATAAGTATTTGCGATACATATGACGAGGAAGGTTTGGAACTTCAAACTAAATTAAATGCTCAATATGAGCAGCATTGAGCACACTTCTAGCATTAAATCATATAAGTACATGCAAAGATGTATAATCACACACCCTGTACATTCAAACAATTAGCGCCCGTAAGAATCAGTACAAATCACCATACAGTTTACAACGAATGTTTCCAATGTGCATCAATCAACAACTGCAGCCCCACTGCGTAAAAAGCTATGAACCACCTACGCCACTGCAGGCCGACCATGTGCACACGCTTGCTGCTTGTTTTTCTTGAGCAACTGTGTTAGAATTTGAAAAATATGTTAGTTACAATTGTTTTAGTAGGTTTGAAAAATTGTACATTCTATTAAGGTATATTAAAATATAAAAAATGACTGGCATATCGATTAGTGTCATTGGTTTCGACCGACAGAATAATTAAACAAAGTTCATGTGAATTCACACACGTTGTTTACTGAGAGATGCCAGTGAATTAATTGCCCTTGTCGGCGATAGGTGACGCTGCGAAGATCAACGCTGGTTAATGAAACCTTTCATGACGGAAGATGCGCTGTTGCAGCATTACATATCATGTACCAGTCCATGCCCTTATATACCGAGTCTCCCATAAGGAGCTTCGCATATACAATAAAATGCACTGTCTTACAACGTAAAGGTAAATATTGTTAGTTCAATGTATTATATTACATGTATATATGCGATGTTCCCTATGGGAGACTTGCATATATAAGAGTATGCATTGACACAGTGTTTTCGAAAAAATTCAGGAAGCTCCAATCATGAAGGAGTTTACAACCATTGATATAAGAAATGGATGTGGATATATTGCATCAAACGTTAACAATGGTACCATACACGACGGCTAGAGATTACCTGCGTTGAAAGATCTGTTGCGAAAATATGGTTCCAAGACTTCTGGAAAATGATTTACAAGAGTCACAAAGGTCCGAATCGGCATCTCTGGTTTAGACTAGGTTTTATTCTAGACCAGGTTTAACTCCAGTTTAAACTAGGTTTAAGTAGGGTTTAAACTTGGTTTTACAGTAGTTAAACCAGGTTTATGGGAGTAAAACTGGATTTTAGCGTACTTAAACCAAGTTTTGTGATAAACTCAGTTTAAGTTGAAACTAGGTTTTATTAACGTGATAAAGTTATGGTAATATTACTAATTGTTTGTGGTGAATTGGCTATATAATCATCAGTATAAGCTTAGGTATATATGATTTATACGTACCATACGTCTCGCCTCGAACATATACCTTTAAATATACTTTGAAAAAAATTCAAAGTTAAACCACCCTACCCCAGGTTTGACTAAAACCTAGTTTTTTGGGTTTAATTATTCGGCCGATATTTTTCGCCCAATATTGATGGTGTTTCTTCGTGAATATGGGAGTGTTTATTTTGAATTGGGGGAGGCGTTTATGCGCGGGCGTTTGTCACTCAATGTAGATGCAGGAGAGTCTTAGTGGAATTCGGGGAGGCGATGTCGGTACTTATGAGATAAATTCTAACAAAATATGTGTAAGTGTGATGGATGATTTCTTGCTATATATGTCTGTTTGCAATTCGCTCGTTCGGATGTCGATTTGGCGGCTGAGAGCATGGCGGGATCGGACTGATCAGATTGACACGTTAGACACGAACATGACTTTTGAAACTGATTCCTTATTCACAAAAAGGTCTCTTTCGGTCAATTTGGCGCATGGGTTGGTGGCCCGCCCAAATACCTATCAGAAACACCACAGCCTTCACCCGGGGGAGGTTAACGGCCACCCTGAGGGGGTGGAGTATGGACTATTTTGGAGAACTGTAAGGATTTCGACCAATTTGATAGTTTGGGTGGGTGGCTCGCCCCAAATAACCCATAGAAACACCCCACCCCTCACATCCGGGGGGGGGGGGGGGTACCACCGATGGGGTGAACGTGGGATATGGACCATTTTCGAGACTGGTAAGGATTTCGGCATGGATGGATGGCCCGCTCAAATGTCCCATAGAAACAGCCCACCCCTGAACGCTGGGGGACCACCCCAGGAGGTGAAAATGGGGTATGGACCATTTTCGAGAACGGTAAGGATTTCGGTCAATTTGACGTCAGCAGTGTGGGTAGCCCGCTTCAACTACCCCCTATAAAAACCTCACCCGGAGGTACCACCCCGAGGGGGTGAAATGGAGTATGGACCATTTTCGAGAACGGTGGGTGGCACATCCCAAATGCCCCCCATATAAACACCCCACCCCCACTCGGACCCCATTTTCACCCGCGGTAAGGGTGGGGGTGTTTCTATGACTATATTTGAGGGCGGGCCGCCCACCAATGACGTCATATTGGCCGAAATCCTTACCGATCTCGATAACGGTCCATACCCCATTCTATGGGGTATTTGGGGCGGGCCACCTACACAATCGTAATATTGACCAACAGAGGCATGTTTTTGCGAATAATGAATAAAATGCTCCATACCCCATTTTCACCCCAGCAGGGTGGTACCCTCCAGGGATGAGGGTAGGGTGTCTATATGGGATATTTGGAGCAGGCCACATACCATCTTCAACCCTCGGGTGGTAACCCACCCCACCCCGCCCGGATGTGAGGGGTGGGGTGTTTATATGTGTTATTTGAGGTACCCTTCCCCGGGGGTGAGGGTTGGGGTGTTTCTATTCGGTATTTGGGCGTAACCAATTTCCACCTCCTCTGGTAGGACCCCTCCCCCCGGCAAGGGGTGGGTAGGGGTGGTTCTATGGTGTATTTTGATCGTGCCACCCACTCCTGCTGCCAAATTAATTAGCCTAAATCCTTACCGTCCATACCCCTGTTATCCCGGGGTGAGGGGTGATGTTTCTATCGGGTATTATGGGCGAGCCACCCATTCATGCCGTCAAATTCGCAGAAATCCTTCCCATCTCAAAAATGATCCATACCCCATTTTCACCCGTCCGGATGGTAACCCCGGGGTGGTGGTGTTT
Source organism: Siphonodentalium dalli (assembly GCA_032622095.1). Classification (NCBI taxonomy): domain Eukaryota; kingdom Metazoa; phylum Mollusca; class Scaphopoda; order Gadilida; family Siphonodentaliidae; genus Siphonodentalium; species Siphonodentalium dalli. The sequence goes on along the minus strand of CP136068.1, from coordinate 160,050,161 downwards.
CTATGGGGTATTTGTGGCGGGCCCCCACCCATGCCCTCAAGAGATATTTTTGAGTTCCAAAAGTCACGTTCGTCCATGATATTAGATAATATCTAACCGTTATACAACAGACCGTGCATTCGTCGTGATTTCTCAAAGCGCACGGGTTATTCCCCTGATTAGGAGATTATATAGCGACAACAGGTCGCGTGACCGGACAATGAATTGACAAGTAGCGATAATAAACAGACAGACCACGCCTCCTATTCTTGCAATTGGACAAGTGAGGCCCACAGGTAACGCAATCGACCAAATCTATGTCGTCCCAGCGGTGGAGAAAAACTTGGTTTTACTAATAAAACCCAGTTTAAACTGGTAGTTTAAACTAGGTCTAAACTGGAGATGCCGATTCGGACCAAATAGTTTAAAACGTTTTTAAAATTACCTTTCAATTTGCGCTATTTTAAGAACTCGAGTTAACACCGGAAGATAACTTCATGAAAATCGATATGACATTATCGATAATATTGGAAAACATAGTACGTGACATCGAAATAGATACACGTGGACAATCGGTGAACCGTTATAGACCGGAGAAAGATTAAAACGAATGTGTTCTTTATTCGGAAGAATTTGCAAACTGACCGACATGACGGACAAATTCGAACATGCAAAACGATTCAATGTCATGACTGGTAAACTGAAAACCAAAGCAGTGTTTGGTAGGGTATCACAGAACCCATTGTTCTGGTAAGTGCCAGTGTTCTCATGGGCAGATTGGAAATCGTAACTAGAGGTGTGACTCTCCCAATGGGACTAAGGACACCCCCGTGTTTTTAAAACACTAAGATGTTTCACATGTCAGTAAACATTTAGTTAAAATAATAAAATAAAAGATTCCCATTGCAGGTGCACAAACCTAACCCCTAACCCTAATCCTAAACTATTTACCGAAAATGCAGGAATACAAGCTCGGACAAAATTATGCATGTTGCAAAAAATGTTCGAAGTCTAAAAAGGGAAATAACTCCACAAAAAAACTCCGACATATGTCATAATCGCATGTGCACAGGTTCCCATGGTGGTTGATGTCTGTGCCTAGTTTCACGGAAAATGATCACAAAACGACCGAGAAAACATCCGGACAAATTTGTGTCCACGGACGACGGACGGACGACGGACGGACAATCTGATTCCAGTATACCCCCACAACATCGTTGCGGGGGGGGGGGGTAAAACAACCATTTTTATATTTATTGACAAATACGTACATATGGGTACCATATTATAGACACAGATACTCGCACTTCTAAAAATCATTTTTGCAACACGGTCATTAACTATCATGCCTGGCAATGACCAACTATAGCTAAAATATCCATATGTTGCTATTGTAGCTACATGTACATATGATTATAGATGGTGGATGGATCTGGTGGAATAGAGATAACCCAACTCAACAAAAAATCATTTATATATACAAGAACATGATTTGATTCTACTCGTATTAAATACTGGTACCATTTTCATGTCTTATTAACAAACTGTTCCAACATTGTTACTTTTTCCTGACAACTGTACTTAAATAGAAGAAGAATAGATCATATATGGATGGACCTGAGTCCCATATCACATATCATAACCAATTTCTAAACATATGCATGTGCTTAGCTATGCTTCTCGGATAGTCCGCAAGCTGGTGCGACCTAAATGTCATGGGCGGTGGTTTCATAAGTTGTGACAACATAATACCCCCACCCTTAGTTACAACATATCGCGGTATTGCTTGAATGGAATGCAGATAGGGTAAACTATTGTTTTACAATATCAACCAAAATGTAGCTACATATAGCTATTGTAGCTATAACTGAGTATTGCCAGACATGATTTTTTAGATTAACAAATAATATAGTTAAGCAATGAGAAAAACAATTAGCCATTGCTTACATTCGCACTACTGGCGTGGATCAATCCAATTAACACGGCGTATGGTACACTCAACATGTAGATAACAGAGCATGTCGCCGCTGCATCATATCATGTGAGTTATTTATAACTTCTTACAGTAAACAGCAAGCACGACAATTATATGTTTACTCTCGTTGCACCTGCAATAGTCGGAGCGCCACCTGGTCGGCAGATAACCCAATCTCTCTTTATAGTACAGCGGCCAAACGCCAAAAGTGGTCGGGTACCCCTACCCACGGTAGAACAAGTTAAAACCAACTTTTTTTGAAGGAGAAATATATACTGTAGACGAAAATGATAGTGAAAAATAACGGAATTGGGGGTGGCTATTCTCAAATCGACGATGAACGATACCCACCAGTGACTTTTCCCAGAAATTAACGATTTTGGTAAAGTGAGCCCTGCGGCTATGTCCTAAGTTAATAGCCCACATTGTAGGCGTTAAAATGACTTCAGCATACCATACATGTACCTGATATGCAAGAAGTGTTGGTTCATTTGGATTTTCGTGCCATTTGGAGCCGAAACATTTATTTTTTGTTGAAAAATCGCTCTTTTTCAAAAATATTATATTTTTCGAACATTATCATTCAAACGGATATTGCAATAATATTGAAATATTTAATCCATATGGTGTAGTAGTTATCTGACAAGCATATGAAGAAAGAAGTTAACAAAAAATTTAAACGGTTTGCGAGATATTGGATTTTAGCTACCCCTCCCCCAAACACGTTTTTGGTCGAAAAAAATATACATATTTTTAATAATGACATTACAAACATTTTCGAATTGATCTGAATGGGACCCAATATGAATCTTGAACTGAAAGTGTTGTCCAGAGATGCCGCTTAATCGATTACAGATGTGTTCAGGCTTTCAGACCCCCAGTTACACCAACAACAATTATTTTATTGAAAACAGGTAATTTTGCATGCATTGACATCGATGTTAAGTACTAAAACATTTGTTATAAACAACACGTGACCAACTATATAATTCATATGGCTCAGTAGTTATCTGGACATCACAAGTAGAAAGATTTTGACAGAAATTGTCAACGGTATTCAAGCTATTGGAATTAGGTACCGCTCCCCTGGATGCGAATTGGTAGAAAAACTATATATTTATGATAACAAGACAGACCTTTCTAAATTATTCTAATGATCATTATTCGTGTGATGAAAACCTGATCCGTAGACACGGCGAGCCTGGTTTTAGATGACCTCAGGTTTCCAATTAAACCCCCAGTTACAACAACCACAACAACACAATATTTTATTTATGACATGTAATTTTATATTAACACATATCGACTTTGAGCAACTGAAGTATTTGTTCTAAACGACACATAATATAGACTACCATAATCATACAGAACAAAATCATATTGCTCCCCCGCCCTATTAGACGTCCTGAACACACCACGAACTGAACAAATACGATCTCAATATTAAGAATCATGTAATTATAAAGGACAGTTACATAAGGAAATATACAATGTTTATGGATGGGTTTGTTCCCGAAACAGTGTGGCACTTTGCTTGGCAAATATGAAGGGCGAATTTGCTATATTTTTCAAGAACACTCTACCCAATTTAAAGACTTCAACGCAATACGAAATTCAGCTATATGATCTCTAATTCTCTATAATAACCGAGAGTGTGACGGGAATGTAGTTCTATCAGAGAATACATAATTTGTATGGATGGGTTGTGCATGTGTCGCTTTACACAAAGTGGTTGATAAATAAGAAAGACGAATTTTTTGTTTTAGGCCCCCCCTACACAATTGAAGTGTTAAAGTTGAACAACTCACGAACTGAAATGATTGCTGTAAATATTAACTGAGGATGTGGGCAAAAAATAGTAATATCGGGGCGCATACATGGTGTTGATGGATGGGTTGGTTGTATCCCGAAAGCCTTTAGCACTTTACGAAAATCGGATGGCAAACTCCAAAGGCGAATATTTTTTGTTTTGTGGGACCCCTTTATATGCCCATTTAAACTCTTGAAAACACAATGCGCCGAATATTCATGCTTTTATTATTAAATCACAGTGTGAACGGAAGGTATTGCTATCAGGGAATATACATGTTATATGGGTAGTTTGGTTCCCAAAATCCTAGGGTACTTTACAAAAGGCGGCTGGCAAAAACCAAAGCTGAATATTTTCTTTGAGCACCCTACCCCATTTAAAAAGTCTTAAACACACTAATGGATGGACATGTTCTCAATATTAACTGGGTGTGGACAAATTGTATGTAATTCAGGAAATATACCTCTTCGTTGCACGATGGGTGGGTTGGCTGGCTTCCCAATGTCTGGGACACTTTACAAAAAAGTGCCTAGCAAAGAGAAGGCGAAATCTCACTGTTTTGGGTACCCATAACCCTTCTAAACTCTTTAGCACACACTGAACCGAATCTATATGCTCTCATGTATTATTTACAATTTGTATGGGTGTTTTGTTCTCGAAATCCTGGAACACTTTACAAAAGGCGGCTGGCAAATACGAAATGTAATGTGTTAGGCCACACTACCCCATTTGCAGTCATGGGAAACACAATGAACCGAAAGGATGTGCTCCCATTATTAACTGCGTGTGTAGATAAATGGACGCTATATGAAGAGTATAGTATACCAGGGTCTTGAATGTCTGGGCCACTTTACAAAAAGTTGTTGATTTAAGAGAAAGGCGAATACTCACTGTTTTGGGGGGGGGCCCATTAACCCATTTAATATCTTGATCATAGCATGAACTGAAGTTATATTCTCTCATACTTAGCTGAGTGTGTGATCGAAAGGTATTGCTATTATGGAATTATTAATTGATATATGGGTGATTTGGTTCCCCCGAAATCCTGGAACACTTTACAAAAATCGGCTGGCAAACAAGAAGGCGAATTTTCTATATCTTGAGGACCCCACTATCCAACTTGAAGTCTTAACAAAATGATATGCTCTCAATGTTAACTGAAGTTGTGGACAAATGGGATTATTTTCTGGCAATACGAATCTGTTATGGATGAGATGGTTCCCGAAAGCCTATGGCACGTCAGCAAATGGAATGGCAAAATTTTACTCTCAGGGGACTCCATCCCTATTTGAAGTCTTGAACACACCACTAGCTCAAGGCATAATCTATTCATATTATCCGAGATTGTGGCCGAATGGCTGTTCTGTCAGAAAAGATGCAATGGTCTCGCGAGCCCGCCGTTCGCGAGAACACCGTGGCACCTTACACAAAGCGGATGGCAAACGATGTAGGCGAATTTTAAGCGACCCCTACCCCATGTAAACCACTGAACCTACAACGAACTGAATGGATGTGCCCTCAGGGTCAAACGACGATCTGGACAAATGGCTATTATATAAAGAAATACACAAGTTTTATAGATTGGTTAATACCCGACAGTCAGGGACACTTTACAAAAAGTGACTGAAAAATAAATAATGCGATTTTTCAATGATTGTATTACCCCCTTCCCAATTTGAAGATTAGAACACACCACGGACTGGAACGATATCATCATTGACTGCGTGTATGGACAATGGCGAGTTAATTGTACATGGACGTAAACAATGTAAATAGATGGACTTGGGTTCTGAAAGAATGAGCAATTAACGAAAAGTGACTGGAAAATAAGAAAGGCAAAATTTTGAGGACCCCTACTTTATTTGAAGTCTTGGAAGACACCACATGGTGAAATGATATGACCCCAATGTTAATTGAGGGCTTGACCAAAGGTTAGTTTCTATCAGAATATACATATGTGTTGGTTCCCGAAAGTCTGCATCGTGTGGCACCCCACAACAAGCGGCTGGCAAATGTTCACTGTTGTATGTACCCCTACCCTATTTGAAGTCTTGAACACATCATGTACTGAAGGGATTATGAATTCAATATCAACATATATTGTGGCCGAAACTATGCGATATATAAGTATGTGGTAGTTCTATCCGGAGGGAAACAATTTATCTGGGAGAGAGATTGTATGGGGAAAATTAGGATGTAATCCAGTTGGAACTGATTGGATACAATTATATACACATGGTTTCGTTGGAGCTGATTGGACGCAATGCTACACATATAATGTTATTTTCGTCATTGATACGCCCGTCGCCGTGAGATTGCAGACGATCTGGTGGTGGTAAATTTCGCACTCAGCAGGGTTTCAATGCTTTTCACGAAGTTTTAACAAATGGCAGCGTTATGGAAATCGCTTTGTTTTCGAGATAAATGTCTGAACCCCGTCAACTATTTTAATATGTTCGCGATGACTGAGTTGCTGTACATAAAAAGAGTATTTCTGATAAAATTACATTCAGTATGGCGCATAGACGTTCAGTCTTAGGACCACTGTATTCCAAAAAGTAATGATATGCTTTTTCTGTTTGCCACAATGACAGAGAGGGGACGTTTTAATGTGATTACTCAATTGGCCATAGTTCAAACTACTGCATTTCAATCTTAAACGCGAATGGAGTACTTGTGCATTTATACGTCGGACATGCTGGGTTTCCCAGCTGTCCAATTATTGTAATCTCTGTATACCATTATTGTTTTTTTGAGAATAAACTATTGATTGGTTGATTGATATGCGACACTTATTGTATGTAATAGCAAAATGCGTTGTTGTTGTAATTTGGGGTCTGGAAGCCTGAACACGTCTTTAATCACTTAAGCAATGTCCCCGGGCTCAATGTTCAGCAAAAGAATTATGTTGGGTCCCAGTATGATCAATTGGGAAATTTGGTAATGTTCTGAACAAAAATATGTAATTTTTCGACCAAAAACGTGTTTGGGGGAGGTGTAGCTAAAATCCATTATTTCGCAAATTATTTTAAATTTCTGTTAACTTCTTTCTGCATATGATTGGCAGATAACTGCATCACCATAAGAATTAAATATTTGGGCACTATAACAATATCCATTTGAATGATAATGTTCGAAAAATAATATTTGTGTGAAAAAGTGCGATTTTTCAGCAAAAAATAAATGTTTTGGCTTCAAATGGCAGGAAAATCTAAATTAACCAACACTTTTTTCATATCAGGTAGAGGTATGGTATGATGTATTAATTTTAACCCCAACATTATGGGCAAATAGGCTAGGATATAGCCACAGGGCTCGCTTTACCAAAATTTCTGGGAAAAGTCACTGGAGGGTATCGCTCATCGTCGATTTGACAATAGCCACCACCTATTCCGTTATTTTTCAATTTCTGTCAAATTCTTTCCACTTGTGATGTCCAGATAACTACTGAGCCATATGAGGTATATAGTTGGTCACGTGTTGTTTATAACAAAGGTTTTAGTTCTTAACATCGATGTTAATGCATGCAAAATTACCTGTTATCAATAAAATAATTGTTGTTGTTGTAACTGGGGGTCTGAAAGCCTGAACACATCTGTAATCGATTAAACGGCATCTCTGGACAACACTTTCAGTACAAGATTCATATTGGGTCCCATTCAGATCAATTCGAAAATGTTTGTAATGTCATCAAAATTATGTATTTTTTTCGACCAAAAACGTGTTTGGGAGAGGGGTAGCTAAAATCCAATATCTCGCAAACCGTTCAAAATTTTTTTTAACTTCTTTCTTCATATACTTGTCAGATAACTGCTACACCATGTGAACTAAATATTTCAATATTATTGCAATATACGTTTGAATGATAATGTTCGAAAAATATAATATTTTTGAAAAAGAGCGATTTTTCAACAAAAAATAAATGTTTCGGCTCCAAATGGCACGAAAATCCAAATTAACCAACACTTATTGCATATCAGGTACAAATATTGTATGCTGTAGTCATTTTAACACCAACAATGTGGGCAAATAACTTAGGACATAGCCGCAGGGCTCACTTTACCAAAATCGTTAATTTCTGGGAAAAGTCACTGGTGGGTATCGTTCATCGTCAATTTGAGAATAGCCACCACCAATTCCGTTATTTTTCACTATCATTTTCGCAAAGAGTATATATTTCTCATTTAAAAAAAGTTAGTTTTAACTTGTTCTACTAGAGCTCTTTTTCGATTTGGCCGCTGCACTATTACTCTGCCAGTCGAAATACAATGACCCCAATCGATCGTTTCTTATCTGAAATTAGCAGAATGGATGAACCGAAATTCTTCAACCGCCCTTCGTCGAGGCTAAGATTGAAATAGAGAGGCATTACTATTAACATTACTATTAACATTACTATTAACATTACTATTAACATTACTATTAACATTACTATTAACATTACTATTAACATTACTATTAACATTACTATTAACATTACTATTAACATTACTATTAACATTACTATTAACATTACTATTAACATTACTTTTAACATTACTATTAACATTACTATTAACATTACTATTAACATTACTATTAACATTACTATTAACATTACTTTTAACATTACTATTAACATTACTATTAACATTACTATTAACATTACTTTTAACATCACTATTAACATTACTATTAACATTACTATTAACATTACTATTAACATTACTATTAACATTACTATTAACATTACTATTAACATTACTATTAACATTACTATTAACATTACTATTAACATTACTATTAACTGTTTTATTTCCAAATGGTCATCTAAGATGTCAGAAGACGACTGATGAAATGCCATGTTTTGTGACAATAACTACATATGCATGTCCTTATTGCGTTAAGTTCGACACACAGCAGAGTGAATACATCAGAAGTTAAGGCATGATTGAATAATGCAATATAGATTATCAAAGTGTTCATTCAATTATATTTACATACTAAGTGTTGTCACCACTAAATCCAGCATTCTGATTGGTCGGCGCCCACGTGGCTAGTTGCAGTTATTTCTCGGTGAATGCCCAACGCCTTATAACACCAAGCTCATAACACCATCGATACGTCATTGGGTTTGGAAAGACGAACGCGTAATGTTTTGGGCGCATTTGGACTCGATCAGGATTGACTTAATACATCATCGGGTTTCAATATGAAGAGAAATTGTTCCTATTAACATTTGCCAAGGGTGCTATTGGGTATTTTGGGCTGTTTTTGTCACGATACACTTTTCGATTTAAATACATTTACACAAGTGGCTTTTTCGCTAAATCTATATAAATATAAGGATTAACTGTCATGTGGACTATTTTTTATGAAGATGTAACCGTGAGGTAAGTGGTCATAACTTGTATGTAAAACCCTTCGGGTTTTACACAAGTTATGTCCACTTACCTCACCGTTACATCTCCATAAAAACAGTCCACATGACAGTTAATCCTTATATATTTACACACTAAGTGTTGTCATCACTAAATCCAGCATTCTGATTGGTCGGCGCCCACGTGGCTAGTTGCAGTTATTTCTCGGTGAATGCGCAACGCATCATAACACCAAGCTAATAACACCATCGATACGTCATTAGGTTTGGAAAGACGAACGCGTAATGTTTTGGGCGCATTTGGACTCGCGAAGGATTGACTTAATACATCATCGGGTTTCAATATGAAGAGAAATTGTTCCTATTAACTTTTGGCAAGGGTGCTATTGGGTATTTTGGGCTGATCTTGTCACGATACACTTTTCGATTTAAATATATTTACAAAAGTGGCTTTCTCGCTAAATGTATATAAATATAAGGATTAACTGTCATGTGGACTATTTTTATGGAGATGTAACGGTGAGGTAAGTGGACATAACTTGTATGTAAAACCCTTCGGGTTTTACACAAGTTATGTCCACTTACCTCACCGTTACATCTCCATAAAAACAGTCCACATGACAGTTAATCATTATCTAAAAGATTGCCAACTCAATTGCCATATCTCGTTATTGTATATACTGCTTACTATGGTCGTTGATTTCTGCGTTCAGTTGAGTGATGCTTTTGGTTTGTTACAAATATTCATTATATTAAATATTCACATCAGTGGATAATAGTTTAATTATCTTCTGCCAACGTATTATTGATGATGGATGTCTGAGTAATGGTTGATTAGTAAATTTACAGTTTATGCCTTCACGACAATATTATTTGATAGTATGCCGACTGTCCAAGATTCACAATGCTATCACAGTACATGCATATTTGGACTCATTATATGCATTTAATCTCTGTAACTGTATACATGGCATTGTCCCATAGTATGCCATAACTCGTTGTGTAGCGCTGGTTTCGGATACAGTTTAGGTGTATCACAATATTTAATAAATATTAATGTTAATGAATATATATACCACAACAACAATTTTTAGGATCAAGCCATTTAGAGATTTCGGCTGGAAGTCAGTTGTGGGGTTATTCGCTCCCTTCAAGACAACGACGACCAAACAGCAGGCTGTTTCCACCCCTGACCGTCCAGCAGCCAAGCTAAAAGCCAAACAAGTTCGAAAAGCCCCGGCTCGTCCGACGAATCGGTTTTATTCCACATCCGATGCAATGTCACATGACATGACGTAAATATACGATCGAATTCTTAGACCAGTGGACAGCGCTGTGTGCTTCTATAATACGCCATTCTGGCGTTATTGATTTGGTTGTAAATTGTCCAAAGTCATTGTGCTTTAACATACTTCCAGGAGACATATCGGTCCCACATAATTCAATATAGTTCACACCTCCGATGGTTTTGATTTTAATTATTTAAGTAAAATACGGACTCCACGATCATGCGCCCACGTCTGTTTTGTTGATATCGTTACCCGGAAATGTAAAATAAAATGCCTTATTCAATGGGTAGCCGGATTCGCCATCTCCGATTTAAACCACGGAATTAGCTGTCACACGGCGGTTTAGACTTAGAGGTTTACGTAGATCAGGTTTAAACCTGAGATGATGAATCCGGCCTTAGGATTCTAAAATCCTTTTCAATACATCAACTACCATAATGTAATTCTCAGCCAACTCCAACTTATAAGCAAATCGTTTTACATCAATTTTACCATTAGGTCAAAAATTACAGTTAAGGTGTTATATTTCACCCGTCGTCATGAATCAAACATTTATAAAGATAAACACATACAATATTCAGCAGCCGCAGGACTTATACAAATTAAATACAATATGTCATAAATGGTAATACCTTCAATACAATATTATTAGTCATCAATACATGTATTCAAAAACATTAATACATTTCAAATCAGTGTTCATACATAATTCATCAATATTCCTTATCATTTGCTGTAGTCACTTTAACCCTTTACCCAACAAACCGGCCAAAACCGGCCAAATAAAGCTTCAACAGCCTAAAATATCTCAATAGAACCATACAAATATGGATATCATTGGAACCGGCTCCTTGACCACATTGTGATAGTTACAGTTATGCCCTGTGCCAATGCATTCTCTTATATATGCGAGTCGACCATAGGTCGCCTCGCATATATAAGAGAATGCATTGGCCTAAAAAAAATATTTTTTTAACATTTTTTCTTACATTCTTTAACAATTTTATAATTTTTAATGTGTTAAGCCAATGCATTCTCTTATATATGCGAGGCGACCTATGGTCGACTCGCATATATAAGAGAATGCATTGGCACATGGCCGTTCTGTTGGGTAAAGGGTTAATGCGTGACTCACATGACGCAAACTGTTATACTCTGTTACTAAGAGGGAACAATGCTCTTAAAACAACATACCAATAACATCATGATAAAACATTTCGTATACACTGACAAGGGAACATCATATTTCGAAACCACCACGGGGCTTGAAATACCACAACACGTGTGCAGCATGTCTCCCGTTAAATTGATGAAATACAACCATGGCAATTGTCGCACATCTCAACTAAAATTAGTCTACATATAGTTTTCTTGTTAACGCTCGCCTATTCGGTCAATAATTGCTCTCGAATCGCGAAACTTGACAGACGCCGCACATGACCAATTCATTTCTGACAGGTCAATACATTACCTTAGAAAACATCATCTGAACTACGCTCAATTGCAAATATATCTGGATTCGGGGCGCAACAGTTACTATCGGCGATAAACACACAAATTATTTCGCCATCTAAAGTCAATTCGTGTAAACACTATATCAGAATGACGGTGTGTGTGTGTGCTGTCAACTTGGTTTAATAATCGTAAAAATAAGTAATTTGAGAAAGATTATTATAATGTCTATTGTATCACCCTACTGGAGTTTTTCACATCACTTTAAGCGCGCGAGCAGGGTTAATATGTTTGAGTGAAATTGACATGGCTCGTTAAACGACATGACTTCCTCATCTGACTGGGCCAACATGCAATAACGGATATACGTTCACTATCGGTTTATTTCAGAAACAAATAGTTCAATATGAACCCATATGAATTGAATATGTTGATTATGAACCTATTTGCTGGAGGATATATTGAAGTGTTTCACGGAGACACTATCTGGCTTTTGCTCAAAGCGCTCCGATTAAATAGAACAATAACGGTACGTTTTGTTTTACACCGTCTCTTATCCTACAAACATCATATCAGTTCAACATGACCCACCCGCATCATATCAAATCAACAGGATCCACCGCATCATATCAATTCAACAGGGCCCACCCGCATCATATCAAATCAACAGGATCCACCCGCATCATATCAATTCAACAGGACCAATCCCCATCATATCAATTCAACAGGATCCACCCGCATCATATCAATTCAACAGGACCCACCGCATCATATCAATTCAACAGGACCAATCCCCGTCTTATCAATTCCGCAGGACCCAACAACATCATATAAATTCAGCAGGACCCACCCAGAATCATATAAATTCAGCAGTACCAATCTGTATCATATCAATTCAACAGGATCCACCGCATCATATCAATTCAACAGGACCCACCCGCATGATATCAATTCAGCATGACCAATCCGGATCATATCAATTCAGCAGGACCCAACAACATCATATCAATTCAGCAGGACCCACCCAAAATCATATAAACGACACCAATATCTTATTTTTGCGGCAAAATGGACATAGAACATTATAGCACTCATCCGACAAATTAGCAGGACCACTTAACCAGGTGTGAGTCAGTTACAAACAGTGTTCAGATCTAATTCCTTGCCAGCCAGCCATACTGACAGACATACTGATATATTCTCCCACATGGCGTGTCTTTGAATCCGTATGCCGCATTATTATCCAATCGCATACAGTCCTCCCATCCTTGCTCCGGATCGCCAGGCGCCCATTGAATGTACGGAATCTCGACACCAGTCCATCCTATATGTATGTTGTCATTATTAGTGTCACGGCCATCGATCCAGACGACATCTACAATTGGAGATGCATACATGTATTACTATGCTGCAACATAATCACTGCTTGAACAAATTGGTATATATAGATATTATAAAGTAAGATAATAATTTCTGTCTGTCTGACCGTTGCGATATTTCTCCCAGATACCTGGACCGATTTCAACCGCGTTTGATGTGGTGACTCGGGGTAACCAGATAAATGATATAGCGGCGTTAGTTTTCTCAATTGTTTTTATTTAAAAATACATAAAATTACGCACTTTAAAATGTATTTTCACTGTGGCTTGCGTCATAAACGGAATAACGCAACTCGGTGCACTATGGGCTTATTTCAAAATAAAAAACTCCACTTTGCACCTATGTGCATATTATAGGTATATTATGAGCCGATTTGCGAGACGATTATGTTAGCCTTCTCTCAGCTGTGTGTGTAGTTTTGTGATACTATACTTTCAATTTTACTACTGGGCAAACTGGTCCATGGTCGATATATTGAATTGGTTTAGTTGCATCATAAAATGGAATGTATGTGATTTGTTCCAGCATTGGTGTGCATAGCAATTAAATATGCCATAAGGTAATAAGCCACATCTTCAAAAATAGGATTGATGCTATAGCTCAGTCTGTTCTCCTGAAATGTGACCCGCCATATCAAATCCAGTCGTAAGTCGGGATCTTTTTTACCCTGTGCCAATGCATTCTCTTATATATGCGAGTCGATCATATGTCGACTCGCATATATAAGAGAATGCATTTGCCTAACAATTTTTTACAATTTTAATAATTTTTTCTTGCATTCTTTAACAATTTTATAATTTCACCCATACAGAGCCCCAAACAAACATGAGCAGACGACACTCTTCTATATGCTTCTATATATGTGTGGGGCTCCCTGCAGGGTAGTGAATGTTTGTTATTTTATGTCCTAAAAATTGTAAGAAACATTTATTTAAAAAAATGATAAAACAAAATTGTTAGGCCAATGCATTCTCTTATAATTGCGAGGCGACCTATGGTCGACTCGCATATATAAGAGAATGCATTGGCACAGTGTAAAACAAATTCCGACTTACGACTGGATTTGATATGGCGGGTCACAAATAACCTCTTATTCTGACTCTGTGACACACTACTCGTGCAATATGTAAAGACAAACACTCAACACTGTGGCGTTGTTTTTTCTGGGAGAGTTATTCACAGTGACCCACTCCACACCGAAAGCTTAAGCGGCAATGAGTAGGGAGCGCCGTGGTTTAATCAACATGTTGGTAGCAGCTTTATCTAAAACTCATAATATCCGTCCATGAATCCACGCGACACACGGTGTACCTCTAATCAGTGCGAACGTTCTATGTTACACCTGTAATCGCATTGCAAATACATCAGTTCTATACACATATATACCAATTAGTAGTCAACTATGCCAACCATTGTTCTTACAAAATATAACTCGGTTAAGCGATTGCCTGCATCTCTCGATATATTATGTACATACTTGTTGGTCCCAAATAACATGATGCGTTTATACAGAAATGATAATAACCAGGAGTCGACCGTCAACATAGATTAGTTATCGCGCACAATCAGACATTAAAATAAAAATACATACATAACCCGAGTGACATGCTCAGCAGCAAGACTAGTCCAAGTCTTCTCGTACTAAAACTAGCTAAGATTTTGGGATGGAGATGCTAGTGTTTAGTCCGAGTTCCAGGCCCATGCATTCCTATGACACGACTTAAGCGTTAGTGACCCGCTCAAATAAAACCACAATTATATGAAATAAAATATCACAATTGCTACAATATACGGATAGTTTCCGCAGAAGACATGCTATTTGATCTGAAACCCACATCGGTTGTGAATTGAAAGCGGTAATTTAATGTGAAAAGAAACTTTTGCCGCAGTGTTTACATATTTTTTAAAGTATGCGAACTCAGTTGACCTTGCGAACTGCGTTCGGCATTTTCCGGTGAAAATATTCCGTAGATTTTCAATCAACCACGCACGATGAATTCTCCATTGTAATCGTAATTATACGTGACAATAAATAAATACATACATAGATTAAATACATATTGAAGATATAAATGTAATACATTAAATAAATTACGGGAATTATAACCATCTCACAGTTTAAAACAGTGTAAACACAATGACCATTATAATATCATGGGGGCCGCCATTTTGTTTGTATCGAAATTCGTCTCGGCCAAAACAAACACCGGACAATGCCGAAGTTCTTCGGAACCTGAGTTCGGCTTTCAGTTAAGTAAACAAACAGAAAAAACAACGATGTTTGTGGCAATCAACCGGAATATTCTATGTGTAATTTAACATTAAAGTTAGATTATTATACACCATTATGACCATAAGATGTCACTCTTTCCGATGTATATAGCATCATGTATTGCTTTGTTAGGTAAATCGAGTAAAATACACCACAGATTCCCGCCACAGATCATGGGCGTAACTCGTGTCATAAGAATGCATGGGCCTGGAACTCGGACTAAACACTAGCATCTCCATCCCAAAATCTTAGCTAGTTTTAGTACGAGAAGACTTGGACTACAGCAAGACATGCGTAATATCCACTGGAGGGGATGACAGGAAGACGGTCTTACATAAAGACCATGTCAATCCCGGCAGGATAGCGACACATATATGTCTATTATATTATATTCTGTTAAATTGCATTTTGATAAATATATATAAATATAAATATATATATATATATATATATAAATAAATAAACTATATCGATCTACATTGTATCTATTGCATACATGTGGGTCTACAATTTCCATCGATTTTTTTTCATGGTCATTAAAAGTTAAGTAAAGACAATGATTAATATTTTGTTCATAATATTATAAAACAAATCAAAATATGGCGTACAATATTCTAGATAGTTGTTGGTATTTGGCGGCAGTTCTAATTAGTTTACGGTGATTCTCATTGGTTGACGGTGATTAACATTGGTTTACGGTGATTTCCATTAGTTTACGGTGATTTACATTAGTTTACGGTGATTTACATTAGTTTACGGTGATTAACATTAGTTTACGGTGATTAACATTGGTTTACGGTGATTTCCATCAGTTGACGGTGATTCTCATTGGTTGACGGTGATCTATATTAGTTCACGGTGATTTACATTAGTTTACGGTGATTTCCATTAGTTTACGGTGATTCTCATTAGTTTACGGTGATTTCCATCAGTTGACGGTGATTCTCATTGGTTTACGGTGATTCTCATTGGTTGACGGTGATCTATATTAGTTCACGGTGATTTACATTAGTTTACGGTGATTTCCATTAGTTTACGGTGATTTCCATTAGTTTACGGTGATTTCCATCAGTTGACGGTGATTCTCATTGGTTTACGGTGATTCTCATTGGTTGACGGTGATCTATATTAGTTCACGGTGATTTACATTAGCTTACGGTGATTTCCATTAGTTTACGGTGATTTCCATTAGTTTACGGTGATTTCCATCAGTTGACGGTGATTCTCATTGGTTTACGGTGATTCTCATTGGTTGACGGTGATCTATATTAGTTCACGGTGATTTACATTAGCTTACGGTGATTTCCATTAGTTTACGGTGATTTCCATTAGTTTACGGTGATTTCCATCAGTTGACGGTGATTCTCATTGGTTTACGGTGATTCTCATTGGTTGACGGTGATTTATATTAGTTCACGGTGATTTACATTAGTTTACGGTGATTTACATTAGTTCACGGTGATTTACATTAGTTTACGGTGATTTACATTAGTTTACGGTGATTTACATTAGTTTACGGTGATTAACATTAGTTTACGGTGATTAACATTGGTTTACGGTGATTTCCATCAGTTGACGGTGATTTCCATCAGTTGACGGTGATCTATATTAGTTCACGGTGATTTACATTAGTTTACGGTGATTTCCATTAGTTTACGGTGATTCTCATTAGTTTACGGTGATTTCCATCAGTTGACGGTGATTCTCATTGGTTTACGGTGATTCTCATTGGTTGACGGTGATTTATATTAGTTCACGGTGATTTACATTAGTTTACGGTGATTTACATTAGTTTACGGTGATTTCCATTAGTTTACGGTGATTCTCATTAGTTTACGGTGATTTCCATCAGTTGACGGTGATTCGCATTGGTTTACGGTGATTCTCATTGGTTGACGGTGATTTATATTAGTTCACGGTGATTTACATTATTTTACGGTGATTTACATTAGTTTACGGTGATTTACATTAGTTTACGGTGATTTCCATCAGTTGACGGTGATTCTCATTGGTTTACGGTGATTCTCATTGGTTGATGGTGATTTATATTAGATCACGGTGATTTACATTAGTTTACGGTGATTTACATTAGTTTACGGTGATTTACATTAGTTTATGGTGATTTACATTAGTTTACGGCGATTTACATTAGTTTACGGTGATTCCCATTGGTTTACGGTGATTCTCATTAGTTTACGGTGATTTACATTAGTTTACAGTGATTCTCATTGGTTGACGGTGATTTATATTAGTTTACGGTGATTCTCATTAGTTTACGGTGATTTACATTGGTTTACGGTGATTCTCATTGGTTGACGGTTATTTATATTAGTTTACGGTGATTCTCATTGGTTTACGGTGATTCTCATTGGTTGACGGTGATTCTCATTGGTTGATGGTGATTTATATTAGTTTACGGTGATTCTCATTAGTTTACGGTGATTTACATTGGTTTACGGTGATTCTCATTGGTTGACGGTTATTTATATTAGTTTACGGTGATTCTCATTGGTTTACGGTGATTCTCATTGGTTGACGGTGATTCTCATTGGTTGATGGTGATTTATATTAGTTTACGGTGATTCTCATTGGTTTACGGTGATTTCCATTAGTTTACGGTGATTTACATTAGTTTACGGTGATATACATTAATTTACGGTGATTTACATTAGTTTACGGTGATTTACATTAGTTTACGGTGATTTACATTGGTTTACCGTGATTTCCATTAGTTTACGGTGATTCTCATTGATTTACGGTGATTCTCGTTGGTTTTCAGTGATTTTTGGAGAGCTCTACTCATTCTCTAGGATGTCTGTTGATTCATATTAATCCCACGGCGGGAAATCACGTGGTTTCGCACAAAACAGAATAAACTAGTAACTAACACAAACCAGCGTACTGACTGTTACCAACATATGCTAATTTATTTAACCCTTTATCCAACAGAACGGCGCTGTGCCAATGCATTCTCTTATATATGCGAGTCGACCATAGGTCGCCTCGCATATATAAGAGAATGCATTGGCTTAACAAATTTAGGCCAATGCATTCTCTTATATATGCGAGGCGACCTATGGTCGACTCGCATATATAAGAGAATGCATTGGCACAGGGCATAACTGTAACTATCACAATGTGGTCAAGGAGCCGGTTCCAATGATATCCATATTTGTATGGTTCTATTGAGACAGACCGAAGATATTTTAGGCTGTTGAAGCTTTATTTGGCCGGTTTTGGCCGGTTTGTTGGGTAAAGGGTTAAAAAACAAGTCGATACGTTATCTGTTCGAAAATACTCAATAGTTTTCTATAACATTGTAACCAAGTTGCCAGTCGTTTGTTGTCCCAGCGGCCGACTTTCGTTTGCCGACTTATCGCCTTGGAGGCCAAGCGCGTGTAAACGGTGGGACTAACCATGACCATGACAATGTAGGGCGCTAATCCTGGTGATTCACATTGTGCTTGTTGGGGTACCATGGTGTTGGGTGTTTGCTTCGCATGCTATGTAGTTTTTGTGTGTCACATACGTTTCGGCTGGCTACTCACTGGTCCCAATGGTGCCGAGAATCTGCGCAACGAACTGATGCATGGAGCTGTCCTCGACTAACAGCAGATGGCCGTCTCCGCTCTCGCAGTCAGACTTGGCATCAGTGTATCTCGTGAGGACATTAACCCACTTTAAACACATCTCCATTTTGTCATCTGATGAAATGTACAACTTGTATCCAAGGCTGGCCGGACAATCTGAAACGATTGTAACGGAACATGTTCAATGATAGACGGACTCTTTGACAACGTAGACATGTGTAATACTCAATCTAAGTAAGCATGACTGCACAACCCAACATGGATGGAAACGGAGCATGTTCAATTGTTTTTAATGATTTTTTTTAATGATATTTTTATTCACAAACAATTGTAATTATGACAATGTATTGAATATACATACAAATGACATGTTTTATATATACAAAACATATAATATTGTTATTTCCTTCTGTCTGGTTTTCTTTGTGTGGGGTGGGTGGGGTGTTTGGGTGGGCTATATGGAACACCTAGGAATTAGCATTAATTTGTGATATTAAGTGGCTTGATTTATAATTAGTTGGTTGCATGCAGAGTCGTGATAAATATATCTGGATTTAAAAATAAGATATATTGTTATTATGTATGTATATGGTTTGTATATAAAAAGTCAATGATTTAGAAACGAACAGCAAACGCAGACGAAGAGGGTCATTATGTATACTAACTGCAAGATTATTCATTATTGGTATCGTAAAATATCCATATAAACATAGAAACTATTTAAGCAAATATTCTAAATATGACCAGCGATGTTTGAATTGGTTATATTGACCTTAGTAATAGACCCGTTCGGCTTGATAATATGAGCATAATTCTCTTTTTAAACAAATAATGGTCGGTATGTTGCTATTCCACTTCTATATGTAGATATGATATCTGATAAATATTAATAGGAATCGCACCCAAGGGTCTAGATTTTCATCAGGTGTAGTGCTGAAGATTGCTGTTGTAATATTCAATTTAATTATTTGGCTTGTTAAATTAAATATCCACTTTTCTATATTTTTCCAGAATATGTGAATTATTGTTTCAATATCATTCTTACAGAAGGTACATGAGTCATCATCAGTTATACTAATTGTTTTCAAAAATTGGTTTGTACATATTATGCGTGTATTAATTCTATATTGAAAACATTTTGAGCTTTGAGTCCGTAACACTACAGAAGGGATACTTGAAAATTTCGTTCCACCAATCTATAATGTATGAGTTTTTCAGTTTCCCTTCCCATTTGATAGTTTGTTTTCATTGTGATTCCCGAGTTGGTAGTGCCCTGTATGCATATTTCGTGCTATTTGGTGTGAGTAGATATTTTAATTGGAATGGGAAAATGGGATGATACACTGCTATATCGCCTTTATGTAGTGATAATTCGTGTGATTGTATACTTGTACAATGCCATGGAAAGTTAAGAAATTAAGTTTTATTTTTCGTATTGACATAAAATCGTTATGGGATATGAAATTTCCGGATGAGTCTTTACAGTCAGAAATGAATAGCATACTCTCTGTCATAAACATTTCCAAACGGGTTCTACTAGTTTGGCTGTATCTATAAATCCAATTAAAGGGAGAGAATGTAAGTCAGTCTGACTCGTCGGTCGTATTTTGTCGCAATACAGCATCCATGCACTAGTAAAATACTTCCAACATTGATTATCAATAGTTTTAGTTTGGTTTTTTAAGATATATGGAGCCATGAAATACCAACATGTATTAAATATGGGAGCAGAATTCTCCAGGACCGTAGTCAATGATGTATGCTGTGGCATAGCTCGTTTAACCCATGACATTTTTAAAGAGTTCATAAATGCGGAAATATCAGTCATCTTACACCCGCCTACTGTATAGTCTTGTGTTAGTTGTTACCTACTGATCATATCTGGGCCATTTTCCCAGACAAAGCCAAAAAGTGTCTTCCTTAGTTCCTTAATAAATTGGGTAGGGGGGGGGGGTGGCAATACAAGGAAACGGTGTACAATTTTTGATATAGCAAGTGATTCTACAACAGTTATTCTGCCAAGTACAGTCAGATTTCTTTTACTCCACATTGAAAGGGTACTTTTGATTTTGGTTAGTACAATCTGCCTTAGTACCGATCCACACTGCCTGCGTTTTGTTGTAATTAATTGTTTATATCAGAGACTTGCTTAAATTTATCAAGGACAACCATAGTTGCCTCCAGTCACTCAGGTGAGCCGTCAAGAAACATGGATGTGTCATCAGCATATTGAGACATTCGTATATTGTACAATGTAAGTTATGCATGCCATTATCTATAAATACTCCAATTCAATGAAACCCAAATTGGCGCTTTGTCTCAAAATGGCGATCAAAATATGGAAAATGGCAGTCAAAATATTTAAAATGGCGGATATTTCCCAGAGTGTCATTCAATCGATTATAAGTAGTGGTTGATGAATAAAATTGACTAAATAAATACGAATGTATACCTCTTCATGATGCCATTATGCTAGCCCTATGGAAAAACTTAAAAATCCTTACCCAAAATGGTTGCCAAAATGGCCACCCGATGTATAAAATACTATTTTATATCACTTTTTTTTATCACTTATTGCTCTCTGAACTGGAGTACAATGGGTATACTCTTTCAACGGTCTTGTGTAATCTTTAGATCATAGTTTACTACGACCCTTCACTCATTAGTTCTAACGAATGCGGTATGAAATTTAACCTAAATCGGCTTTGGGGTTCTGTTTTGTCTACATAATATTTGAGCGTTTCTTTTATTTGTGAACATTCCATCTCAAATGGACCAAAAGAAATACTAAATTTTATCTAATATGGCTTCCAAAACGAAAATGGTAGACTCTGCCCAGCTTGTCATATAATGGAAATTGTAACTGGTGGATGCAGTAACTGGTGGCTAATCTATGTGTCTTATATACAACACAACTAGTATTTATAATAATGGATCCTTGGTTTATTTTCAATCTTTTGGTTGCTTCCCGCGGGTTGGCAAATATTAACAATTCGGGCTCGGCCATCATTTTGTACACATACGGTACACGGTCGCGATAATCGCAAAAGAGGTTGATCCAGAATAAGTAAGCAGCGAGCGATTTTGACTTCAGTATACCCTACATGTATCTGATATCGGATAAAATCAGTTTTAGAAAAACGTTAAGATCCGAGATGGTATCCAATATGGCCCCACCGACAACGATAGAAGTCATACATAGAATATTTGCTCTTTGATTTCATTCCGAAAAAAGAATTTTCCATGCATATATAATTATCTCTTATTGCATACAGTATTGTTTTAATCTGGAATATGTATGAAAAATCATATTCCGCAAACTCGAAGTTTACCAAAGACAGGAACGTGTCCGATTTATAGCTAGATACACTGGGAAAAAAACTCTTTAGTTGGACTGTTTCGATAGAAACTAAAACACGATGACTATAAATTTCCGCTAAACGGATTGTGAACACACATTTTTCGACACCATTGTTAGTGCTAGCTGGAACAAAATGTAGCCAATGGATTTCTCAGTTCGACATGTACGAAAAGTGGATTTACTCTTAACTCTTCTCAGATATCAACTCTCCGGTGAATGGTGATGTATTATGTCCTAGAAAATACTTGTGCCAAATACAATACCACGGATGCCATGTATTTTCTGAAAACGTTCCGAATAGTCGTTATAAGTAGAAATATTGACACTGTGTTTGCAAATAATCCAGATTCGTGCGCAATTTATTTCCTTTCTAATTAATTACCAGATAGTTCCTCGAAATATGTGGACATGATGTTGGATCCTGCAGTACATGTAGATACTGTTTCGTTGGAACATTACACGCTGAATTGCCCGTGGTAGTAGATATTATTGGCAACATGTTTAATGAGTCTGGCGTCGTTAGCTCACAACCGAAGTGTTGTTTCGGCTTTTCTCTGAGCAGAACTTAAATTTCGACAATTTTCGGTGGCCATTTTGGTAGCCATCTTAGAATTTTGAATCGTGATTGGCTAGTAATACCCACAAAACATACTGATTTCAATCAATGGTGTTGCCGAATTGGCGTTTTGTCTTGTGGGTTTTCGTGAATAACTACCTATTTGCGATTTTCATTATTATTGGCGGCCATGTTGGACGCCATCTTGAATTATGAATTTTCCCCAAAGTGGATTTTAGCGGATTTTGGATACGTTATACACGAGATAATCCCACGTCGAATGACACCAAAACCGCTTCTTTGCCAATTTCTTCTGGGACTAACCCTCCGACGACTATACTAGTTATCTTCCTCAATGTTTAACAGTTTGAAATTTCATGCCTGGCACAATGTTGGATATGTTACACCGCATATATATTTTTGGTTTGAAATGCCAATCAGTTGGATATTGTCCAACCTTAGGGGGTGTGAGTTGGAAAGCTTGATGTGCCAGTTAGAAAGTTCGAAACCAATAAGGTATTGGTGAAAATGGATTTATCTGCTTCGATGGGGCGAATGCAGTTGGACATATCAAGGTATAAATCCCAAAAGGAGATATGCACTGGCACATGATCTTTAATGCTGCACCAGCGCAGCCCCCATCATGAAAGGTGGGAAATAAATCATTATCCTAGTGGAAATGTACAAACACTAAAAATACTCTAATACAATTTATTGAGCAAATAAAATACTCAGCTCTTTTTCAAATGTGGATAAGGTGTAGAAAACATGATGCATTAGATGCCAAAACAATGAAAACATAATAAAATAGAAATGAATACATGATTTTGCATCATAGCAAAAACATCTTGTATAAATTAATACCAAATCCAGCCACCCATGAGCTTGATAAGGACGTACATGTAGCACATTTGGTCAATAATTTTCAACAGTTTAAATTTCATGCCTGAGACATGGCTGATCTGTTTCTCATAGTTTCCTACTTCTTTGTCACAATTGAGGACTGGACTGACCATCAATTTGGAACTATCCAACCGTATACGGGATCATGTTGGGAATTTCTAGCATTTGGAAAGCTTGATGCGGCAACTGTAAAATTTCAACTATAAGGTGGCCAGTGCAAAGTAATAGAATATCGCTAACATTGGAGTTTGTTCCTGTTCAATGCTGGCGTTTGCAGTTGGAAAATTCAAGGAGGTGATCACCCCAACGGAAACACTCTGGCTACTTCCCTATGGTGGGGGGCGAGGGCGGGGGGGGGGGGGGGTCACCGAATGTGTTCTTGATTTCACGCAAACAGTGACACGAAATGTTTTTTAAAATTGTTTGTATTGGATGCAAAAAACAAATGAAGTCATTCCGCATTCACTGCGAAACTCCTATATATACCCAACGGGAATCGCAATGCATTTTCCACAATTGTCTTTTGTATTTGCTTTCATTAAACTTTTAGAACAAGACAACACATTAGTGTATAATAATATATCTATATACAACCTAGCTGAAAATGCTATCGATAACCCTTTACCCAACAAACCGGCCAAAACCGACCAAATAAAGCTTCAACAGCCTAAAATATCTTCGGTCTGTCTCAATAGAACCATACAAATATGGATATCATTGGAACCGGCTCCTTGACCACATTGTGATAGTTACAGTTATGCCCTGTGCCAATGCATTCTCTTATATATGCGAGTCGACCATAGGTCGCCTCGCATATATAAGAGAATGCATTGTACCATTTTTTCTTACATTCTTTAACAATTTTATAATTTTTAATGTGTTAAGCCGATGCATTCTCTTATATATGCGAGGCGACCTATGGTCGACTCGCATATATAAGAGAATGCATTGGCACAGGGCCGTTCTGTTGGGTAAAGGGTTAAACGGGACCTGTATTATAATGTGTCCCCTTCTGTGCTCTTCACGCACATTTTGATTTGTTGATATGTTGATAAAAACAAATCAAGTTAAAGGAACCCGGCGGTTTGAAAGTCCAAATTATGACCGCTTTTGTTACATCGCGACCCGGTTGCTCAGAATGGCACACGATATTCGGGCCTGAAATAAAACCTAAATATTTTATAAATAAAACATACATGCAACATTATTTGCTTGCGCCCACACTGCAAAAAATCCACAAAACAATCATTCAGTAAATAGTACGTGTTAAATTATCAAAAAGTTCATAACCGAGAGCTTTCTTAATAATCAAACCATAACTCTTTATGAGAGGCGATCATTGAAATTTTTGCTGTGCTGAAACAAATTCATACATGTTTTAGGTACACAATCCGATTCGATGGTCCCCGTATCATCAAATTCCAATAACAACAATTCTCCAAAAGACGCTTTAATAATCAGAATCGATTAATTACCAACACATAATGCTGACCACTGTCAACTCTAGTAACGTCTTATATATCAACATTTTGTTAACACACTTTTGGTATGTAGAGTATCGACTCGTCAAATATTTGCTAGGCCGCCAATTTTCCAGGTGGTGAAAAATAACATATTTAAAAAATCTATATATTTTAGCTCTGAGTTTTGATGGGTGGGTTCCTCGAATCGAGTACAATATTGTTTTGCCCCCGGGGCCAAAGAAACAGTGTGTAATCTAGGTGGGTTAATTCGGATTATGTGTCTTTAAACGTCCTCTTTTGTCTAGCCATCACAACTTCCTATCAATGGGCTCATGGGTACGATATAATTATGTCCATGTAAACAATTGTATGTTTGTAATATAAGGGTGGTACATGTGTATTAATTATGCATGTAACTACGCACGTTTTTTCTTCTATATACTCATATCGATAGCGAACATCCGGATTTAATTTGTCCCATTGTAAGGCAATACAGGGCGTTTTTGTCAAATGTTCGGAAAATAAAAAATAACTATTGTGGATTAACCACATATGGATCATAAATTGCCCCCCATACGGGATCAATATGTTAAGCAGGGCATCTTAATTCAGCCAATATTATGGTCACATATATCATGCAGCATGTGTTTTTTGTTGTTTTTATTAAAGCTAAGTTTGATATCATACCTCTAACCATGCCGAATATGTTTCTGGCCGGATTTATGATGACGGATCTTGACAGGTGGCACGTTTTCTCGTCATCGTCATAGAAGAATGTCCCAAACGGTCCATATTCCCCGAACAGCACAGAACAAGCAAGCTTTGATCGGCATCCGAATGTGCTGACATCAGTCGATTTCAGTCCAATTTCGTAGTTTATACCTGATACAAAGTTTTTCTCTCGGATATTCGAATCCACGAATGACAGTAACGAAACTGTCATCACCAATACGATCGTAAAATTCATTTTTCAACAAGTCGACTCTCATTCATCGACTGAATGGTTGACCCGCGGTGCACGCGATTGTGTCGTATCGCTTGATGTTTATCGGGATAGCAAACAGCGGACATGCGCAATGATTAGGCACAGTTATATTGACACATTGCAATGTTACACAACGAGTCCATTTTCAATGTATTCCTCTTGGAGAGTTCTTGGTAGTAAGAAAGACATTACGGGTAGACGTACAACGGGGAAGAACAGTCAGCTACATTGTCTTACACACAGCATATTACAGTATCTCATGCTCAAACATCCATCTTTTGAAATACATCATAATATTGTACGTTTGTCAACACTTGACAACGGCGTCTAGGCTGCACGCATTACGTTGGTGCCGCATTGTCCAATCACCGACTGACATAATAGGAATATCGACCAGAAAGATTTAGAGATGAACAATGATAGGAACGAGGACGACATTTACCATTCAGCCGACTGTTTGATGAGCCGCAGCTGACTCCTCTGAACTAAAAGTGTTTGTTCCGCCACAAAGCAGCACGATAAACGACTTCGACCGATCGGTTCCTTGTCTTCACAGGGAAGAAATGAATGTAATGGGTGTATGTTATTAGGGGACACGGCGCTGTGATCGTTAATGAATGTAATGGGTGTGTGTTATTAGGGGATACGGCGCTGTGATCGTTAATGAATGTAATGAGTGTGTGTTATTATGGGATACGGCGCTGTGATCGTTAATGAATGTAATGGGTGTGTGTTATTAGGGGATACGGCGCTGCTGTGGTCGCTAATGAATGTAATGGGTGTGTGTTATTGGGGGATACGGCGCTGTGGTCGTTCATGCATGTAATGGATGTGTGTTATTAGGGGATACGGCGCTGTGATCGTTAATGAATGTAATGGGTGTGTGTTATTAGGGGATACGCGCTGTGATCGTTAATGAATGTAATGGGTGTGTGTTATTAGGGGATACGGCGCTGTGATCGTTAATGAATGTAATGGGTGTGTGTTATTAGGGGACACGGCGCTGTGGTCGTTAATGAATGTAATGGATGTGTGTTATTAGGGGATACGGCGCTGTGATCGTTAATGAATGTAATGGGTGTGTGTTATTAGGGGATACGGCGCTGTGGTCGTTAATGAATGTAATGAGTGTGTGTTATTAGGGAACACGGCGCTGTGATCGTTACTGAATGTAATGAGTGTGTGTTATTAGGGGATACGGCGCTGTGATTGTTAATGAATGTAATGAGTGTGTGTTATTAGGGATACGGCGCTGTGATTGTTAATGAATGTAGCGGATGTGTGTTATTAGGGGATACGGCGCTGTGATTGTTAATGAATGTAGCGGGTGTGTGTTATTAGGGGATACGGCGCTGTGATCGTTAATGAATGTAATGGGTGTGTGTTATTAGGGAATACGGCGCTGTGATCGTTGGGGCACATTGTGTAAACCACGATTCACACACAATCATGCATTATATAATCGTATAATTATTATGTAAATATTAACTAGTATATAATGTTATTTACTTCGCTGTTTACACACTGTACGCCAACGCCCACAGCGCCGTACCCACACTAACACACCCACTACATTAATTTGTATAGCTTTTTGCTGCTTTAATTATACCCATAAAAAGCTGAGTGTATTCTTATTTATTTTCACAATATCTACAGATAATTTGAAACTAGCCCACGCAGCACATTAAGTCAGCCCAATATAAGATTGTCAAACTCTTAGCTACGATAACGTTATCGATATAAATAACCGGCCCCAGATACAACCCAGCTGAAATTTGAAAACCGCGCCTAATCACTCTGACGGCAGCCTTTAGTGATTATGTCAGATTAGGTCAACAATGTGTGACGTCTTGTTTGTGATACACTCGTCGTATTATTGATATATAAAACTTGTGACCCAACTGGCCGTTGACCAGTTACCAACCAGGATTTAGTGTAACACGGAGGGCTATACATGTAAATATTATATATTAAAGGTAAGGAAGACATTCGCGGTGTGTTCAATTAGCCCCACTCGGACAAGGCGTTCGTGGTGACCAATATTACCAAGTTTGTTAAGCCATTGATACCAACGAGAACATAAGATACTTGAACACATTTGTTCTTATGTCCGTTATCAGTGACGAGGTATCGCCTGTTGAATTCATTAAGAACGGTAACAGAAAGGCGTATTTACCATTTAAACAACGAACAACAACTCTAAAATATAGAACACGTTTATTATCAGTGGCGTCGCATGTTTCGTCATTGCATTAATTGCAACAACAATGGTGACATGAAAGTCGCCTTAATATATTATTATGGATTTCCTTAGTATTACATACAGAAGACATTACTTGTAGGACTTTGCATGATACATGTTCTGGCAAACACCGCGATGAGTACACGATTGATGTAATACTATCGTGGTTGCCCGGCGAATCACGAGTTAATATGTGAACATTAAGTTTTTGTTTAATAAGTGTTCTATCGGGTAACCGATATACATTATAATGTCGTTGAATAGATCTGCATTATGTATCAATACAACACATTATCCCGTACCTCAATTGTAGTGTGCTCCGATCCCCACCCTCACGTGGACGGTGTCACTCAGGAATATTTAGACTATATGCCATTGCTAAATGCGTCGTAGCATATATTACCATAATACAAGTTTGATGAGGACATTGACATTTTTAGCTATCTTTGTGCCCTCAAGTGGGCACACACTATATATGTAACAGTGTGAGAACATTGGCGATATAAATATTTTATATATGTTGTGCTTTTCCCTCTCTTATGATCTGAATCGTGCCACTTCAGAAAATTTAAACTACCTTACACCACTATGTTTCGAATATAAGTGGTGTGGCTATATATACGTTATACGGAAATCGGTGTTAGGGTATTGTATCAATACTAGTGCTACTCCCATTTCTGAATTATTCATCAAATTTGATCCCCCATCCTTTTGCACGCCTGAATCCGACAGTCACTTTAGAAAAAAAATAACCTGTACAATTATTTTCTCGTAAAATTTTACCACTATCAGATCCATTTGGAGACCTCTTGATTACCCCCGTTAATTATACCCACACTTTCGAAGAAAATGGGGGGTATACTGGATTTACTGCGTCCGTCCGTCCGTCCGTCCGTCACGCTTTCTCCCTCCGTGTGTCCGTCCGTCCGTCCGTCCGACCTCATAACTCGAACAACTATGAACCGATTTCAATAATTTGTGGTATGCAATCTCCTTAGGACGGTCTCTCCGTATGATGCTAATTGCGGTTCGGTCCAACTTTTTTTTGTCAAGTTACGCCTCTTTTTCGACTTATTTTGACTTAGAAAATTCTGTCCGACTTAATAACTTTAACAAATATGAACCGATTTCAATAATTTTTGGTATACATGCTTCTCACAATACCCTCTCTACATGATGCGGCTAGGGATTGGCTCAGACTATTTTTCGTAATATTACACTTCATTTTCGACCTATTTTGACTTAGAAAATTCTGTCTGACTTAATAACTTTAAGAAATATGAACCGATTTGAATAATTTTTTCTGTACAAGCTTCTTGTGACACCATATCGATATTATTAGTCCGAATTTTTCTTTAAAGTTAAAAATCTTTTTTGTTGAGTTTACGGATAATGCGGGTTGAATTTGCCACGGTGGGGGTATGCTAGCACTCGAGTGCACACCTCTTGTTGCTATAGGGGAGAGACATCCAGAAACTAAAATAAATCTGTTCGACATCCGGTTTTTGAAGTACATACATTAGTTGTTGGCGCAGCTCATTAGTGGTGGTAACTTGATGATAGCTTTGGGGATATATACATACAAAATCGAATGTCAAACAATGAAGAACATATGCATTATGACATATATTCCCGATCCTGGTACCGCTCTGCCACATTTGAACCACACCTTCTGGCACATGGGGATGCGTATATATAATGTTCTCCCTTAGTCAAGTGGTCCTGCTAATGTGATATGGTGTTGGGGGTCCTGTTGGATTGCTATTATGCTGGTACATTTGTAATTTTTGCGGGTTCTGGCTAATTCGAGCGATTTGAGGAAAAGCCATTGCGTGTATGAAATTTTCAAGAACATATGTATTATTGAAACAATTAATAATGGCTGCGCTGGTGCTTGTAAAACGACGTGAATATCCATCATAATAATAGTCGATGTTCAACAACTAATAAAACAAGTATTAAAAATAATTCGCAATATATATGTTTTTGAATGTTTGGTACAAATTATGTTTTTTATTGTTGCTATAACGGAATTAGTTTTTCAGAATTTTTATTTAAAAGGAATGTAATCAATACAAAAAAAAAAAAGATTAAATTGAGGAAGGAGTTCAATCTAAATTTTATTTTTGTTATAATAAAATGTTTAAACTGTCCAAATGTGCGCGAAGTGCACAACTGATTCGCCGCTGAATAAAGGCTCCCAGGGAATGCATGTCCAAGATTAAATTGTGAATCATGCAAAGGGGCCACAGTCGAACATGACATGTGACAGTCAGATACAACGTGCCAAAACTCAGGTACACGCGACTCATCCCTTGGTGACACCAAATCATCCCAAGTGATTTCAAATTAGTATTACTAAATGTGAAAAAATGACGAAATGTGTACAACTGTCTAGTCTCGATATATACGAAACCTGATGTTTGCTTGAAATTAGAGTCCAAACTAGGGGAGTGCAATATTCCTTGTGATGTTATGGGCCCAATTCCAGGCCACGCCTGACAATAAACTACGCTGGCTGCAATTTCGTAAAAATTGTGGAATCACCAATACAATTGTTAAAATGGCCAAGTTAAGGCAAGACGATATATGCAACCACTGTCAAATCCAAGAAACGTCATGCCATATTATGGGATGATCAACATTTACAATCATTCATAGAAAAACTTTCCAATGGGCGATTTCAAATAATATGCTCGACACATAATGGGTTCTCATGATACGAGCACATGAAAACGAAACCCGATAGTAGTACATGAGTTAAACAAACTCAGAAGCCGGTCGAACATATATCCAATAGCCTGGTATGATAAATGTGAGATATATCGTTAGTCATTTGCGACGCCAAGGTGGATTGATTATAAATTATAATGAAATATTGTGATGACATAACGAAAGGTAACAACTTTATTAATATGATATGTTTCCATGCCTACAAAGCCATATCATCCCACAATACCACCCAACACACACACATATATATATATGCGCTAAAATATATTTAACATATTCTGGGTGCTTCCAACGTGTTCGTGGATCGTGCCCATTCTTCCATATTATTGCAAATAAATATTATATATGCACATGACAGCTTCGATGTTGAAAACAGATGGGAATGAAGTGTGTGATAGATCCCCTCTTTCCTTGAAGTATCTGATGCTAAATGATATGTGTGATATTCGTTGTATGTTTTATTGTTCAATAAATCAAACTGTATACATATTTTTGGGGTTCGAGCGAACCATATACCTTCAACTCTGTAACATATCTCAAATGATTATATTCAAAAGTTCCAATTTTGTTCCCTACATATCTCCATTTAAAATTACATATAGCTGTATTGTGTATTCTGTCTTTTCGTGTGAATTCGATATATTCCTTGATTCAGCACCTGCATTGATAACCAGTGCAATTACATATAGCATAGGAGACAAGTATATTGAACAGAATTGCACATAACAGAAACTAAATGTAGGTGCCGATGATTAACTTTGTCGGGACTGTCGATCTATTCAGCGCTTTTGAATTA
Source organism: Siphonodentalium dalli (assembly GCA_032622095.1). Lineage (NCBI taxonomy): Eukaryota > Metazoa > Mollusca > Scaphopoda > Gadilida > Siphonodentaliidae > Siphonodentalium > Siphonodentalium dalli. Next base: position 160,018,016 of record CP136068.1, on the reverse strand, counting down.
GCTTTCGCATTACCGTTTCCATTTAGGTTAAAAAAAAGTCTGGCCAAATAAAATTTTCATTGGACAATTTCGAAAAAACAATTGGCCATTGGCTAGGTATAATCAAGTTTACATTATGCGTGTGAAATTGGAATATTGTATTTTCTTAGTGGGTATAGACATTGAAAGGTCATAACATGCCCATGTCACTGACCGATGCCCACGATAATATTGAAACAGTGACAGAGATGATAAAGTATCACGTTCTGAAATAACGCATGCACGATGATGGGGATGCCTAACACTCTGGGAGTAAGAATGCCGGTTCCTGCAATTGTTTGGTTTGGTTTAGTCACTCACATATGTGCCGTTGTACGCTCTCGAACGCTTTCCGTTGTGAATTTTTGCACCATTACTGTCGGTTCTGCACCTAGGACAACAATATCGACTGGATATAATCTGAAGGTTGGACGGAGACGTCTGCCTCATATCTGGTTGACTGTTGCACATCGTTAGCTTTCATCAACATTCAGTCGTGCACTGATTATATCCTGTGCCCTTGTGTGTTATAGTGTACACTAATGAACCGCGATGCTGTATACATTATAGTGTACACTAATGAACCGCGATGCTGTATACATTATAGTGTACACTAATGAACCGCGATGCTGTATACATTATAGTGTACACTAATGAACCGCGATGCTGTATACATTATAGTGTACACTAATGAACCGCGATGCTGTATACATTATAGTGTACACTAATGAACCGCGATGCTGTATACATTATAGTGTACACTAATGAACCGCGATGCTGTATACATTATAGTGTACACTAATGAACCGCGATGCTGTATACATTATAGTGTACACTAATGAACCGCGATGCTGTATACATTATAGTGTACACTAATGAACCGCGATGCTGTATACATTATAGTGTACACTAATGAACCGCGATGCTGTATACATTATAGTGTACACTAATGAACCGCGATGCTGTATACATTATAGTGTACACTAATGAACCGCGATGCTGTATACATTATAGTGTACACTAATGAACCGCGATGCTGTATACATTATAGTGTACACTAATGAACCGCGATGCTGTATACATTATAGTGTACACTAATGAACCGCGATGCTGTATACATTATAGTGTACACTAATGAACCGCGATGCTGTATACATTATAGTGTACACTAATGAACCGCGATGCTGTATACATTATAGTGTACACTAATGAACCGCGATGCTGTATACATTATAGTGTACACTAATGAACCGCGATGCTGTATACATTATAGTGTACACTAATGAACCGCGATGCTGTATACATTATAGTGTACACTAATGAACCGCGATGCTGTATACATTATAGTGTACACTAATGAACCGCGATGCTGTATACATTATAGTGTACACTAATGAACCGCGATGCTGTATACATTATAGTGTACACTAATGAACCGCGATGCTGTATACATTATAGTGTACACTAATGAACCGCGATGCTGTATACATTATAGTGTACACTAATGAACCGCGATGCTGTATACATTATAGTGTACACTAATGAACCGCGATGCTGTATACATTATAGTGTACACTAATGAACCGCGATGCTGTATACATTATAGTGTACACTAATGAACCGCGATGCTGTATACATTATAGTGTACACTAATGAACCGCGATGCTGTATACATTATAGTGTACACTAATGAACCGCGATGCTGTATACATTATAGTGTACACTAATGAACCGCGATGCTGTATACATTATAGTGTACACTAATGAACCGCGATGCTGTATACATTATAGTGTACACTAATGAACCGCGATGCTGTATACATTATAGTGTACACTAATGAACCGCGATGCTGTATACATTATAGTGTACACTAATGAACCGCGATGCTGTATACATTATAGTGTACACTAATGAACCGCGATGCTGTATACATTATAGTGTACACTAATGAACCGCGATGCTGTATACATTATAGTGTACACTAATGAACCGCGATGCTGTATACATTATAGTGTACACTAATGAACCGCGATGCTGTATACATTATAGTGTACACTAATGAACCGCGATGCTGTATACATTATAGTGTACACTAATGAACCGCGATGCTGTATACATTATAGTGTACACTAATGAACCGCGATGCTGTATACATTATAGTGTACACTAATGAACCGCGATGCTGTATACATTATAGTGTACACTAATGAACCGCGATGCTGTATACATTATAGTGTACACTAATGAACCGCGATGCTGTATACATTATAGTGTACACTAATGAACCGCGATGCTGTATACATTATAGTGTACACTAATGAACCGCGATGCTGTATACATTATAGTGTACACTAATGAACCGCGATGCTGTATACATTATAGTGTACACTAATGAACCGCGATGCTGTATACATTATAGTGTACACTAATGAACCGCGATGCTGTATAAATTAGAAGTATTCAGGTCGAAATAGTGTTGGTATAATTATGGCTTTGGAGGACTTCATTACAATGATTAATTTCATTACAAATTAAGTGTTAACCCTTTACCCAACAGGAGGGCCATGTGCCAATGCATTCTCTTATATATGCGAGACTACCATAGGTCGCCTCGCATATATAAGAGAATGCATTGGCTTAACACATTAAACATTATAAAATTGTTAAAGAATGTAAGAAAAAATGGTAAAAAGTGTTAATTTTTTTTTTTTATAGGCCAATGCATTCTGTTATATATGCGAGGCGACCTATGGTCGACTCGCATATATAAGAGAATGCATTGGCACAGGGCATAACTGTAACCATCACAATGTGGTCAATGAGCCCGTTCCAATGATATCCATATTTGTATGGTTTTATTGAGACAGACCCAAGATAATTTAGGCTGTTGAATCTTTATTTGGCCGGTTTTGGCCGGTTTGTTGGGTAAAGGGTTAAGTGTTAAAATTCAACGTCACTCAAGATCGATGCCAACGATATTGATAAAAGTGTTACACAGGAACAAATATACAATTCATCAATGATGTATGTAACATTCTATTTCTGGTTGCCAAACTGATGAAACTCACAGAGTGACTCCCAACATCATTATAGATTATATCGATGCCTATCGCCCATAGGTAAATGACATGGGAGTAAGAATGTCGGTTATGAGCCTATATTTACCATGAACAATGGTCTCGTGATAACGGCTGGTAATATTCTGAAGGTTGGTCAGAGCAGAATGTCAACATATCTGAATGGCAGTAGTTTCGCGTCCATCATTAACTTTCATCCTCATACACTGATTATATCCGATGCCCTTGCATTATACAAATATAATATTTTGCTCATAATTATAAACAATGTGCGTAGGGTTTAGGTTGAGGTCACGGACTGCTTGCAGTTAATGGGTCGAAACGCAGTGTAACATACGCTTAAAGAGATAGATGGCAAAACTGCATACATCATACATTACACACGCGCATGGATATACATACACTTAATTTATATGTGTATTTATCTATCTTGTAAGCCAGATTCGTGCCCGTGTGGAGATCATTGCGATATCAAAAAAACTACACCACCATGACTCACAACTGGGTGCAATTTGATCCATCATACAACTTGGATCAACTGTCACATCTCATTCGATCTAATATGTATATTTACAACTAGATATCATCCCCCTGGGGTTACCACGAACATAAGGACTGCTATAATATGGATGTATGGACCTGCGAGGCCTGATCATGCTTTACTCCCCAGTTTTTGACATGTATTCAACCATATTTATATTTACACTAATGAAACTTAATCTTTATCATTAGCGGTGGTTGTATTTACTCTATAGTGTACATACACTTGACTCTATATGAATGAACGTCCGCATATGCTAAATAATGAAACAGCGCCGGCAAACGCAACATCAATAATATATAGAGTCTGTAATTTAGAGTTCAATCGGTTTACTCATTCTGGGCAATGTGGGTTATCATAAATCACTGTTGTGTGGTATGAACTGAGGAATGTATTGATTGATGCGTTTTAAAGGCATACAGCACCGGTTCAAATCGGAGTTATTGTGTTATGTTATTCAAAAATAGGATTTTGCCATTTTGTCGACCATAGGTGTGAGAAATGTCTAAAGCAAACCGTTGTCCATACCTTGCGACGCAACTAGCATTGCAAACTACTGTTGCAACATGGTGCGTATATCATGACACATAATTTATGTAGGAACAATTAGAATGAAAACTTTTAAAATTATTCAAAAATCTGTTTGTCCTATTAATCCTGTCACCGGGGCAATACACCCTGCATGTTCTGCTTATTAAGTGGTATTGCTGAATGGATTGCTATATTCAGGCAGGGTTTAGCATTCCGAGATGTTTCACAAATATAAGTTGGCCACCAAAATGTCCGTTTATCCATGCGACACTTAGTCACATACAATAACTGACAAACATAACCTGGATACACAAAGGTGGTAGCACACTAAGTGTATATCAATAGTTGTCATGCGTTAGGTTGAATTGGAACATGGAATTAATGAAGTCATCACACAGTATCTGCTTTCCCTCTGCAAGTCTGGCTACCACGGCAATGCCCTTGTTTGTTTGTTTCTTTTTGCAAAGCCAGTGCTGTGTTAACCGGATTCTAACTCCATGCAGAGCCGTCTACGTTAGCACTGCGATATAGCACTGCCACACGGATGGTATTTTGCGAACCGATACATCTATTTTTACATATCGTGGGAACTATATTTAATCAACTATTGTCTTATTTTCACCACCAAAAGTTTGCAATAATGGTAATTCCGTCGGAATTGATAAGAACGATATAGACTGAGCCAGACATAGACAATTTCAATCCTAAAACATAAGAACTAAGAACACGTAAGAAATCCTTACCAAATGTCCGTATGGCAGTGGTATCTCAGCGGCGGAGCGATGGGAGATAACTCTGACTGGAGTTTGAACCGGATTATGATAGTTTATGAAATGAATTGCTGTATTATGACATACAGAGTGAAGACATATATACACAGTATTAGTATGATCGTTGCGTTCGGCAACGCATACAACTTTACAAGCTGTGGTCGGCTGTACCGTGACTTTGATACATTACCAACGAGAATTAGTATTAATGCAGATGGTGATTTGTTTGACAATCTGCACTACCTGTATATAGATTAGCATTACACTGTGTGACACATTCAGAATTATTGATTATAACTTTACTTTTCTTATAAGTTATTTGTCGCAAACCAGTCTCTTTAAAAGACGACGATAATCCTAATTGATGTACGTCGCTAGATCTGTCCACTAAATGTCATGTCTACAACGAGTCGGCATTCCCAACATGACGTAATACACCATTTCCAAATAGGGAGTAAATGTTTGTGATAATAGTAGTATTTATAAATAGTTATAAATACAACAAGATACGAAATAATAATCAGTCACGAATATTGTTGAGTGATAACAACTCGAAGATAATGTCTCCTATATTACGATGAGTAAAACAAGTCATGGATATATCGCCTGTATTCAGTTTTCCAACAATAATTGAGTTTGACAATGCGTGGGAAACTTGTCAACACGTCATTGACCTATGTGAAGTGATCTGTTATGCCATAACCCAATGAAATCACGCGCGTGCTTTGCCACTCTCCAATGAAATGGAGGGAATCCATCAATGCAGTAACTGATTATGAATGAGATATCCAGGGACGATAATATTGCGAACGTATGGTTTTGTTCTACATGACGGACACAATCGTTCGTCATATCGGCCGAAATAGTGTAATAACACTCAATAGTATATATAGCATGGCAAGTCATCTCTGCGCAATAAAAATCCTGTGCCAGTGCATTATCTTATATATGCGAGTGGCCCATATGGAACCTCGTATGTACAAGATACTGCACTGGCTTACAAGATCAAGGTACATATTGTAAGGTCAATGCATACATATATAAGAGAATTGTTTTTTCACTCACATTAAAATTGATTGTCCGGGATATTGGAACGGTAGGTTGGTAGGATGACGTCAACACGGGTACATATTGTTACCATGTATATTGCATCAGCTGATGATTGAACTTTCGACGAACAAGTCGCCTGATATACTGGCAATAGATGGACACCCATCAATAATCTGACTTCAGTTACAATGAATATATATTATTCCTGGGCTTTCTCCATATGAATGGTATATGACAGTATACCATATTCGCGCTAGTTGATAACAATGTATTAGCAGTAAGCAACCTGTACAGTTCTTTTGAGACAGCGATGACATCGCTTCCCAATCAGTTCGTGCGTCTTGTATGTATTATAACATTAGCTGGTGACGAGGAGCTGGGGCTGTAACATAATGAGTCAATTGTGTAGCATCTGCCATATGACTTCTGCATATTAGTACCATCGTTGTTCAGTGCTTTATGCGCACTGGACATTATACATGTAACACACCTCCTCCTGTGATCATACCAGGTCAGGGCATGATCGGCAAGAAAATAAGTTATGTTCGTATACGCCCTGTCAATAACGTGTCATATTGGATCCACCAGGCCCGGTTCCGTGGTTTTAGTGCTACAGGTCAAAGTACCGGAGTAGCATCTCCATACGGAACCGGCGCTGTATAAATCTCTGAAACCAGGGAGCGGGACTGGATAAATCCAATGCGACCGCAACTCAGTGATTTCCCTTCTGATCCGACATTACATTATTGACTGGCTGTGGTCTATCCGTCAACCGCCAAGTCCCCAGTGTATTATGAATAGAGGACTGTCTGGTAGATGAAGTCACTTTTGCCAAATACTGATTTCTTGTTTTTATGTTTGGAATAGGCATGCATCGTCTAACTTCGAAGTTGTTTCATTCGTGAGTGATATGTATGATTTTCGCTGACCCTGGCAGGTGTTTCACCTATAATGGTTACTGTGGAAAAAACAAATACAACATTGTAACCTATATATACCAGCGCAGGAAGGGTAAATCTATTTACAATTAAACCTATATCAATTCAAGAAGGGTAACTCTACTGATTTAGTTGCTTGTAACCACATGTGTTTCGTCCCATATATCGCGCAGACAACAATCTCTCAGAATAAACACGCGCGGAGTGTTTACACTAGTAAACCGGTAACATAATATATATATACATGCACACTCCGTCGCGTGCGTTATTCGTCGGGAGAGAACAATGTCTGACGAGAGCTGTATCGTCGATGTAGGGGAGGTGGACAGTTTTAGTAGGAGATGCCTGGAGAAGGTGGGAATGAGCGCATCCCACTCCACCGTGCTGGCGGAGTTACTGGTCGCGGCAGACACAAGGGGTCACTATAGTCACGGACTCAACAGGTTGGGTACGTACTCGTAACATTAATATGACCGGTAATTATCATCGGGGCTACCACATGCATTTCTCTTGCGTTGGATTCCATGTGTTTTGGAGCTGTACGCCGAATTCCGATTATCGATTGTTCAATCAGCGATTCGTCAGTTTTGATTGGATGGTGAACAGTGTGCACGCACTGGTCAATTGGTCGGCCCACTGTGGCAGCACCTGAGCACCTGCATCATTAATGACAGGGCAGTCTTATCTGCAGGAATTCAGTGCAACACCGGAATTGCCTTTTATATCGCAGGACGAATCGAATAGTTTTCGAAAACATTTAGGCACGCGGTATATGCCTGATCATAGCACACCATGTTGCTGTGGCTGTTGCATTTATGTCAGAAGTAATCAAGAGATCCAGGTTATCGAACAATAACATTAATGGCTAAATGTGTGACAACCAATGTTTTATAGTATTCCATGGATTGCAAGCTTACGATAGCACTATTCTATAATACAATTATGAACCTCGGATTTCTCAGATAGTGAGATGTAGATTGGCCGAATGCACAATTGCGATTAGGGTTCACTCTGTCGACGAACCCTTGTGTGAGGAGTGTAATAACACAATCGCCCCACTAAATAAGGCATATTGTACAATGATCACGTGACTTCCGGTTAGCAACTGTGATGTAATAATATACTATATACACATGCACACTCCGTCGTGGAGATTGTTAAAGTGCGGAATCGGCAATTGACCAACGGGGTGAAAATAATTAAGAAATAACTCTTGTTTCGATTCAGGTTATGCAGTTATAACCGAAAAGTTTGAAGACAAAAATTATACAGATACAGTAAATTTGTCTTCAAACATTCCGGTTATAACTCAAGACGCATCCAACGTTGAAATTGACACGCACGCTGTCAATCAATCATTAATCCAATTATCGATTGATCAAGTGGCGTCAATTATTCGTCGCTATTGATTGACTAGTGAACAGTGTCTAGCAGGTGTTCAGTAACTATTTCGCTTGCACCCTGACACGCGTGAGTTGTTAGTTTCTTAAACTTCTTTCTTTGCAAATGTTAGCTCGTTTGAGTCCTGTTGATATTATATGTCTAGTAACTTGTGTACTGCAACTGATGGTTAATTAACATTAAGTTTAATGGCAGGACAGTCCTATCTGAATGATTTTGATGTTATATTGTCATATAACACGATGCTGATGTGAGTGCTGTCATTTCAACAGCAGAGGTAATAAAACAATTTTAACTGTGTGACAACCACTGCTTTTATAGTATTCTGTGGATTGACAGCTTATGGTTAAATTATAATTGACTACTTCACACCTTCCGCAAAATTTCCATGTGATATAGGCATAGGTCTACTGGTTTCATTTAAACCAATTTCAAGGTCATTCTCGTATTAAGTTAACCCTTTCTATACTAAAACATCATTGAGGAGTATCTATTTCCCATAGGCAATGTTCAGCTATAGGTCGTTTGTTGAGCTTGTTACCTAAACATTTACCTGAATAATTAGCACTCCTGCTGTCCTTTTATTTTGTCTGCCGTCTGTTTATATCACATGTACATCCCTGCAAATAAATAACAGACTACATATCCTCACGAAAATTGGTTCATAGTCAACCTATACTATTCACATAGATTCATATTAGATTATTTGATTCCGAAATACATGTAAGCCGATTGTGGATTTATATCCGTTATTCCGTTTATGGTGCGGGCCACAATGAAAAGAAACCATTGAAGGGCGTACATCTGGTAAGTCGTGATTTTGTCCATTCATGTTATTGTCAGCCCATAATGAAGTTATAATTTGTTGTGAGTCGATAATGACACTATATATAACACTCATTTTCATTTCGTGTGGAGTTATAAATGGACTCAACATGGGGCGATTCTACACCGATTATGAACACAAACCAGATCCTATTATAAGCCGATAACGCGCTGATTTTTTGGGAGAACAGGCTGGATTCGATCATGCTATTTCCATCGATGCAAATCTTGACCAATGTTTGACAAACCCCAATTCGTATAGCTTTGTTTTTGTCCATGTCATGAGCCAACCATTACGCACAAGCAAGATACTTAATCGGTGTCCATGATTAGATAGCTATAATTATTGACCAAAATAACGGATATATCTGAAGAACTGATCTGAAGTGCTTTGAAAGTCCTCTAGTCCCCACCGACATCACGCACCAGGAAAACTTGTCTTATATTTCACCAAGGTAGATACATTGTGGTGTTGTAAATACATTTATACAAATCTCCGTCATTTCGTCAAAGTACGTTCTATTATACATTTATTGCATGGTTTCGAGGTTGACATGAGGATTTATGAACCCGAGGAAGTTAATATTCACCTCGGCCTGCGGCCTCGGTGAATATTAACTTCCAAAGGTTGATAAATCCTCATGTCAACCTCGAAACCATGCAATAAGTGTTTTATGATATGATCCACCAATGGTATCAAGCCAATTAGGCATGAACTACCTTACAGACCCATATATATAAATCCATAAAATGCACAACAATGTTTTTCAACAAGTCAAAAGTTAACAAACAATACATGTATGATGAAAAATATTACCAAACGTCACTACATTGTCATGGACATACTTCCTATTAATAACCCATGACGTCGTGTGATCATGTTATTAACCCATCTGGGCTATTTATATAACAACCAGGTAATATCGTGATTTATCAACTTTTTTTGCCTATCATTTAGTATGGGTCTTTTAGAAGAAAGTTTATGATCATATAATAAATACACTTTATCGGTACAGTGAAGTGATATGGACTGCAGTATCACGCCGAGTTGACGATGTCAGATCGCCGTATCAAACGAGCTGCCGCAGCACATATCACTCCACTGTACCGATAAAGCGTTTATTATATGACACATGTTTGGTTCATCCCATGTCACAAATGGCAAAACTACTTCGTTACACCATCCCATGTCAAAAGTACTCCATTGAACATTCCCATGCAGTCATCACCAGAAACTCCCAATTTAAGGCCAAGGAACTATTTTTTTTGTTGAATTTGGGGATGATTCGCACAAACGCGTAATAATACAAAACAAATCTTTCGTAATAAGTCTTAGCAGATCCGTTTACGCTTCAAACGAACAGACCTGATAAATAGTTCCCAACTTCCGGTGACCTAATTTCACGGGATACTGATACGGAATTCATAAAATACCAATACGGCTCACGACCAGACAAGCGTTTTCCGACTGCTCGGAATTTATCGCCAAGCGAAATTGGTATTTGTAAGGGATTAGTGGTAGTCATATAATAAACAGAGTTATCTCCCTTTCGATTAACTCATGATACAAATTTCGAAGTGTAATCGTAACGTCGCGTGTCACCTGTTACTGCTAGCAACGTAGCGTGTCACCTGTTACTGCGTTTGAATATCTAATCACGCTATATAATAGTGTGCATATTACGTGTATGTACCTACATGCATATACTTTACAGGGATGTATATAAATGAAGTGGAGTCTGGAACTGTTGCTACGGACAAGGAGCCGACCATTGAGAAAGAAACTGCGGCCACGGCGCTGGTTAACGGAAACAATGTAACTGGTGAGTATAATGTATACAACGTCACTGGTGAGCATAATGTATACAACGTAACTGGTGAGTAATATGACCATATGCACACGTAATTAACGAACCAAAGCTAACCACTCGGATATGGTGTATGTGTGCAATGCAACTGGTGAGTAATAAGACCATACGTCCATGTACGCGTAATTCCCAAAGCTAAACCATTCACATGAGGGTATGTGTGCAATGTAACAGGTGAGTAAAATCTATACAATGCAAATTGTGAGTACAATTTATATAATGTAAATGGTGAGTATTATGTTTACAGTGTAACCGGTGAGTATAATGTATACAATGTAACTGATGATTATGATGGATAAAATTACATATGTGAGTATAAATGATACAATGTAACTAGTGACTAGTGAGTATACATGTACATCCCTGATCATGTGGTACGGTTAATGTGCTATGGTGCATTTGTGGTAAACTGGTGCTGTTAAGTACCGTTCTAAAACTATCATTGTTTCTGTGAACATATGCTGGAAAAGCTAGTTTGGTTATCAAAACATATTGCTGCAAATCGAATTTACTCAATACTGATGTTCACCTCGATTTGCGAACAACAGCGCAGCCATTATTAAATTTTGAAAATATATAATAAGAATAAGATAATAAGAATACCTTTGGTTTTTGTTTGAATACCATTTTTTTCGCCGCATACAACATGCAAACTTGTTGATGAACACCTCATTGTTGGTTATGCTTGCTTAATTCAATCTATGGAGATTCCATAAAATTGAACAGCGTTCGATAATCATGAAATAAATAGTGAAAAATATAAATGTAGATGACCATCTTGTCAAAATATAAAAGGATTTATCTGTAACTTATGTTCATATATGTTAAGATGTAACTGGTAACCATATATCTCCGCCAACCCAGGCTACGGATTTAGCAGTTGTGATGAATTATTGATCGAATTGCGACTTGGATAAAACTACAACATCACACTCAAAGAACTTTATCACAAAGGTTGTCAATGTGCTGGGAGTGTAATAGAACAACTGAATATACTGGCGTCACTTTCAATTTCGTATTTTGGATTGTTTATTTGTTTTCTACTCTAAGTTGACCACAATGTTTTGCTGAGGCGCATTGTTACCACCAATTGACAGCTGTAACTATATGCAAGTTGGTGGCACGCTGAGCATGAACACATTGTGTCATTTAGGTAGACTATTACGACAATGGTTCCCGTTATAAACATTAAACGTGTTTCGAATAAAATAGTTGGTACAACTGGTGTTTCAAAAGAGAAATCGGCTAAAATCGTCAAGAAATATGCGAAAAAAGACGATGTATTCATTCTGTGACCACGCCCCTCTTAACCAACCAATCGGTGACATTACTGCCAATATTGTTGATTAGTGTACGAAAATTGGCATATAAGTAATTGGCTGGTGCTATTCCAACACAATTAACGCGAACACGGCGTTTAAAAGGCTTTTAACAATTTCAAACCGCCAAGCTTGTCTTTTGGTCACCGCCAAGCTTGGTGCCATGTTTGTATTTTAGCCACTCTCATTTTATTTAAGTACAACGTATTGACAAATACACAGAACAAACGACCATGGCTTTCTATGTTGTAAATAGTTTATATTAATGTTCTAATTCCCCATGCATAACCGCTGAGAATAATTAAAGCATTACATTACGTAAATAATGAGCGGTAAGCAATACATTTAACACCGTGGACATTTTTTGGGTGCGTTCATTATTCACGGTCACCAACTCAACACCAAAAGCTTGAGTGAAGAGGATTAGCGAGCGCTATGGTGAGTGAAGAGGAGCGCTATGGTGAGTGAAGAGGAGCGCTATGGTGAGTGAAGAGGAGCGCTATGGTGAGTGAAGAGGAGCGCTATGGTGAGTGAAGAGGAGCGCTATGGTGAGTGAAGAGGAGCGCTATGGTGAGTGAAGAGGAGCGCTATGGTGAGTGAAGAGGAGCGCTATGGTGAGTGAAGAGGAGCGCTATGGTGAGTGAAGAGGAGCGCTATGGTGAGTGAAGAGGAGCGCTATGGTGAGTGAAGAGGAGCGCTATGGTGAGTGAAGAGGAGCGCTATGGTGAGTGAAGAGGAGCGCTATGGTGAAATGGGCACAGTGTTGACTGCTTTATGCAACCCTCACTATATGCGACCAATTAATCACCGCGACAGACCATGGGTCACATGTACTCACAACTCTCTATATATTCAACGGGAATCGCATTGCATAAATCCACAATTTTCATACATTGTCATTTAATTAATTAAATGTTTGAGTAAGTCAACACAAGACTATTATCAATATTTACTTTATAATGTTATACAATATATTGAAATTGTATACTATTTTCTAAGTAGTTGCTGTGTTATCATTGGTTTGCGGTGATTCTTCCAAGATGGACGTTAATTCATATTAATCCACTCCACGCAAATGTACCGTAAATTACCACCCAACATCCTGATGATCCAGAGTTGGCTTAGAGTGTCCACGGTGTTGAGTATTTTGATTATCGCACTAAATTATGTACTATACTTACGTTAACACAACCCGTGCCCCCAAACTATGTTGCATTATTATACAAAGTAATGTTATTGCAGGTGCGGCCGTTGGTCGTTTCTGTATGGACTTAGCTATAGAGAAGGCAAAAGACGTAGGCATCGGATGGGTGTGCGCACGAGGTGAGCGACTAAACACAAGGAACCATATTCCAAAAAAAACAAGCGTTCGTCAGAATGCAAATCTGGGTCCAGAAATTGTGGTTTTAAGAGTGTCGCCGAGTGAACTACTCTCCGTCGATAGTGTTTCTTGAACATAAAAACAAGTTATTTTGCATTATTAAAGCTTGACCGCAACCCGCACGCTATTCGACAGCAGTTCACTGTCGTCTCATCTCCACGATTCAACATAACCCGTTCCAATATTTCCAATGAGCACATTCTTCCATGATCAGTTACTTCCAGCAACACAACTGTACCAAACTCGCTACCATGAGATCTAGATGCGTTTTATCTGTTGTGTGTCTAATAACCCATACGAATGTATGCATTTACTACCATTGATCTACACTGAACACACTGTTTTATTTGAATGCGTTTCGAATCTTGTGTTGACAGGCTCCAACCATTTTGGCATCGCTGGATGGTATAGCATGCGGGCAATGGAAAAAGGAATGATTGTAAGTTTGTTACACGTACCTCAATTAACCTTTATGAAATTATAATCATTTGTGATCCAAATGACTGTTTATGTCATATTTAAACCTGGCAATATCAACATCGTGTTAATATACACGTTATGATTTATAGTATGTTAAACCTTTAGCGTGTGCGTACGTCATATATGACGTTATATCCATGAATAGTTATATTTTTGCAAATAAGTAATATCCAAAATGAGTAAAATTGTAATATTGTAACATTGGCATATTGTAAACAAATACATCATGCACGCATCGTTAATAAACCACGAATCAATGTACATAATAAACATAATATCCATTATATATATGTCAAGTTCTCATTTAGGAGATGATTTTTCAAATTGATTTGTAAATTAACATATTACCTTATATATTACCATAGAACTACCGTAAATTACATAAATGTCGTTCCACCCGCCAACCGTACGGCGACATATATGTGACCCGCCATATCAAATCCAGTCGTAATTCGGGATTTTTTTACCCTGTGCCAATGCAATCTCTTATATATGCGAGTCAACCATAGGTCGCCTCGCATATATAAGAGAATGCATTGGCCTAACAATTTTTTTATCATTTTTTTTTAAATAAATGTTTCTTACAATTTTTAGGACATAAAATAAAAAACATCCATTACCCTGCAGGGAGACCCACACATATATAGAAGCATATAGAAGAGTGTCGTCTGCTCATGTTTGTCTGGGGCTCTGTATGGGTGAAAATATAAAATTATTAAAGAATACAAGAAAAAAATATTAAAATTGTAAAAAATTGTTAGGCCAATGCATTCTCTTATATATGCGAGGCGACATATGGTCGACTCGCATATATAAGAGAATGCATTGGCACAGGGTAAAAAAATCCCGACTTACGACTGGATTTGATATGGCGGGTCACAAATGTTGTTCTGCCCGTCAAAGGGTTAACTCACATGTGCACATGCCAATTGCATAGATGTAGATCGGATAAGCATAAATACGCTCCTCATTAAAGTATCCATAGACATGTCGTCGCCGGGGAAGTAAACTGTCATGACATAAGAGCAATTTTAATAAATATAGTATTTGGTATCATTGGAATCGGCAAGCCATGAACTGTATATATGGGTGCAAATGCTAGACAATTTGGCCAAACCACTATCATACTGATACATAACGCATCTGAACCCAGATAACTTATTGTTCAGGATCCTCGGTTCAAAGCTAAATTGATGCACCGGCATTCCTTTGTTCAGTATCATACTGTTTTATGTGCCCAGATTTTACACGATTCGCATGTACGGGAGTCCTGAAGTTCAAAAAGTGATATACATGTACATGTATCTTAAGCACGAATCTGAATCAAGGACAAGTGACATGACAATGTTCGATCGCCAGCAATGATCCATGCATTAAAATAATACTGCAATGTTGACATCGGTGTTAAATTGTGCTATGTCCAAAAACATGAAAGCGATAGAACAAATCGCTAAGAACACCGATCTATCTCTCTATCATTTGAAGAAATTATTATTATTTTTATGCTGAATGACCCCATTTAATGAGTATACAATGGTCGACCAACATGTCCGTTGATCAGATAACATACCAGTGAGATTTCAAGACCTCAAATGTTCAACTGGTCTGGTTCTCCTGCTACAATGTTTTGACATAGTGCAGTGTAGTTCCCGGGCGACAATGTGTAATCATTATTGAAATTCGTATTGTATAGTGCGATGTGGTGTTCGTAAATACCTCAATAGGTTGGATCTCGATAGCTTATTTGTAATAATTCGAGCATGTTGTACTTACTGGGTGCTGTGGGGTTCTCACGTATGTACAATACTTTCCAGGGAATGTCTATGACTAATACATCACCATTGGTCTTCCCAACAAGAGGGAGGGAGGTAAGTGTAGTTGTTTCTCATTTCATTGCCAGGGTTTGCGATGCTGTCTTCCAAATTACAAAAAATAATACTCATTTGGCATAAATTATTTTCATTTGGCTAACATTTTGGCAACGCACTTTCTAATTCACCAAGACTGTGAACAAATATTGGTCAATCAATACCATTCATTTCATAAACTATTACAATACTTCGATTGGAGTTGTTAGGTTAAGGCACGCCAATATTTATATCAAAATGAAGTTAATATATTATTAGTGTCGAAATGAGGAAATAGTAGTATAGGTATGGTAGTGCTGTTTACATATAGCTAAGTTTTTTTTATTTCGATGTGCCCTTTTCGTGAAGCAACCCTTCAATAATTGTTTGTTGTTCGGTGATTGGTTCGGTCATTGGTCATATGCTAAACTCAATAACGAATTATTATAATAAATGCTTTCCTGTCGACATAAAACTTAAGTCGTTCAAACAGCGATTGTCGAAA